>JAVLUX010000016.1:3739760-3829760 GCA_032164185.1 Moxostoma hubbsi | reverse complement strand
TTGGAAAATTGCAACTCTGTGTTGTGGTCTGTCTATATATGCTTGCCAATTGATTGTTCATGAGATGCACCTTTGAGCAATTTAGACAACTGGTTTACTGTATTGTTGGTTGAACTAACACTTTACATTCCTTCATGAGTGAGAGTCAATTTCACCTGCACGATTCAGCAATTCACATTTTTGTACAAAAAGTCTAATAGAAATGTGTAAAACTATGCTTGACAGTTTATGACAAATAGTTCAACAATTTTGCATGTAATGGCTTATGCAAGGAACTAATGCCTAGATGTTTTGAGGGGTAAGACTATTCAACAGAGAACCATCTACTATATTTTGATCAACATGACATGAGCAATTGAAAATGTGGAAAAAAGCTGACACTTGTACATTATCAATTGCAATAAGTACAAAAGCAATTGCAATTTGTTCAAAGGAATAAGAAATTGCTTTCATGATGTGCACAAGTGACTAGATGATTTGGAATTTGTACAAGTAGTATCAAGAATTGCACTTTTGATCTAAGAAATGCACCAAAGCGACTGAGAAAAACTGTAAATGGGATAAAAGAGTTTGTGGTGTCACGTGCTGCTTCTTGACGATCACTAATCTATATTTTATAAAAGAACATCAACAAATTATTCATAAAACATCATAAAACGACTGAAAACACCAATAACATCTCTACACACATACACAGACTCTCTCTCTCTCTCTCTCTCTCCAAATTAACTTTATTTCATTGATGTATCTTTCTAAAGCTGAAGATGAGGATGATAGGAGTCTCCTCCAGAGGGGCCAGTATGGTCCACATTCACAGGCCAAACATCTCCCCATCACATCCATCTGTCTCAATAACAACAATAAATGCCTTCAAGGGCAACCCTTCAACCCCACCACCAAAATCAGTTATGCCATGGACTTTTGTGTTTATTCTTTTCTTAATTCATTAATTTGATCTTTATTACCTCTAATGCTTTACCTCTACATATTAGATTAGCTCCCTCAATTTCAAACTTCAAGTCTGCTCTAAAGACACATTTATGCTCTTCGGCTTTCAATAATCTTTAATTGTTGTGACCTGTTTTATCTTCTTATTATTGTATTTTTATCTACTTTGTATGTTTTATGTTCCTGTGATATCCATTTTACCTTGTACAGCACTTTGGTCAACCATGGTTGTTTTTAAATGTGCTTGATTGATAAATATTGATTGATTGATTGATTGATTGACCTACACATTTTTGCATATGTTAATTGAAATTAATTTCCATTGACAAAAACATCTTATGTTGTATAGTCTGTATGAAAGTGCATGTTTGGAACCCGCATTAAAGGAATATTCCGGGTTCAGTACAAGTTAAGCTCAATCAACAGCATTTGTGGCATAATGTTGACTGTATTTCGACTTGCCACCCTGTTTTCTTTAAAACAAGCAAAACTCAAGGTTACAGCATGGCTCTTACAATGGAGGTAAATGGGGCAGAATGCCATTCTAGGCGGATTAACTTCTAGTTATTTGTCCCAGGTGTTACGTCATCATGGTAACGAAGTTGTAAAATTGGCTATAAATTTAACAGAAAAGGTTAGTGAATTAATCACCCAAAAATAACGCTCATATTGTTTATGTCTTTTGTCTATACTTTTGAAACAGTGAGTATTTTGACATTGACTGATTGGCCCCCATTCACTTCCATTGTAAGTGTCTTACTGTAACCCAGAGGGACGAGTCGAAATTAATTGCTTTGTAATCAACATTAAGCCACAAATGCCATCGACTGAGCTTTAACCAGAACTGAACCTGAAATATTCCTTTAAGAATGTAAATAGCTAATGACTAACTTAAACGTGCATGATAAACATCAAAACGAAATTTAAGAGGAATTTGTGATGTGGAAAGTAATTTCAGATGGTGGTTATTATTACATTTTGCTGACAAATTTAGTGGGTTTAATACAATTAAGCTCCACCTGGAGTCATAAGTTCGAATCAGGGTGTGCTGAGCGACTCCAGCCAGGTCTCCTAAGCAACCAAATTGGCCCGGTTGCTAGGCATTTACTAGGGTGATACTAAAAAGGCTTCTTGGGTGGCCTGGGTGTCTCAGCGAGTATTGACGCTGACTACCATACCTGGAGTCGCGAGATTGAATCCAGGGTGTGCTGAGTGACTCCAGCCAGGTCTCCTAAGCAACCAAATTGGCCTGGTTGCTAGGGAGGGTAGAGTCACATGGGGTAACCTCCTCATAGTCGCTATAACGTGGTCTCGCTCTCGGTGGGGCGTGTGGTGAGTTGCCGTGGAGAATAGCGTGAAGCCTCCACGTGTGCTACATCTCCGTGGTAACGCACTCAACAAGCCACGTGATAAGATGCGCGGATTGACAGTCTCAGACGCAGAGACAACTTAGATTCGACCTCCGCCAACTGGATTGAGGCGAGTCACTATGCCAGCACAAGGACATCAAGAGCACACTGGGAACTGGGCATTCCAAATTGTGTAGAAAAGGGGAGAAAATCACCAAAAAATAAATAAATAAATACATTTACAATTTAAGCTCAATCGACAGCATCTTGCGGCATGTTGTTGATTTAAAAAAAATTGTAAAAACCTGCAAAAAACCCAACATCGAGGTTACAGTGAGGCCCCATTCACTTCCATTTGTAAGTGCCATACTGTAACCCAGATATTAGCTTTTTTTTTTTTTTTTTTTTTTTTTTTTTTTTAAAGAAAATGAGGAACGAGTCTAAATAATATTTTTTTTTGGGGTGGGGGAATCAATATTATGCCACAAATGTTGTTAATTAACATTAACTTGTATTGAACCTGGAAAAGTCCGTTTCCAGTGAAGTGTGTAATTTCTGTGCCACTTTCGTCACCAAACAGAACTGGAAAAATTATGTTTTCATAGAGGTTTCCCAGTACACTCCCCCACAGATATTCCTGCCCCAAACTCACGCCATTGTTTGAGCCAGCGTTGTTGTATTGGTCGGGATGCTCAAACAAAAAGAGCAATGTTTTGAAAGTGCCACAGAGTCATATTTTGAAATACAACTAATAATAAAAAAATTACATTTAAGTAGCACCATAATAACATGCGAAATAAAATCAATAAATATTTCTCTAATCAAAATTAGCAGTTACTGGTGCGGCTATTCAGTGTCAACCATTTCTGTTGTCATGAGCGGTCTGCTTTGACAGGTTTCTTGCAACGAAAGTCACCAACCGTGTGACATTCTGGTTGACACTTTCCATCAAATTGTTGCGAGCCCTTCCATTTTTAAGTCTAATGTTCGTAAATACAGGTGAAACTCGAAAAATTAGAATATCGTGCAAAAGTTCATTAATTTCAGTAATTCAACTTAAAAGGTGAAACTAATATATTATATAGACTCATTACAAGCAAAGTAAGATATTTCAAGCCTTTATTTGATATAATTTTTATGATTATGGCTTACAGCTTATGAAAACCCCAAATTCAGAATCTCAGAAAATTAGAATATTGTGAAAAGGTTCAGTATTGTAGGCTCAAAGTGTCACACTCTAATCAGCCAGCTAATTAATCCAAAACACCTGCAAAGGGTTCCTGAGCCTTTAAATGGTCTCTCAGTCTGGTTCAGTTGAATTCACAATCATGGGGAAGAATGCTGACCTGACAGTTGTGCAGAAAACCATCATTGACACCCTCCACAAGGTGGGAAAGCCTCAAAAGGTAATTGCAAAAGAAGTTGGATGTTCTCAAAGTGCTGTATCAAAGCACATTAATAGAAAGTTAAGTGGAAGGGAAAAGTGTTGGAAGAAAAAGGTGCACAAGCAGCAGGGATGACCGTAGCCTGGAGAGGATTGTCAGGAAAAGGCCATTCAAATGTGTGGGGGAGTTTCACAAGGAGTGGACTGAGGCTGGAGTTACTACATCAAGAGCCACCACACACAGACGGGTCCTGGACATGGGCTTCAAGTCGTATTCCTCTTGTCAAGCCGCTCCTGAACAACAAACAACGTCAGAAGCGTCTTACCTGGGCTAAAGAAAAAAAGAACTGGTCTGTTGCTCAGTGGTCCAAAGTCCTCTTTTCTGATGAGAGCAAATTTTGCATCTCATTTGGAAACCAAGGTCCCAGAATCTGGAGGAAGAATGGAGAGGCACACAATCCAAGATGCTTGAAGTCCAGTGTGAAGTTTCCACAGTCTGTGTTGGTTTGGGGAGCCATGTCATCGGCTGGTGTTGGTCCACTGTGCTTTATTAAGTCCAGAGTCAACGCAGTCGTCTACCGGGACATTTTAGAGCACTTCATGCTTCCTTCAGCAGACAAGCTTTATGGAGATGCTGACTTCATTTTCCAGCAGGACTTGGCACCTGCCCACACTGCCGAAAGTACCAAAACCTGGTTCAATGACCATGGTATTACTGTGCTTGATTGGCCAGCAAACTCGCCTGACCTGAACCCCATAGAGAATCTATGGGGCATTGCCAAGAGAAAGATGAGAGACATGAGACCAAACAATGCAGAAGAGCTGAAGGCCGCTATTGAAGCATCTTGGTCTTCCATAACACCTCAGCAGTGCCACAGGCTGATAGCATCCATGCCACGCCGCATTGAGGCAGTAATTAATGCAAAAGGGGCCCAAACCAAGTACTGAGTACATATGCATGATTCTACTTTTCAGAGGGCCGACATTTCTGTATTTAAAATCCTTTTTTTTTTATTGATTTCATGTAATATTCTAATTTTCTGAGATTCTGAATTTGGGGTTTTCATAAGCTGTAAGCCATAATCATAAAAATTATATCAAATAAAGGCTTGAAATATCTTACTTTGCTTGTAATGAGTCTATATAATATATTAGTTTCACCTTTTAAGTTGAATTACTGAAATTAATGAACTTTTGCACGATATTCTAATTTTTCGAGTTTCACCTGTATGCTCACTTAAAACTTTAATGTGAAAGTTTCCCAACCTCTGAATCGAGAGAACTCAGCTGTCTTCCCTTAGTATCGAAACAGTTTTATAGTCATTCATTGAAACCGTGGTGTAGCTCTTTCCTGTTTGAGGTGGGGGTGCAACATTTGTTTTTCAATGCAAGAACAATAATTATATGCCAGATCTTCCACATTCTCACAGTGGGGTTGCATTGCATAACATAATAACTTGATTTTTATGTTATGTATAAAGCGTGATTACATCTAGCTAGCAGACTGAATTATGTACAATACACAATGTATTCAGTAAGTCTAGATCGTTGACTAATTAGTGCTCTATTACTATTGTTTAGTCTTGTATTTAGGAGCGTGAACGTGAACGTGAATGTGATATATAATGTATACAGTGTATGTACAGCAAATCTTGATCTGATCTATTGCTCATGTGGGTTCAGCTCTTTCATATGTATATGGGCTTGTTTTTTCAGTGGGTCCTCCTCTGCCAGTAAGAGAGAAAGAAACGCCAATTCCAGAAATCCATTCTGGAAGATATATATATATATATATATATATATATATATATATATATATATAAATCTTTTTATAAATAAAAAGTTAATTTATTTGTAATGAGAAACCTTATTTGACTCTTTAATCAGAGCCAAAGTCTGCGTGTATTTAAAATTGTGCTCGTAAGTTTACAGGCCTCATTGCAGAATCTTTTAAAGTTTTAGCATTTTTTGTTTTGATTGATCTTTCATATTTAAAAAAAAACATTTTAACATTTCAAAACATCTGAACTGGTCATACTGCACTTTGCACTCCATTCACTTCAGTTCATACGCATTTGAACTCGGAAGGCCGGAAATATTTTGCTTTCTGCCGCTCAGAAAAAGTCTAATTTGGCGAATTCGTATGACAAAGAGACGTGTGACCAAAAACAGATCGAAACGTCCCACACTGACCTCTTGGCACAATCCAAATTTCAAATATGCATGTTTTTATTGTTGTATGCTAGTGAGCAGATGTTATACTGTAACATTTAGATTTTAATTTAATTAGCATTTTGTGATATATTATTTGTTAAAACTACAAGCCATGAGCGTGACATCATATCCTGCCCGTTGCTGCTTGACTCGTAAGTCATGACTAGGAACGGATCACAAGAATAAACAGATTTTTACCAAAATAACCTTTTGACTGTCATTTTTATTTGTACTTCTTACTAAACTGATCGTGTTGAATTTGGAAATACCTGTGAACTTGCCTCAAGGTTGACTAATAATTTCATTTTGGTTGGTTTAACGTAGAGAGAAAGAACCCCATAAAGGATCAAGTACCTTCTGCGGTGAGAGAGATGTTCACCAAGCTAATGGACAGTTACCCATAATTCTCTTGCTGAGGAGGAACAGTTGCAGCATGTCTCGTAAGTCAGACCACAGACTGCTATTGTGGGATCTTTATTGATTAGTCATGTGACATTTAAGATCCCTGTTGCCATACGAAACCTGTCAAGAACATATTTGGGTCTGGGTCATAGTTCACTCCAAAATCAAAAGAGAGAAGTAAGAAATATATTTGCCTTATAGAGGAATATTACGGGTTCAGTGCAAGATAAGCTTAATTGACAGCATTTGTGGCATAACGCTGATTACCACAAAAAGTATATTTCGACTCATCCCTCCTTTTGGTAAAAAAAAGCAAAAACCGTTACACAGAGGCTCTTACAATGGAAGTCAATGGGGCCTATTTTTGGAGGGTTTAAAGGCAGAAATGTGAAGCGTATAATTTTATAAAAGCACTTACTTTAATTAGTCTGTTAAAACTCATGTATTATTTGAGCTGTAAAGTTGTTCACCCATTCACACACACAGTCATACACCAATGGCGGCAGAGCTGACATGCAAGGCACTAGCCTGCCATTGGGAGCAACTTGGAGTTCAGTGTCTTGCCCAAGGACACTTCGGCTTCAAAGTACTGGTTACCATTCACTTTCATTGAATGGACCTACAAAGCTGAGATATTCTTCTAAAAATCTTAATTTGTGTTAAGCAGAAGAAAGAAAGTCATACACATATGAGATGGCATGAGGGTGAGTAAATAATGAGAGAACTATCCCTTAAATCCGTGCTCAAGTTTTTTAAATAGGTCTCATTTTAATCATTTTCATTTGGCTTGTGTTCTCTCAGTCCAAATCCAAACTGGTCTGTGGGCAGCTACAGAATGTGAGGTTGTTGCAATTGGCACGGGCAATACTAATACCAAAGTGAGTCCAGCACCCACGGGACGAATCCTACATGATTTTCATGCTGTGGTCACTGCCCAGAGATCACTGATATGGCAAACAAACTTTAACACCTGTGTTTTGCTGTTTGCTCTACCAGTCCAAATTTTAGATGCATTTCTCATGTTGTTAAAAACCTTTTGATCCCAAAAATAGTGTATAATAGTGTAATTTGTGTTGGAGACAAATATACAGTAAATTGCACCTCATGAAGTTGGTTGAGAGAAGGATCAGTGTGTGCAGAGGTACAATCTAGACAAAGACTGGACACTTTTAAGAAGCTTGCACGTCAGATTTTTTTTTTGTTTCCATATCTCTATATTTTCATTTGTGCTCTTACATAGTTTTGAGACTTTACAATGAGCAGTGCTGGGAATATATTAGAGATGAAAAAAAGAAGAAATAAAAGGATCAATATGTTATTTACAATGTATTGTTGTTTGCCCGATTAATATATAACAATGTTATCCATAAAAAATAATGGATAACATGATTTTTCTAATCTGATTATGTAATACAGATTACATTTAATCCATACTACATGCTACATCCATAATACATCTACATTGTGCATGACACGAGTAATTTTTAAATTTTATAATGCTGATATATTGATTCCACTGATCTAAAGACCCCAATATTGCAAAAGTAATCATTCTACAACCAATCAAAATATATGAAAACGGAAAACTTTATACATTGATGAGGCCAAGTTGGCGATAAAATGTATTGTCTCGAAATGGCCATATATCAGCCAAATCAGCCTGGCCAATATATCAGTCTGTCATTAATTCAAAGTTCTGTGGAGTTACATTTAGCTTGTACTGAATGTCTGACAGTGTTTTGAATGTCCTATAGATTTTTGTACAGGAATCTGTTGATGTCACTCTCTGGAAAAGAAGTCAGTCTTTCAGCAGGACCAGACCACTAAACTCCTCATTTTTAAAAACAACATCACTCTACACCTGTACCTGAGTCAAGTTTCCAAAGTAGCTACACAGATACCATCGCAGCTGTGCACACACTACACATACCAATTACATTGACATAGTCATCCACTGTTGGTATGCAACACAGGAGGGGTGCCAGTGACTTGCAACATCCCTTCAAAATCTATAAAAAAGATCATTAGGTGTGTAAATATTAGCCAAAACAACATTTGCACCTGAATTTATGCTAAAATAAGAATTTTAATAAGAGACATTTAAATGATAGATGTTTACTTATCAGTGTAATGACTCCCCTGCTCTTATTTGAGCCAGCACAAAGAAAAAATTTTTCAGCTTCCTGCAGGGAAAAATCATTTCTTGAGAAACACTATGTCATATATCTTACATTTGAGAAAATAAATAACCTTCTTTCTTTTTATGGGGTGCCCCAACCCATTCACATTCCACGTGGAGAGAGACAATCCACTCATATTAACATTTGACATTTTCACATATTTGAAAAATAGACTGTGTGTGAAAAATACAATTATAAAGACTACATTCCAACATTGGTGCAACAATTACATTTTTTTCAGTTTTAATAGTTTTTTATTTTAGTCATAATTTTTGTCTTTTGAGGAAAATGTTCTTCAAATTAAGGCAGTATTTTGTCATGTCATATTCATAGTCAAATGGTAATTTAATCCAGGGGTTTTCAAACTTTTTGATACCAAGGACCCCCAAATATGACAATCACCTTGCAAGGGTATCCTAAAATATATAAAGGTTGCTATATATTTTTGTGTACGAAGACCAGAGATATTTTTAAAGTGTGATAATATATAAAGACAATTTAAATAATTAGTTTTTAGACAGATAGACAGTCAGATAGACAATAGAGGAACAATTTGAAGGCAGATTTTTAACTTAGAAAAATATATATTTGGACAACATAAAGATAACCTTTAGATTAGCATCTGGCTACTGGACCACTAAGTACATGAGCTACCTGCATTTTCCCTCCAAAACGTGAAAGGACTGATTAAACAGACTACAGTTAAAAAATCATCCCACAACAGTGATTTCCAAATACTAAACAGACAGGTGAGCTTTAACTGGCATACTACAGCAACAAAACTGTAAATATGTCTGTCTGTCCTCTGGGAAGTTATAAGAACATTCTGAATGTGAAAATGTATTTTACTAATTTTTTTCATGTATAACTTGCACGTGAATTGAATGAAGGAGTGGACAGCTCCTGTTTTAGCGTAGTGAGTGGAGTTTTCAGACGGTCCCTTACATCTGCGAAACCGAATGTCGAACGTCAAATTTTCCCGCGCTAAATCAATGAGGCCAACGACATTCAGCTGGATTGTGAGAATGGCGTGAAAAGAGCAGTAGAGACGGAAGAGAAACCTGGCAGCAGCGTCATTGTGGCAGAATACTGAACATGTGTACAAAAAGACTGCCAAACAGGATACGGTTGTTATACTTGGTAAGCAATTTGACAACATTGTAGTAAATATTTTCAGTGCAACAAAAAATGCTATCCAGCACAATTTAGTGCATAAAAAGTCACCAAAATGAAGTAGGCTATTTGAACCTCATAATTAAATACAAAATGAGGGGGAAAACTGCAAAAAGGCCTGTATAAAGACAATTTAAATAATTAGCTTTTAGATTGTTATTGAAGCAGCTAAAGCCAAAATAAATGATTAAAATATTATCTGTAAGGATGCAATAAATCGCCCAATTATTGACCAAATTCAGGCCATCGGCTATTACAATAAATATAAACCACCAATATCAACCACCGGTTTTTCATATCTGTGTATTCATGCTTACGACCACTGAAAAGTGCAGTATGTAACCATTTTCATGTAATATTCAACTTTATTTGCCAATGTATGAAAGGCTTAAAAATTATCCTTTCCGGACTTACTAGGTTGCCTATTAAAGCCTGTAGACTGATTTTCATGTGAAGGGAGCGGGTCGGTTTTGGCGGGAAAATCCAAAGGATGTGACGTTTATGCACGCTCCTGAGAGCCTTCTACTGGATCCCGTCTGGCTAAGCCGGAATGTGTTCGTGGTTGAGCGAAAACTAGAGTGAACATCGGCAGGGCATTTGATTTCTGGAGGGACCTTTGTTCGGTTTTGGGGATCAAAACCGACCCTGAATTGGCGTTCTTCTTATTGGACAGGTAAGCTTACAGAACTGCAAAGCATGTGAAATATAGTGCCATAATGATTGATCGGTGTCATTTAAGCTAACTTGATCTTGCCTGCTAACGCTGACAAATTGCAAGCAACCTTGCTTCGTAACTTTCAAATAATTTCAAAGATCTTCTCTTTATTCATAAAGTCAGGTACACAGGATAAATTTGAGCAGATACGCTGGTTTCTTGATTGTAGTACAACATATGACATACAATAGCACAACAGTAAACTGTCTGTATAGTTCGGTAGTATGTAGCTGTATGTGTGTATCTGTATGCTATGTTAGCTGATAAGTATTTTTAGTTTCTAGTAAAACAATCATAACTGTGTAATTTTAATTATGCTACCTCATCTGTCAGCATGATGATGTTCAGTCTCTTTGTACATTACGTCATTGTTTTGGCGGAAGATCTCTCGCGTCACTATGGTGTGTGTGCACGAGCACAAGCAACAGGCAGCTGCTGCAGTTCACTTAATGGCCACAGGTGTCACTAATAACAAGAGTTTCTGAATCTTACTGCACCTTTAATCATGAAAATGGCAATATGAAAAACTGATGGTTTATTGAAAAAGTAAAGCATATTGAATATAATAATTCATAATATACAGAATATTTGTAATGTTCTATCATAATATGTAAAATAAGAGTTATGTTATGTTTAGAACTGCAAGAGCAGAAGTGCAAAAAATGTTTAATAGTGCAAAATAGCCTTTTTGTCCCACATAATCTTCTATTTATGCCTGTCATATGTTTAACAGATATAATCCATGTTCAGTGGAAATTGTTTATTGTTAGAACAATAAAATAGCTTTTTTTTTTCTTTCTTTTTACATCTTTGTACATTTTCTTTAAAGCATAAATATCTGAATCTACCTATAGTTTTTTGTTAAAATCAGTATTGTATCATCCAAAAATTTCCTTTCGGTTCATCTCTTATCTTGAATAATTTAGCCAACTCTGTTCACAGCATATTTTTTTTGTCTACTACATAGTTGACTAGTTAAGTGTAAAAACATGAAGAGAAACATTTTGATTAAACTGAATTACATTTATGCATTTAGCAGACGCTTTTTATACAAAGTGACTTTCAGTGCACTTATTACAGGGACAATCCCCCCCGGAGCAACCTGGAGTTAAGTGCCTTACTCAAGGACACAATGGTGGTGGCTGTGGGGATTGAACCAGCAACCTCCTGATTACCAGATTACCAGTTATGTGCTTTAGCCCACTACGCCACCATCACTCCATATTGGCAATAATGTCAAATTCTGTTCTTTTTAACATTTAAGAATACATTTTTCTTCATATTAAATTTTCCACGGCCTGCCTAGCAACCCCTCGTGGCCCCGAGGGTACCTGGGCCCCACTTTGAAAGCCCCTGATTTGGTCACCGAAAAAAAAAAAATTGTTCCACGCCACTATGCAAAATGTCAAAAACATGCATCAATCTGCAACAGACAAAACTTTAACCAAATATTCAAATGTTTTAAAAAATGTGTGAACATTTACTTCAGCATGCATCAAAGATATTAAAGATTTATCAATATTGACAGCATGAGATAACTTCCTTGAAAACCTTTGCTCATTTATAACATGTAATGAATATATTATACTGAACAACAGTATTAAGGCACAGTCACATTAACTTTTGCATGGTGAAATCCCGTGGGTGAAGGTGTGGGCAGGCGTGTGAAACCAGCAAAATACTTATTGCCAGGCAGATCATCTTAATGCTGCACTTTATACTCTTACAGAATAAGGTAAAAAACAAAACTCGCCGCTAAAATGACATCCTTGTCCATTGTGAATAGAGGTTGACCGATTGTGGATTTTACCGATACGGATGTCTAAGTTGGTGGATATGGCAGATAACCTATTAATTGGCCTATGGTTAAAAATGTATAAAATGATACAACATTTTTTAGTCTTTCCTTACAATGACAGGCACGAACATTGATGCTACAAGAGTCCAAAATGGATAAAATCCCAGATAATAACCAGAAAAATTAAGATTAAGACACTTCAGGGACTTTTATTTTGAAATGACAGAGGCTTGGCTGCGTTATAATGCTCTATATGTAAGTATTTACAAAACAGAGCTTTTTGTTTTTCTTGAGTGTTTTACAAAACCATTTTTATACACTTTTAAAGCAATGGGTGTTGGGAGCTGCATTGATACTCGCGGCATGGAGATGGCAGTAAATCAGCGTGTGGATGGCATCACTTTAACACTTCCATTGTATTACTTTGTACAGCATGGTGACCTTTGCCATTCCCATGGATGCTCACCCCACCCAGAAATCCCTCAGACTGAACTGGTGCCAGGGAGACCATTCAGTGGAGGTAGTGGATGCGAGAGAAGAATTTCTTCCACCCATCCATATATATCCTTAAAAACAACAAGTGACCGATTGTTCACACTTTAAATACACATAACAACGAATTAGAATTGAGAGCTGCAGCAAAGGGGAAATGTTTAGTGCCTAATGACTTCAATTATGGCCTGTCCGTAATATTTGATATCATGTTATTTTGTTTGAATATGATTCCTTGAGTATACCCCGTGTTAGTTTTCAGGTTTTCATTTTAGTCATATTTTGATGAAAATGTGCTACAAATTTAGTTACGATTTAAATGTGTTATATTCTATCCTTAACCCTAACAGATAGATAGATAGAAAAGACAAACAAGATAGGACGGACGGACAGATAGATAGATGGGACAGACAGACAGACGGATAGATAGACAGACAGAGATAGATAAATAGATAGATAGATAGATAGAAAAGACAAACAAGTTAGATAGATAGATGAGACAGACGGATGGATGGATAGGACAGAGACAGATGGATGGATGGATAGGACAGAGACAGATGGATGGATGGATAGGACAGAGATGGACGGATGGACGGACAGATGGATGGATAGGACAGACGGACGGACAGATGGATGGATAGGACAGATCGACGGATGGATGGATGGATAGGACAGAGACAGACGGACGGACGGACGGATGGATGGATAGGACAGACGGACGGACAGATGGATGGATAGGAAAGACGGACGGACGGATGGATGGATAGGACAGACAGACGGACGGATGGATGGATGGATGGATAGGACAGACGGACGGATGGATGGATGGATAGGACAGACGGACGGATGGATGAATGGATGGATAGGACAGAGACAGACAGATGGATGGATGGATGGATGGATAGGACAGACGGACGGACGGATGGATAGGACAGACAGACGGATGGATGGATGGATGGATAGGACAGACAGACGGATGGATGGATGGATGGATTGGACAGGGATGGATGCATGGATTGGACAGAGACGGATGGATGGATAGGACAGACAGACGGACGGATGGATGGATAGGACAGACAGACGGACGGATGGATGGATAGGACGGACGGATGGATGGATAGGACAGACGGACGGACGGATGGATGGATAGGACAGACGGATGGATGGATAGGACAGACGGACGGACGGACGGACGGATGGATGGATGGGACAGACGGACGGACGGACGGACGGATGGATATTTGGGACAGAGACAGACGGACGGACGGATGGATGGATAGGACAGAGACAGACAGACAGACGGACGGATGGATGGATAGGACAGACAGATGGACGAATGGATGGATAGATCGGACGGACGGACGGATGGATGGATAGATAGATAGACAGATGGATGGATGGATGGATTGATAGACAGACAGATAGATAGATAGATAGTATTGTGCAGAGAGAGCACGTGAGCGAGCTGCCACTCTAAGAATGAGCTCATGAATAATTATCCTGCCAAGAATAGGATTAAACCAAAAATGTGAGACAGAGTAAAAGTATAACAGCAAAAACAATCGAGGAACAATTTGAAGGCAGATTTTTACTTAAATATAAGTAAAATTTTTTTACTTTAAATATATATTTGGACAACAAAAAGATAACCAAAGGATTAGCATCTGGCTACTGGACCATCACTACGTACATGAGCTACCTGCATTTTCCCTCCAAAACTTGAAAGGACTGATTAAACAGACTACAGTTAAAATAATCATCCCACAACAGTGATTTCCAAATACTAAAAAGACAGGTGAGCTTTAACTGGTATACTACGGCAACAAAACTGTAAACTTGATCTATATACATAAAAATATCCCATCATTGCAAGCTAAAGCTAAAGTGAACGACAGTTTTGGCAGTTATGGCACAGTTGCCAGAGTGATCACCATGATGACTAATGGCCAATCAGTGCAGGGAGGTAATCTACCCTGAAAAGTGTAAAAGTGTGCAGGCAAGGAAAACCCTGAGAGACAATCCTGATATTCTTTACGCAGACTGCATTCAAATGCATGGAAAAAGAATACAAAATAATTTTTTACACTGCATGAATTTAAGCATGTTTTTAAAGAAGGAATTGGCAGAGGTGGGACATTAACTGTGTGTGAAGATGAAATGCTGGACACAGACAACCCCATTCTCACTTTAAGTTACTACACTAATGGCACCATCCTCCTGCAAGGCAATGAGGCAAGCTTGAACCTATTTGAGGAAATCTTTCCTATGTTGAAAGCCAGAGTAGATAAGGAGAGAGGCAAGACCCATGCGAACTGCTCCGACCCTGAGGAGTATCGGCTGAGAGACAGTCTGGCCTTGCTGGAACTGGACTTTATTGAGTTCAGAGAACACACTCAAAACAGACTGTCAGACACACACAACACAAACGATGAGAGTGAGCAACACCTCCATCACTAAACTCACAGCAGCTCTCGAAGAACTGAAAGACGAAAATCACACTCTCTGTGCACAGATTGACAAATTAAAGGAAGAGACACAGAGAGTAAAGAAAAAACCTCTCCAGAAAGTTTCAAGAGCTTAGAGATCGACAGGAGAATATCAGAGATGGTGCACCTCACTACAGCACTACAATGCCTGCAACCCCCCAAAATGACACATATGCAGACACACGGCATCTAACACACAGACACCAGTGAAAACACAGGCCTCATCACCCCAGCCTCCTCACTGTAACCCATCACACCCTGGTCCAAATGTTTTCAATCTGATGGACTCTAATGGGAAGTTCCTGGATCCACAGATGCTCTTCCCACATCAAAGTTACAGCGAAATGATGCAGCACAACAAGCCACGCCCACCAGCTCCTTAGAGACTTCTCTGGAAACCCCTCATGTGTGATTATTCACACTGGGACTAATGACCTTCACACACTGCTCTACTGATGCTGTGAAGATTGTTGCAAAATTTACCAGCAAAAAATTCCCAGAAACCCATATTGTGATCTCCACATTCCTGCCGAGGCACGACACACCAACTCTTGTCATCAACAGCTGCAATGCTGAAATCTTACGAGGATGTTCTACGCTCCCCAACGTGCACCTGGCCCAACACCACCACCACCACCACCACATCGGCCTCCACCACCTCTATGATTGACTTCACCTACACAAAGACGGAGTGAGTGTTTTTGCAAAGAACTTAAGGATGCTGCCCTGGGCCGCAATCCAACATCACCGAGCCCCTTTCCAATGACACCAGGACACTACTGGCTCATCCACCCCTACATGCCCAGATATGCCCCTTTGACCCCGGTGAGGAAAGACAACAGCTAGAATAGATAGATATTCTATAGATATTCTAAGTCTTCTGAAGATAAGTGATAAATTTAATTAAATCCTGACGCATTGTTTAGCACTAAGAACTCATGCATCTGCAACGGGCATCAAGATTTTCACTGCAAAATTACTTTGATTTTGGCTTGTTTCTCATCAAATCATATGGCTTCAGAGGAATTGGAATATGAGGCACAAATATTGATGTAATGTTGATGACAGCACTTAATATTGATCATCTCATTCTTTATGGAACATCAAGATGATGGTAAAGCCATACCAGGAAGCCAAGAGTGTCCTGAAGTCTTACTTGGCCAGGAAGGGTACGGTGAGTGGGTGGAGAAACCGCCAGTCAGCGATCATTTCTCCAAGTGAGAACCTTCCTACAGGTGCCACAAGCCAATGCTGCACCATGTTTCGTTAATTGTTTCAGTTGTTTTATGTGGTGAGCTGAATTAATTTTGTGGCACTTACAGACAACAAATGTTCGTATGTTTATAAAGTTGCAAAACTTGCTGGGATAAAGGTTTCATTCCTGGAGTACAAATTCACAAAATCGATCAATGCAAAACAGTTAAGAAGAGCTCATAGCACAAAACTAGAAAAAAAGGTGGAAAGTGTCTCAGGCTGTTTCCCTCATGTTTCCAATGACTCTTATTTTGAAATGTTTCCCCTGGACTACATACCCAGTATGCACTGCCCTCATCACTGCCATCTGTTCCTCATTGTTCTCACACGTTTTCCATTCCCTCATTGGCTCTTGTATGTATAAATACCTTTTAGTTTTTGCTCACGACCACGGAGGTCAATCCCCAGTCTTTGCCCGTGCTCAGGACAATCGGAGGTCAATCCCCAGTCTCTGCCCGTGCTCACGACCACGGAGGTCAATCCCCAGTCTCTGCCCATGCTCACGACCACGGAGGTCAATCCCCAGTCTCTGCCCGTGCTCACGACCACGGAGGTCAATCCCCAGTCCCTGCCCGTGCTCACGACCACGGAGGTCAATCCCCAGTCCCTGCCCGTGCTCACGACCACGGAGGTCAATCCCCAGTCCCTGCCCGTGCTCACGACCACGGAGGTCAATCCCCAGTCTCTGCCCGTGCTCACGACCACGGAGGTCAATCCCCAGTCTCTGCCCGTGGTCACGACAACGGAGGTCAATCCCCAGTCTTTGCCCGTGCTCATGACAACAGAGATCAATCCCCAGTCTCTGCCCGTGCTCACGACCATGGAGGTCAATCCCCAGGCTCTGCCCGTGCTCATGACCACGGATGTCATTCCACAAGCTCTGCCCGCTCTCGTCAAGCCTCTCCTGGCTCCGCCTGC
This sequence comes from Moxostoma hubbsi, assembly GCA_032164185.1. Taxonomy (NCBI): domain Eukaryota; kingdom Metazoa; phylum Chordata; class Actinopteri; order Cypriniformes; family Catostomidae; genus Moxostoma; species Moxostoma hubbsi. The sequence goes on along the minus strand of JAVLUX010000016.1, from coordinate 3,812,447 downwards.
CTTTGTTGAGTCTCTCCTGGCTCCACCCTCAGATACTTCCACTGTTCCTCCAGAGATGACGACTCCAGTGGCTCTGCCTCCCAACCCTGTCCCTACTCTGTGGCCATCTCCCAACTCTGTCCCCACGCCTGAGATGGCCGCCCCAGACCTCGGGACCCAATCCTTACCCTGGGGTCTCCTCCCTGGCCACCTTCCAGGTTCCCTTCCTTACCTGTATATTCCTGCCTTCCTTAGCGGGGGGGGGGTGTTATGTCACAGTCTGTCTCCCTATTGTTTCCAAGGACTCTTATTTTGAAAAGTTTCACCTGGACTTGTAGTACCTACAGTAATAAACAAGCAAAAAAAAAAAAAAAAAACGCATGTGGGCGACTAAGTTGTGCCATTTAAGTAATACCAAGAAATAGATGGTCAGATTTTTTTCATCAAATAGTTTGTTTCCAGGAGTGTTGGTTATTCATGTTAAGACATTATAGACATTACAGCTGATTTTCTATAAAGCGGAATACATATTTCTGATTCAAAATAATGGCCAGAATCATCAAATCACTGCCAACCATGTTAAAATAAAATGATGCATTATAAAATTCGGACTCTATGTACTGATTACAATTGTCCCATGACTGCCAAACGTGTTGAGTGGTCCAAACCTCATCTGCAGCCTGAAACTGAACTTTTGGTTGGATTTTAGTAGTAAATGCACTTAGCTGCTTAGTAAACTATAGGATGCACCCTTGCTCCCTATTTAGTGAATGGCATACCTCCAGTGTGCTCTCTGTCTGCACTGCTCTCAGAACAGCTCCTTATTTTCATCCTAACTCTATATAAAGCCTCTGAAAGCAAAATGTTTCAGCTTTTGTATGAATACATTTATTCTCAATGTGAAACGGCAGAAGAATGCATTTATTAATCCAAATGAATAGAACTGACATGCTAAAATTAATGGATCGTTTAAAGCGGCATATCAAACAAAAATAGAGATGCTATTCTTTACAACCAAACAGGTTGCAATCGAAAAAACTTAGAGGTTTCTTACCAGAGGCACTTTAGCGCTTCACGGAAATTGACATCATGCTGTTGTGCCACGTGACACACCAGAAGTTTAACACTTAAATGACAGTGTAGAGTTTTGTGAACAGTATGCAGTCAGTTTTAATTCATTTAAATTATGCGTTGTGTATAGCGAAGCCAAAATTCAACATCCACACGTGGGGTCCCCCAAGGTTAAAACGAGCATTTATTGAAACTAAACTGCAAAAACCACTCCTTCAGAAATGCTTGGATTTCTGACTTCACCAACCTGAAACTTTAACACGTGATAGCCCACATTTTTCGTGTCAATGATGCCCATTTGGGTGTTCCAAACTTGGCCCATCCTGTCACAGTGAACTCTTTTACATGCACATCAATATGCTGATAACTCCCTAAAATTATCTCCTTTAAAAAATCAGAAAAAGTAAGAAAACAATTTACATGAGGTATTAAAAAATAGAGTTTGACATTTAACCGTAGATGCATGCGCTCATGCATACATTGGACAAGCTGCAGATAAAATGCAGATAAAGGTGTTTATATGCAAAGCGAGATCGGTGCAATGAGCAAAAATGTACCCATCAATCAATTTGTTCTTAAGCCGTTTTTGACCTTACACCAATAAAAGAAAACCACACACGCTATCAGTGTAAGAATGTGCATGTGTGGTAGTAAGGAAAATGTGGGATATATATACTATTATTCCTAAAATCCTGAAAAACTAACAATAAGAGTAAAAACGGGGAAAGTCCAGCAAACCTTATGCATTGCATTGCCTGACATGGCTTATGCACACCTTTGCAGATGCTTCTTAAGAAAGGAGCAAATTTGATCTTAAGAGTTTCACTAAACAGTTGCAGCACTTTCGTGTGTGGTATTTCAGCACATTATGAATCAGCACCTTATTGGAACCTGCAAGATTGGAATTGCGCCAATGCCTGATCTGCACATTTCAGTGCAGATTGTTTTATGAATCTGACACAATGATGAAGATGACCAGTGTGCTGTTGTGAAGTGCTTTATAGGTCAGCTGTTAGTCAAATCAACTGCTAACAAGTGTGAGGCCGCTGTCTGGTATGTGCTTGTTGGCGGGCGTTCAGAGAGGTAAGCATCCTACTCTACAACACAGGAAACCTCAGGGGCTTCCTGTCAAAAGTGGAACTGCATCCAATCACATTCAGTGTGTGTGTGTATGTTAGTAGTGCTCATGCGAGGATCATGTCTTCACTGAACTTTGTTATGTTGCACTTGATGACAAAAGCGCGTCTTGCTGTGGAGGTTTCGAAGACCCCTTGTTGAGACTTCGTACCCTGTATGTATCTTTTAAAACCTTCAGTGGAAACTTTTCCTGCTTGCAATGTGCATGCAACAGAAGGCAATGTTTTATACATGTGCAAAATGCATGCATGCTGCAAACTGTCAAATTTGTGTCAGTGCTTATTTCTTTTTTTAGCATGCATTATGGTTTGTTTTTATATCATAACCGATCCATAGCAATGCATTCAGTGCCTTAAAGGGGATACAGAAAATCTTTCAAAATTAAATTCTAGAGACTGTTGTGCAAGAACATCCCAGGAGATCAACGGTTCGAGAAATACTCAAAACAGCCCATCTGGGAGCGACAATCATGCCATGCGATTATCTAATCGGCCAATTATGTGGCACAAGTGCATAAAATCATGCATGCTTACGATACGGTTCAGGAGCTTCAGTTAATGTTCACATCAACCATCAGAATGGGGAAAAATGTGATCTCCGTGATTTTGGACAGTGGCATGATTGTTGGTGCCAGACAGGCTGGTCTTCTGGGATTTTCACACACAAGTCATACTCCAAATGGTGCCAAAAACAAAAAACATCCAGTGAGCGGCAGTTCTGTGGACGGAAATGTCTTGTTGATGAGAGAGATCAACAGAGAACGGCCAGACTGGTTTGAACTGACAAAGTCAACAGTAACTCAGATAACCACTCTGTACAATTGTGCTGAGAAGAATGGCATTCAGAGATGGGGGTTGGCGCTGTTTTGGTGGCACGAGTGGGACCTACACAATATTAGGCAGATGGCTTTAATGATGTGGCTGATCAGTGTATACAAGATTTAGATTTATCATCACTAAATGAACCGCAACCACCTTCTCTTTCACCGCCGGTCACACTGCATCTACTGAAATGACATCAAGGAGGCCTAAAAGCAATCCAAATGACTTCAGAGGTTAAAGTCATGTCTTCTGAAACAATGTAAATAGTCTGGGTGAGAAACAGATACATTTTTAAGTCCTTTTTTTACTATCAATCTCCACCCAAGGCCCAACCAGTAGGTGGCGTTATGTGAAAGTGAAAGTGGAGATTTACAGTTTAAAAAAGGACTTAAATATTGATCTATTTCTCACCCACACCTATCATGACGCTTCAGAAGACATGGATTAAACCACCAGAGTCGTATGGATTACTTAGATACTGCCTTTTGGGCCTTCAAATTTCTGGTCCCCATTGACTTGCATTGTGAGGACCAACAGAGCTGAAATTGTCTTTTAAAAAATCTTTGTTTGTGTTTTGCAGTAGAAAGAAAGTCATGCACATTTGGGGTGGCATGAGGGTGAGTAAATGATGAGAGAATTTTCATTTTTGGGTGAACTGCCCCTTTAAAGTACCTGCATTTAATCCCATCTGTAGTTACTCTTAGTTTTAATCTAAACCCTACCCTTAAACCTACCCGTACCGCAACCTCAGTAGCAGCAAATGTGAATCTTTTGAGAATTTTCAGAACAACATATAGTTGCACAATACATTGATTGTGTTGTATGCGTCAGGGGTAGACTGGGAAGAGAATTTGGCCTGGGATTTTACATGGAAACTGGCCAAAAATGGTCTAATTTATGATACGGTTGATGTCAGATTTTATGGAACTGACTTGCCTTAAAAGGACTTTGTGAGGTGAGCTCGGTTTGAAGACATGTTTCACCCAAAAATGAAAATTCTGTCATTATTTACTCAATTTTATGTCATTCCATAACTTTATGTTGTTATTATCTTGCCATCAGGGCCGGCCCGACCCAATAAACAAACTAAACGTTTGTTTAGGGCCCCGCGATTGGTCCATCATGAAGCGAACTTGGATCAGAGAAATGCTGTTTTCCCGAATCAGACGATAGTGCATGCCAGAGGAAGCACGGCCTCTTTTAATATTGTTTACTACTTTTTCTGTGCTGGATTTTTGTCATAATTACAGCGGAAACAACTTAAATTACTCTGTCATTTTTGGGGCGTACAGATAAGTGTAAGACATCATTAGAGCCTATAAAGGGTCTACTTTTATTTGTGTACACTCACAATAACAACAAAATAAAGAAAATAAACAGGGTGCGCTTTCAGCCGTCTCTGCCTCCGTGAGCATATGTCTGAAACACGTCTAAAAAATTACCTGAAACTCTGCGAATACTTGTCACACAAACATGAAACATATGTCTAAAGAAAGCTTAAAATGTCTACTTTTAAATAAAATAATTCAAATTTAAATTAATTTATTTTGGATCAAATAAATGCAGCCTTGGTGAGCAGTCCAGTTTGTGTTGAATACAGTGTTATCAGACTTTAGCCATTATTTTGTTTTTAAGCAACTGAAAAAAGCATGTCAAGGCATGTCAAAACTTCTCCAGGGCCCAAAACACCCTCAGACCCCAGATGGAGCTCTTTTAAAGTATTTCGGGACAGGACCACACACCACCTCCACCGATGACACTGCTAGTGAATGACCCTACTGTTCTGGTAACTTATTGGTAAAATTCACTCTATGAAACGAGAGCTTTTCTATTTAGAATATATGTAATTTCTCTTCTTTTTGGCTGGTTCAGAAACCTGTAGGGCCCCGTACACTATTTTTGTTTAGGGACCCCAAAACCCTAGGGCCGGCCCTGCTCGCCATGGAGCACAAAAGAAGACATTTTTAAGAACCACGGCTGTCAAATTGGACAAAATAGACAGCTGGGGGTGGGAAATGACAGCGATATGGGTGATTAAATAAATCCGATTGATTAAATCGTGTCAGGGTTGTGTTTTAAAGGACTAGCTCAGCCCAAAATGAACATTCTGTCATAATTTACTCACTCGCATGCTGTTCCAAACTGACAAAAAAAAAAGGAGAATTTCTAATGAATGTCTTGCTTAAAAGGACCTCAATGATTCTTAAAAGTTGTCTTTGTGTGAAAGACTGACTAGTTTGGAGCAACACGAGGGTGAGTAAATAATGTCAGAATTTCCCGTTTTGGGTGAACTATGTCTTTAAAGCCGAAATGTGGAAATGGGTATTGATTTCAAACAGCTTTCCGAATACTCCTGTCCAAAAAAAAAACGGATAATCCCGCTCCAACTCATGCCATTGGTTGAGTCAATGTTGTTGTGCCAGGCTGGATGGGCACGCTCAAAATGAAATATTTTGGGGAAAATTAACCTACGAATGGCTTGCATTAGCTGTTGTTGTCTCTACATGTTAAGCTGGGATAGGGAAAAGTATTTTACCACCAAAAAAGTGACACATTTTAACCAATCTGGACTCACCTGAAAACAACTGCGGTGTAATTTTGTTTGGCATACTTGGCATTTAAAGGTCTGATTATACATGGTGTTGTTTTAAAATACTTCAGTCACACCGCATGATGCATCGCCTGTCCTGCATCATCTCTGAAGCCCCGTCCATAATAAATGACATAACACACATTCTTCACATTGCATCTGAGAGACACCATGCTCGGGAACTTCATCAAAGCTACTTCATGCAGCTGCTATGAGCTCAGATAGTATCGACTCATGGTTTTAGGGGCTCAACCACACAAACACACAGACTCTCACATGTGGCCTATTTTATTTATTTATTTGCACTTCCCCTCTTGTTTGATTTGCCAGCGGATTGCACTATTATCTCACATGCCCCCTAATCCTTGAAAACGTTTCCTCTTCGGGAAGATGGCCATTAAAGTCTTTGAGTAATCATCTGGAAATCTCAGGTCAGATAATAACAATTTCAAGCGTCGTAAGTGCTGGTGTGTTTTGTAATTGCTAGATAGGTTCCCTACATGCAATGCATTAAAATCTGGAGCTGTGCAACTTAATAATTTATCACCACAACTGTCAGGACACACAGCAGTCTTGATGGAGAGTTACTTCCACTACTGGGTGAGACGTATGGATTGAGTAACGTGAGCTGTACACAATTTTGTCCCGGGAGGAAAAGAAAATGTGTGGTTGAAGAATGTGTTATTCCGATTAGCTCTACCACCCAGTAATGACGAGCGTCCAAATGTGGTTTAGGTGGGTAAGAATTATGCACACTAACGCAGTAGTAGGAGAGGAAAATGGGTGGATCTATTTTCAAGGCATGTTTCCCATGGCATAGAAGGTGTGATCGGGGGACTTTCCCAATGACTTCACTCAAACCATGTCCACCATGACAGAATGTATCGAACGCCCCAGTACACCAAACTTTCCTTAGCGCTATATAGGTCAGAGGGTCAGAATCAAAGCCAGCGGTCATATTTTCAGCCAAAGGTGTAGCGGAGGTGGAAGAGTTGAACAAGTACAAACATTACATTTGTGCAATTAAACCCACACAAATAGTTTCGTAGTAAGAAAAAAACAGATTTTTTTTTGTAGAAATATGTTCACATTTATTCATCTTAAAAAATACATAGCATATATCCTTATAAATAACCAATAAATAGTTTCATAAATACGTAAATAAGCAGCAAAGCTTGTGTAAAAATATTCTAGTGCTTTTTTTTTTTTTAGGAAATAAAACCATTTTGAGGACTGGCATCAAAGTTACACTTCATAGAAGTTACATTCGTCAGCTGTTACAACTAGAAACTACATCTCTTGCAATGCTGTGTCGAAAGATATACAACGTGAATCTGCTGATGATGTCATAAACCAATATGATACGACCGTTATGTCGCAAAAAGTGAAACTATCCATTTTGAATCCTGAACGTCGTCTTTTGTGAACCTGCGGTTCTGGTCAAGGGCAAAGATGAGCAAGTTGAGCATCATTTGTGGCATAATGTTTATTACGCAAAAAATAATTAGCATAAATAGAGGTTGGAGTGAGGCACTTACAATTTATGCTCGTTTTATGGTTCTCGACATTACGTGATCATTGCAACAAAGTTGTATTGGCAGTAACTTTTACACGGTGTGATTTGATCACACTATAATCATGTTAAAACGCATATCGTTAACGTTTAGTGTCTCACTGTAACCCAGATATTTTTTGGGCTGTTTTAAAGAAAAGAAAAGAAGAGATGAGACGAAATACATATTGGTGGTAATCAACATTATGCCACACATGCTGTCGACTGATCTTAACTTGTATTGAAACCAGAATATTCCTTTAAAACGCGCTGCGACGGTGATTCTTCTTCACGGTGATTGTTGAGAGTTCAGTTGTTGCCACATAGTTTTGATGCTGTCCATGAACGTCTCAAAGGGTTCTGGGCTTGAACTCTCACATGGGAAGTCATCTTGTGTGCCAGCTTGAAGCTAGTTAGAGAAGGAGAGATAAAGAGATAAAGAGAGTAAGTCAACTGTTATTGTACGTTCAACAGAAAATTGAGGTCATTGAGGTTCTAATGATTACTTTGGTAGTTAAAAAGCAAATTGAACTTACTTTATTTTCCATGAAAGCACGACATTTCTCTTTTAGTGTAAATGAGAGATTTTCATAAGTCTCAGTAACCTTGTCGTTCTTCTTTTCCGTGCACTCTCCATAAACAACCTCCAGCTCTTTAATGGAGCAACCCAGAGCTGCAACCAAGTTATTATTCTGAGAGACAAGAAGAGGCAGGTCAGAATTAGTGCAACAGATGCAGTATGCAGAAGATTTTGTGTCTCTGGGAATGTGAGCATGTGTGTGTGTGTGTGTGTGTGTGTGTGAGTGGTTGTGAGCGCTGTGTTTGCTGGCTTGAGGTTTCTAGTAGTAACCTCCTTCCTCTGCGAATGGTCTCTTATCTCTCTTTAGCAAACAGATAATTATCAAGTGCTCAAGTTGGCATAAATGACTAAAAGGTGGTTTAGCTTCACTTACTTTTACATTCATTGGGGTGTAGTATTCGGACTCTGGCTGTATGGAAAAAAAAGTTATTGATTGAGTTAGTTTAATGAACACAAACTGATAAAGGGTCATTAAAGATTTAGTTTAATGAACACAAACTGATAAAGGGTCATTAAAGAGTTAGTTTAATGAGCACAAACAGATAAAGGGTCATTAAAGATCAAAGGTCAAATCATATACTTACACATCCAGCTTCGTTGAATGCGTCTATGAAGTCTCCAGTTAAAATGGTTATTTGGTCTACATGCCTTTTCACCGGCTGAGCGGTCAGAGAGCAGACCAGAGCCAGTGTAAGAGCACAAATCCAGTGTAGAGGAGACATGATGGCGTGTCTGTGGATGTCCTTTCGAGAGATTCACCTGCAGGTTATTCTCGGTGCACTAGTGCAAATGTAGGCAGTGTGGTGGCTTTTTATTGACAGAGCTTGGAAAATTAATGGGTGGGCAGAAACATGACAGATATTAGCAAATACAATCAACTGGTGGAGTTTTTTTTTTTTCCTTTTGATGACTGTTGGGATTTTTCTCATTGCCCTTCCTCAGCTAGCCCCCACCCCCTCTCCTTCCATCCCACACCTCAGTGTGTGTGTGTGTGTGTGTGTGTGTGTGTGTGTGTTGAGGTGTAGATGTGAGATGTCATATTCTGTCAAAAGCTGAAAGCGCAGAGGTAAATATGTATGTAGTATGTCATGTATTTGACATGAGGTCATATCATCGCATTATGTCATTGGCACCATCTGATATGGCTCATATGCTGTTTGGGTTAAGCTAAAAACCAAAACAACACGGTTTAACACACTTCGCATGTTTCTATTCTAAGGTTGTGGTCTGGATACTTATTGGTTCTTGGTTTCCCATTCATTTTCTCCATAGGGGTTTCGTGAAATTCTTCATAAATCCGTTCCAAGCCATGAAGTAAGGCAACCAGCCACGAGGTGAATCGCAACATTACAAACTTTAATTTGAAGCATAAAAAGGTATTTGATTTTGTAGGACGGTGGACATAATGTAATTAAAGGAATATTCGGGGTTCAATACAAGTTAAGCTCCATCGACAGCATTGGTGGCGTGATGTCTATTACCAGAAACACTGATTTAGTATCGTCCCTCCTTTTCTTTAAAAAAAGCAAAAAACAAGGTTCCAGTGGGGCACTTACAATGGAAGTCAATGGGGCCAATTTTTGGAGGGTTTAAAGACATAAATGTGACGCTTATAATTTTATAAAAGCACTTACATTCATCATTCTGTTAAAACTCATGTATTATTTGAGCTGTAAAGTCGTTTAAATCATCATTTTTACAGCCGGTTTAGGGTTTGTTAGTGTTAATTTTGTCACCTATTTTTAATTTAGTCTTAGTCTTATGCCAAATGTCCTTGTTAGTTTTAGTCATATTTAGTCATTCACATATCTTTTTTTGTTAGTCAAGTTTTAGTCGACTAAAAGTCTCGTCATTTTAGTCTAGTTTTAGTCAAAAGAGAATTTAAGGTATCTTAGTCAAGTTTCAAAACATTTTAGTCTTTTTTTAAATAAATTATTTCTGAGATTAATTCTGAGAACCATTTCAGTCAAATAATGTTTCACACATCTCAAATATTGGTTAAATGTCATAATTACCTGACAAAATACACTTGTTGAATGATATGTTGAATTCACTTTATTAAACGTGTCTGGTTTTCTGATTTAAGAGACACGTTCACAAATGATGAACTTGTTCTGAAGAGTATTTTATTAAGCAAATAAGTTACATAAAATATATATAACCTGCATAATGTATGTGCCACAACACCATAGCTAACTGGTTAATTTACAGCGTAGATGTGTGGGTGGTTAGCCTTTAGATGTCGCTCAAGGTTGGTGGTGTTTTTCCCGGTATTGTTTATCCGCAGTGCTTCCCGTCAGTTATAATGACACATTCTGACTTTTTGTCAATATCATTGTACCTAAAATGCGACCAAATATCGAGCCTCTTCCTTCTACCTAGCATGTCGTCGGCGCTCGTCGCGTGTTCGCCACTGTCTATGATTGTTGTGTTCTTGCTCCATGTAGTTTCGTGTTGCAGCCACAGGAGTATGAGACCTGTTGTAACCGTTAGTAGAGCAACAGCGCGAACTCATTCGGAATATTTTGAAGGCGTAACAGCTGAATATTCAATCTCATGGTGAAAAAGTAGAGACGATTGTATACGAAAATGAAGAGAGATTTTATCTTAGTTTTTATTTTATGCAAAACATTTTAGTCTCGTCTTTTTTCGTCAACAATAATGCATGTTAATTTAGTCTTAGTCAGCGTTTTTGGACATTGGTGCAGTCTCGTCATCGTCTCGTCTTAGTCATGGAAAAAAAGGACGTTGACGAACATATTTAGTCTCGTCTCGTCTGACGAAATTAACACAAGGGTTTGTTGACATTACGTTGTCATGGCAACCAAGTTGTAAAAATTAGACGTTACACGGAAAAGTTTAGTAAGTGTTTTTTTCACATTAACACCACGTTAACACTCATATTGTTTATGTCTTGTGTATAAACGTTTGAAACGGTGAGTATTTTAACATTTATGGATTGGCCCCCATTGACTTCCATTGTAAGTGCCTCACTGTAAACCAGGCGTTTACATTGTGTGTATTGTGTTAATCAATATTATGCCACAAATACTGTCGATTGACCTTAATTTATACAGAACCCGGAATATTCCTTAAATGAGGGGATGAACTCCAATCCCATGAAACATTGCGAATTACATAATCAAATTAAAAAATGATGGCAATATATTGATTTAAACTATTGTATAGTATAGAATCAATACATTTCAAGGATGTTGCACTATATTTATATACTGTATACAAATGCCAATATGTAGGGAGGGCGAATCAATTGCTGGAGGGCAATGGGCAGTCGCTGCAGAGCTCTTTTGGTGCACTTTGTTTGTCACGGTTCTCTGATTGGTGGATCCTTCTCTCCAGGATTATGGGTAATGTAGTTCTAAATCAATCAATTACTGTAAAACCGAAGCATATACCATCGATTAATAACCTTGTATATCTCTAGTTTTTATTATAATGTTATTTGTTTCAAAATATCCTATTTGGGGGCTAGTGAAGCTAATGGATGGTGTTTGTGGACTGGTATAATAGACATAAAAATGTCTTAAAGGTGATGTGTGTACCTTTATGGGTGTTAATATATCTCCAATGGCAGCTCAATATGTGAAGACAACTATAAGTAGTCCGTTCATAGGTTAATTCCCCAATAAAGTGTAAACATTGTGGCACTTTCAAAACATTGCTCTGTTTGTTTGAGCATTTCACCCACTTTCAAAGTTAGATTTTGGAATAAAACAATAATATATTTTTTAAATGTTACGTAAATGCTTAAGTCCAAACTATGTCATACCAGTCCAGGTAATGCAAAGACAGACTAACAGATCTCAATAATGCGATTGTAGCTCGACTTTGATAACTTTGTACTGATTGACTCAAACAACAGTGTAAGTTTGGGGCCGCCCAATTAACCCTATCGTTGTGTGTATCAAATATGATACACAACGTTTGATGGCTCCTGTTTTAATATCTGTTCAAGCTGAAAAGCCAAAAAACATTTGGTATGCGAGTTTCACGTGTTTATGCCACCATCAAAGAGGTTAAAGTGGAAAAAAGTGGTTTCATTGTTTATATCGATCTATTTAAAATGGCACCGGACTTGCACAAAAAGTGACTCTTATGTTGGGATAAATGACAGCCTATTTGAATAAAAAGTGACTGTAATGATTATACTGTTACTGACATTTTATAATGAACATTTGCTGAATATAAGCAACTTGTCCTTGATTAAAACTTTGTATATTATTTTATTGAAAAGGGATGTTGAAATTGCATGTGTCAAATATGAAATAACAGGCTTTTGAGGTATGTCTCTCAATCACCATTACAGCATTCATGCCCACATGTCTCATTATTTTACATTACAAGATATTATGATGTCATCTTTCCATAAGTTCCTGAGACACAGGGAGAAAAGGTTTCACAATCTCCCTTTTTTAAATGTCAATATAGTTTTTGGTGCATAAAATACACATTTTTATTGAAAGTTTTTTTGTATTTGATGTGCTGAATTGAACTGTGATACATTTTAATCCATATTTATAGAGCAAGTAGAGGAAGCTGTCATGGCCAAACTCTCAAACATTTGGTATCGCTGAAAAGCCCAGGGAGTTCTCTGATAATACCCAAAGATTTACCACTGTAGCATGTATGGGCGAAGAAAAACTTCAAATGTCCTACATAAAAATTTATCAAATATGATACATAAAAAACATGTGCAAAACATTTTTTTAAATATAGTTTGTCTAATGGTACTTAATACAGTTTAATGTCAAAAAATGTTCTTTCATTTGTCAGAAAACAGTCACTATTTTTGCAATTCCATTCGGTGACACTAGATGGCAGTAATGACATTTCACCTTTGAAAAAAATGATATATATGTATATCTAATGTGGGTTCATTTTTCCAAAAAAGCAAAAAAACAAGAACAATGGCACTCCTATTGAAAAGCCTTTTATTTATCACATGGCTGTACAGTATACAAAAGGTTAAAAGGATAGTTTACTCACCCTCATGCCATCCCAGATGCGTATGACTTTCTTTCTTCTGCTGAACACAAACGAAGAATTTTAGATGAATATTGCAGCTCTATAGGTCCATACAATGCAAGTGAATGGTGACTAGAACTTTGAAGGTCCAAAAGGGACATAAAGGCAGTATAAAAGTGATCCAAAAGACTCCAGTGGTTTAATCCATGTCGGCAGAAGTTAAATGAAAGGTGTGGGTGAGAAAGTCCTTCTTTTTTTTTTTTTTACTGAAAATCTATACTTTCACTTTCACTTCCACATTCAGCCACCTACTGACTGGGACTGGTCAAAAGAGGAGATTGATGAAAAAAAAAGGACTTAAATATTGATCAGACATTTGTATTAACTTTTTGTATACATACACGTTATAATAAAGCCTTTTTAATAAGAGTGCCATGGTTATTCTTCCTTTTTGTACGTATTCTAACATTTGTTCATAGAGCACCTTGACTTTATAAGCCGCTTTTGCATCACTCTCTACTTTTGAGTGTATAATATATATATATATATATATATATAAAGTGGTTAATTTATTGTGCATTTTAAAAAATGTCAAAAAAGCAACAGCCTCTTATTTCATCTTTGTTTGATTTGGTTGCTTCTATAGATCGTAAACCCATCATTTAACAAAGTAACTACATACTGTAACTACAGTATGTGTATTGACTTGCATAATAATCTGGATGCTGGAACATATTATGTCCCCTTGAATTTCAAGAGTGGAATGAGGTCAAACAGATTGAACACATTATGAATTTAGCGACAGTAAATCGAATTTTTGCTGGTAAAATCGTTCTGTCGGTGTGCTTATTGGATTTTAAATCAGCTGGAAATGCAGTTGAACGTATTGGCGCTTGTGATCTCCAGCTTCCAGGTGAAATGTTCACAGGGTGGCGCCAAAAGCAAGTTGCATTAATCAATATTTTATTAACCATACGGCCAAACCCTAAACCATCAACAGAGTTAAAAAAAACACTTTTTGAGACAAAATACAAGCTCCAAATTCTGCTCACCGTTGATTTCAGGGTACATGCACATTCAGAAGCAACATGTTGACTTTCCCTGTGATCATATTTGGTCAAACTGCTATTTGTAAGTGTCACAGTTTGTCTCCACCGTGTTCAAGGACTCTTATTTTGAAGTTTTCTCCTGCACTACATTTCCCAGAATCCACTGCCCTAATCACTTCCTCATTATCCCCACCTGTATGCCATTCCCTCATTAAGTTCCCTGTGTGAATATACGAAAAGAGAGCTGAGCCGGAAGGCAAAGCTCTCGATCTACCGGTCAATTTTCGTTCCTACCCTCACCTGCGGTCATGAAGGTTGGGTCATGACCGAAAGAACTATGTCACGAGTACAAGCGGACGAAATGGGCATCCTCAGAAGGGTGGCGGGCTTCTCCCTTAGAGATAGGGTGAGGAGCTCAGTCATCCGTGAGGAGCTCGGAGTAGAGCCGCTGCTCCTTTGCGTGGAAAGGAGTCAGTTGAGGTGGTTTGGGCATCTGGTAAGGATGCCCCCTGGTTTGGGGCCCCCCTGCTGGAGCTGCTGCCCCCGCGACCCGACTTCGGATAAGCGGTTGAAGACGGACGGATGGATGGATGGATGGATGGATGGATGGATGGATGGATATTTATTTTGTTTGGTTATTAGCCATATATTGTATTTGTTATCTCCACACAAGTGTTGTGACATGTCATGCCTAATGAACACGTGAAACTTTGTTTCATGATCGAATTTGTGGCATTTAGGATTAAGCTTCCGGGTTGAATGGATCGACAGCATTTGTGGCATAATATTTATTACCACAAAAAAATTATTTTGTATAACCAAATTAAACTTGAAACTCTATTACTAAAGTGTGTGTTTTGTCTATTATCTGTTTGAGTATATCACACTAGCGGTGTAAAGAAATGAATGTGGTGTCAGAAAACATTAGATGTACTTGAACACTGTTTTCACGGTATCCTGTAGCCAAACACAAGCTTCCTTCTCATTAAAACGGGTTCATTATATGGTTGGATCACTACTGCCCCATTGCCACAGTGATGTGCACCCTCCCCTTTCCCTGGCCAACACGCAGCGGGAGGGAGTGAGAAGATAAATAAACACCTACTCAGCCACTCCTCCAACCCTCTAGCGGACGACTGCCGCGCTTCCCTCATGGATCGGAGGCAGTCCTACAGCCCCTGGTGCACGGAAATGACCCACCATGTTTTTAGTGGACGGTAGGGGTCTCCGCACCCCTGGAAGCGGTCACCGCTCCAGGCAGTTGGTTGGGAGCCCCTCCCCTCGTGGTCGGCGGCCGTTCCTCCGCTTCCAGGTGGCCGGGCTCCTCCGTCCTCCAGCGGATGGCCACGGCTGCTCTTTTCGGATGGATGGTAGCGGCGAGAACTCCACTACGGCGCATCCCTCCTCCTTTCCGGGTTTCGGCACCAGTGTAAAGGGGGTTAAAGGGAAAAGAGGAGGCGAGAACCGGCTTGATAATATAAATAATATTTTAATTATAAACTTAACCAAAAGACACACACACGCACAGGTGCGGGACAGCTTTATAATAACCTTAGTTTTGTGTTTTAATGGCTCTGCTTCAATAAATTCCCCCTTTTACTCTCCAATGAATCATTGAACATTTTAGCATGTCGCAATGCAATCGTAAGAGGAGTTTTTTTCTTGTTTTAGTTTTTTTAGTGTGAAAGTGGGGCAAAATTAGTCTGATTCCAAACCCCAAAGATAGTCATACAAATTTTTGCATTAGTGTAATTGTTTTAAGGTTAGGAATGTGTAGGAGATAAAATAGATAAAAATGAAAAGCTGCATTCAAAATAAAAGCTCACATCAAAATAAAAGATGCATTCAAAATAAAAGATGCATTCACTACATTTATATTATTATTATTATTATTATTATTATTATTTTGAATGCATCTTTTATTTTGATGTGAGCTTTTATTTTGAATGCATCTTTTATTTTGATGTGAGCTTTTATTATGATGTGAGCTTTTATTTTGAATGCATCTTTTATTTTGATGTGAGCTTTTATTTTGAATGCATCTTTTATTTTGATGTGAGCTTTTATTTTGAATGTATCTTTTATTTTGAATGCAGCTTTTATTTTACATTTACTTTTACATTTATGCATTTGGCAGACGCTTTTATCCAAAGCGACTTACAGAGCACTTATTACAGGGACAATCCCCCCCCGGAGCAACCTGGAGTTAAGTGCCTTACTCAAAGGTACAATGGTAGTGGCCATGGGGTTCGAACCAGCGACCTTCTGTTTAGCAGCCCTGTGCTCTAGCCACTCCTCCTCCTGAGACTCCTGCAGCTCCATCCCCTCCGCCTCCTGAGTCTCATACTGCTCTGCCCCCTGCGGCTCTGCTTCCTGAGTCATATACTGCTCTGCCCCCTCACTGATCAGACTTCACTGTGGGAGCGATGGAGGATTCCAGCACTCCTTCAGTGTCTTCCATGCCAGAGTTCACTGTTACTCCAGCAAGGAGGCCAAGAGCCAGCACCCATGCCTGCCACGGTCATCGAGCCAGCACCCCCGCCGGCTACGCTCCCTGAAATTCCAAAATGCCACTCTGCCTCATTGGGTCCTGCTCCACAGCCCACAAATGCCTTGTCGGTCCTGCTCCACAGCCCACGTATGCCTTGTGGGGCCCTGTTCCACAGCCCAGGCCTACAAACCACGCTCCCTTCCTGGAGCCGCTTCCCTGGGCACCGGACCCCATTCCCACCTTTGGGCTGCCCCCCTTGGTTTCCCAAGGGTTTCCGGGTTCAATTCAAGTTAAGCTCAATCGACAGAATTTGTGGCATAATATTGATTACCACAAAAATGTATTTCTTTAAAATATAAAAAAAGGCCAAAACAAGCAATATGCATGTTAACATGATTTTAGTGTGATCAAATCGCTAACTGTTTTCTGTGCAAAGATATAGGAAATTTTACAACTTCAGTTGTAAGTCAGTCAGTTCAAAATAAAAGCTGCATTCAAAATAAAAGCTCACATCAAAATAAAAGCTCACTTCAAAATAAAAGATGCATTCACTACATTTATATTATTATTATTATTATTATTATTATTATTATTATTATTATTATTATTTACATTGAAATTGATCTTGTATGTTCAATGGCACATTTTACCATATTAGCATATTTTTGCTGTGGCATTGAAAGTGGTCTCGAGAATTGTGAAATTGAATTGGTAAAGGTACAGATTACTGAAATGTTGGTATTGTGGCAACCCTAGGTGGGATATTAATGTGTATATATCAATAGCTAATGGAGTAAGCTGTGCGTAAGATGTGTAATAAAGATCAGGTGCTATGAAAGCCATTTTAATCTGGCGGTTGCCAGGGCATTGCTATGCGGTTGTTGAGTGGTTTTAGTGAGTTGATATGTGGTTGCTAGTGTGTTCTGTTGTTGTCATGGAGAAAGTGTCGATCAGCACCCGAAGGTTCCATTTTTATGTGTGTGTATGTGTGATTTCACTCTGATCTTTATCTTGAGCAATCTTCACTTATTAGTATCAGGAACCCACTAAGATTTCCCCTAAAAAGTGGAAAACCCCTCTTACATTCTGCCTTAACTTGATAAAGCAACAAACTATCAATGCTATTTTATCGTCCTCTAAATAGCCGTGACTGTGACAAGCATTGTGGACGTTTTATTAAAAGCAAGGTTTATTTCTGTAGTGTTGTTTTGGGTTTCCTCACTCAAAGAGAACATTCATCGGCCCGAAATCACTTAAGCATCAAATGTCTTCTTTGAGAAATAAAAATAGACACAAATGAAGCTATTGGTTATACATTAAGCTTGACTTAATGTACAGTGACAAATCTCAGCACAATTTAAAACAATGTTGAGATCTCTTCCGAAACTCTAGAGGAGACAAATGTGAGATTAATGGGGTGTTATTCGAAGGGGAAAAGATTGAGAAGTAGGAGACTAAAGCAAAAATCTCATTGCTGTCTCGGAGATACCATGGAGAGATCTCATCTGTGATCTCATTCTTTAGGGAATATCTGCTTGAAAACATGTATATGTATGTGCTTGTTAAAAATCATCATTTTCTTTTATTTATTTATTGTCGTTTATTAATAATTTCACATTAGACAGAATTTGAATGCCGAATCTGACGTCAGGGTGTTGGAAAGCAGTTTTTAATTAGAATTGGGTTGGCAGGAGGCTCTAAAGCCACTTGTGAGGGTCTCAGGTGTGACCAAGCAAAACTGGGTTGTGGGCAGAAACAGTGACAGTACTCATTTATGAAACATTCTCCTCAAAATAAATCCCACACAACTGCGTCAGGGTGAACTACCAGAACTGTGGCATAATGGCAAGGACGGAGGGAGAGGGCAAATTGTTAGTTGCGCAATTGTTCATATGGTCGATTTATAATCATGATTAAAACGTGAATTTAATAGTGGTAGAAAAGATCAGATGTTGAGAAATAATAGTATAAAATGAGAAATCTACAAAATACTTTTTAGTCAATTATAAAGGGAACAAGGGTAAGGAGGAGGCACAAACACACACACATAGGATGCCCCCGGCATGATGTACCCCCCCCCCCTTTCCCTGGGGGAGGGCGTTTTTTTGCAGTTTAGATTGGGAAATGAACGTGCATTAAAAGGAAAAGAATATATACTCTGTGCAACCTGCATACTTTGACTCTAGATTATCAATAAGGCATCCATTAAAGTAATATTCTGGGTTCAAAAAAGTTAAGCTCAATCGGCAGCTTTTGGGGCATAACGCTGATTTCCAGTGTGATACTTACAATGGAAGTCAATGGGCCCAATTTTTAGAGAGTTAAAGACAGAAATGTGCAGCTAATAATCTTATAAAAGCACTTACATTCATTATTCTGTTAAAACCAAAGACTGTTTAGCAGAGACAGGCCATCCATCCATCCATCCATCGTCAACCGCTTATCCTGTACAGGGTCGCGGGGGGCTGGAGCCTATCCCAGCTAACATTGGGCAAAAGGCGGGGTACACCCTGGACAGGTCGCCAGTCCATCGCAGGGCCACACATAGACAAACAACCACTCACACTCACATCCACACCTAGGGCAATTTTTGGAGACATCAATTAACCTATCCTGCATGTCTTTGGATGGTGGGAGGAAGCTGGAGTACCCGGAGAGAACCCACGCAGACACAGGGAGAACATGCAAACTCCACACAGAATGGCCGGGGCAACCGGGGTTTGAACCCACGACCTTCTTGCTGTGAGGCGACAGTGCTAACCGCTGCACCACCGTGCCGCCAGAGACGGGCCACTTCTATTTAAATTAATTGGAGAAATTGGAATGCCCAACCAAGAAGCTCTAGCGCCCATTGGCCAACGGATACAGACAGGATATCCGGGCTTACAGGTAAAATAGCCAATCACCTTTTAGATACAGACATCACCTGTCAATCAACTCACTAACACACATGTGCATTATCTATACAAGCCATAAAATTTGGTGTTTTAGCGTAATATGAGCTAAAGAAGCACAATTTATTATTCCAATATTATACAATTTTATTGCTGATTTGAAATATGTTCTTTGATCGTAATCTTGACCAACCGTTTTTGAGATTTCAGCGTCCCCTCATTCAATTAGATAGGAGCTGCACTGTCATGACTGGAAATAACCTCCCGAGAGCGTTCCAAAGATGGCCGACAGTGGACTGACTTACAACTGAAGTTGTAAAATTTCCTATAACTGTGCACAGAAAACAGTTAGCGATTTGATCACACTAAAATCATGTTAACATGCATATTGTTTGTTTTGGCCTTTTTTTATTTTTTTAAGAAATACATTTTTGTGGTAATCAATATTATGCCACAAATTCTGTCGATTGAGCTTAACTTGAATTGAACCCGGAAACCCTTGGGAAACCAAGGGGGGCAGCCCAAAGGTGGGAATGGAGTCCGGTGCCCAGTGAAGCGGCTCCAGGAAGGGAGCGTGGTTTGTAGGCCTGGGCTGTGGAACAGGGTCCCACAAGGCATTCGTGGGATGTGGAGCAGGACCGACAAGGCATTTGTGGGCTGTGGAGCAGGACCCAATGAGGCAGAGTGGCATTTTGGAATTTCAGGGAGCGTAGCCGGCGGGTGTGCTGGCTCGAGGACCGTGGCAGGCATGGGTGCTGGCTCTTGGCCTTCTTGCTGGAGTAACAGTGAACTCTGGCATGGAAGACACTGAAGGAGTGCTGGAATCCTCCATCGCTCCCACAGTGAAGTCTGATCCAATCAGTGAGGGGGCAGAGCAGTATATGACTCAGGAAGCAGAGCCGCAGGGGGCAGAGCAGTATGAGACTCAGGAGGCGGAGCGGATGGAGCTGCAGGAGTCTCAGGAGGAGGAGTGGATGAAGCCGCAGGATGCTCAGGGGATGGAGGCTCAGGAGGTGGAGCAGCAGGAGAAGCGGACAGAGCCGCAGAAGTCTCAGGAGGAGGAGGAGGAGCGGCCGGAGACGCAAGAAGAGGAGCAGGCTGAGGATCAGAAGGTGGAGACTCAGAGGTCAGGGCAGTTGGGGATGCAGATGTCTCTGGCACTAGCTCTTAGACAAACAAGGCTCCAAGTGCTGGCTCTGGGATGGATGAGGCAGGCGTGGGCACTGGCTCCTGGAACATGGCCAGCGGGGTTGCTGGCTCGTGGACCGTGGCAGGCATGGGTGCTTGCTCGTGGCCCCCTTGCTGGAGTAACAGTGAACTCTGGCATGGAAGACACTGAAGGAGTGCTGGAATCCTCCATCGCTCCCACAGTGAAGTCTGATCTAATCAGTGACAGCAATGAATTGGGCCAGAGTCCTGATGATTTGGCCATGAGGCATAAGGGATTTGACGGGCTCGTGTAGTCCACAGCGAAAAAGGTCCTGAAGAGCCACGTCATTAAAGTCTACCTCATTAGCCAACAACGTTGTACAAAAATACAAAGAAAACACTGAGCACTATTAAAGGCAAAACAAAGACGAATAACGTTGGAAGGCAAAATGAAGAAGAACAACTACAACAACGAACATAAAGGGGATGTTAACAGTGCAATGAGGCAAGATTCGATCCAGACTGAGTGAATGAGGTTAGTATAAGTGTCCTTGATGAGGTGATTGGGAACAGGTGTGGCTGATTGGAGTGGAGTGAGTTGGACCGGATGATGGCTGGAGATGGAGAGACCAATGGGAACGTGACACTTTCTTTCATCTGCTGAACACTAACAGAGATTTTTAGAAGAATATTTCAGCTCTGTAGGTCCATAAAATGTAAGTAAATGGGTTTAAAAATGTTGAAGCTCCTAAATCCACATATGGGCAGCATAAAAGTACTCCAGACGACACAAACAAATCAATATTTAAGTATTTTTTTACTTTAAATTCTCCTCCCTGCTCAGTCAATCTCCACTTCAGATTCACTTTCCCATTCTTCTTCTTCTTATGTTTTTGGTGATTAACAGTCTTTGTTCATATCGCCCCCTACTGGGCAGGTAGGGACATTTGTGATTAAAAAATGACCTGTGACAAAAATGTATCTGTTTCTCACCCACACCTATCATATCATGTCTGAAGATATGGATTTAGCCACTGGAGTCATATGGATTACTTTTATGCTCCCTTTATGTGGATTTTGGAGCTTCAAAGTTTTGGCACCCATTTACTTGCATTGTGAGGACCTACAGATTCTTCTAAACCTCTTATGATGCCATACACATCTGGGATGCTAGGAGGGTGAATAAATCATGAGGGAATTTTCGTTTCTGGGTGAACTATCATTTGCCTTCAAAACAGCCTAAATTCTATGTGGCACACATCTAGACCATGTTGACATGATTGCATCACGCTATTTCTGCAGATTTGTCAGCTGCACGTCCATGCTGCAAATCTCCCATTCTACATAATCCCAAAAGTGTTCCATTGAATTCAGATCTGGTGCCTGGGAAGGCCACTGAAGATCAGTGGACTCATTGTCATGTTCATGAAACTATTTTGAGACAACTTTTGCTTTGTGATATGTTGCATTATCATGCTGGAAGAAGCCATTAGACGATGGGTAAATTGTGGCCATGAAGGGATACACATGGTCAGCAACAATACTCAAATAAACTGTGGCATTCAAGTGATGATCGATTGGTATTAACTGGCCCAAAGTGTGCCAAGAACCATTTCACCACCACAACCAGCCTGGACTGTTGACACGAGGGAGGTTTGGTCCATGGATTCATACTGTTGGTACAAATTCTGACCCAACCATCTGTGTACCTCAGCAGAAATAGAGATTCATCAGACTGACTGACTGGCCGATATGTAGATATAAAAGACTGACAGGACAGACATACAGATAGACAGACAGATAGATAGATAGATAGATAGATAGAGACAGGTAGGTAGGTAGACAGACAGACAGACAGATAACAAATCAGATAGACAGACAGACAGACAAACAGATAGATAGATAGATAGATAGATAGATAACAAATCAGACAGATAGGTAGATAGATAGATAGATAGATAGATAGATAGATAGATAGATAACAAATCAGATAGACAGATAGATAGATAGATAGATAGATAGATAACAAATCAGACAGATAGATAGATAGATAGATAGATAGATAGATAGATAACAAAACAGATAGATAGATAGATAGATAGATAGATAGATAGATAGATATAAAAGTTTGTATGTTGTTGAGAGTTGTTTATATGTTGTTGAGAGTTGTTTATATGTTGTTGTATGCTGTTTGGTGGCAAATGTTTTTCATTATTGTCAATATGTTGCAGTGTTGAAGTATTTTGTGGCTGTCCACCTGAAATCCCCCAGTTGGAATTCACACACGGCTGTTTATTAACCTTTGAAAACACACAGACACCTGCTGAGAGATGCCTTTCGCAGCTGATACACTTTGAAAATTTGTGGCTGACTACAACTCATGAGTCTGCAATTAAAGTGTTTTTAAAGAGCTATGCTTTTCTTCTTTGTTTATTTGTGAGTTTTTAGCTTTAGTTTGTGACCACAAAAGATTTTACCTTGCTGTAACCTCAAGGTGCTTTGTAGTCAAAGCTTGTGTAAACAAACTGTGTAGTAAGCACAAAATGTCAGAGTGTGTGGGACATTTTTCAAAGGAACTTTTACAGGGCCTGATGTCTGCTGTTTACCACTAATGTGCTTTCTAATGTATTATCAAAGACTCACAAGTCCCTATGTGACTGCTGCATGTATGCAACAATTGCATGACCTAATTAAATAATTACACTGAAGTGATGTAAATTCTGTAATTTCATGCATTATTTACTCTCGCTCAAGTTGTTCCAAACCTGCTCGCTGTTATTTATTCTCTGGGACACAGTAACACTGCTCTTTTCCTTACAACAACATTCATAGGAGTGACCATGACTGTCAAACTTCAAAAAGCACAAAGTGCCACAAAAGTAATTATACGCCTTATGATGTTATTCACTGATAATCTTTCCCTCAGCCGAAACTCTGAAATCTCATTCACAATCGCACTCAAATATTGAGACAATGCGCCTGATTTTACATAATTAATGCCATTGGTTCTTGTGTGCGTTGTAAATAGGGATGTAATAAAAATATCAATACATCGATTTTTAAACGGCACATTACTTTCGCGACACATTTTTAAGGCACTAATATTGTAACATTAGCCAACATATAAATTAGAAACCTAATTTGTGTGTGTGGCAGCGGAGGTGTGGTCAAGCGTCCATCCGGAGAGAGAAAGCAGTAAGGGCACTAGCACCTGAGCTAGATTATGTTTAACATCTGTTTCTAATTCCAGTGAGAATGGGGAGAGCGGCATATAAACTACCATGCCACCAGCAGAGAGGAGAGAGAGACTGGCACAAGGAAGGCCACGGTGCTTCTGAAGCTGTTGCGTTTAAGCTATTGTGTCTGTGAAACTGATGAGTTTGTGAAGTTGTAAAGTGGCTGATTAAAAGTATCACCTGAGCCTGGAAAACCCGCTTCCCTGTGTTCTCCTTCCCTTCTGCTATAAAGTGTTACACTGTTGCCAAAACCCGGGATAAGTCGAAGTATGTGCCATGGAGCCCTCCCAGCTGACCAAGATCCTCCAGTCCCTCGCCAGCCTGCATCGGAACCAACAGCAAGCCCTGCTTGAGCTCCGCCAGGAACAGGATCGCTGGTTCTTCGAGATCTTGCAGGCTCAAACAGAGGACCGTCATGTAATCCGGAGCCTCCTCGGCCAGGAGAAAGCCCCGGCCATGACCCCGGACAGCCGCAGCCCCCTGCCCCCACCCACGCTCCTGAAGATGGGCGCGGATGATGACGCCAAAGCCT
The DNA here is from genome assembly GCA_032164185.1 of Moxostoma hubbsi. Classification (NCBI taxonomy): domain Eukaryota; kingdom Metazoa; phylum Chordata; class Actinopteri; order Cypriniformes; family Catostomidae; genus Moxostoma; species Moxostoma hubbsi. Next base: position 3,788,380 of record JAVLUX010000016.1, on the reverse strand, counting down.
TCATCGACCTGTTTGAGAGGACCGCAGGGATTTGGGGCTGGCCGCGTGACCATTGGGTGGCCAGGCTCCTCCCATTGCTGTCCAGGGAAGCCCAGCTCGCTGCCCAACAACTGCCGGCAGCTAACCTCCTGGCCTACGACGACTTGAAGGGCGCGTCCTGCAGCAGGTAGGTCGGAGTCCGGAGCAAACCCTGAAGCTGGGGAAGACCAACCACCCGTTTGCATTCTCCCAATGGCTCCGAAGACGCGGTGAGATGCTGATGAGTTTGTGAAGTTGTAAAGCACTGAAGTGGCTGATTAAAAGTCTCACCTGATCCTGGAAAACCCACTTCCCTATGTTCTCCTTCCCTACTGCTATAAAGTGTTAAAGTGTGCTTTTCTAATTCACTCTCAGTTAGCCTTTCGTTTCATGTAGTCTGGAGGAATAGCTTTGGGAGGTCACAAGGGGGTGATATAACATTTACAGTACTTAATCCTGAAGGACACATCGATGCATTGCAGGTGGCAGTCGCAAGTAGTGAATCTAGTCATACTACCTCTAGAGTCAGAGCTAGGTGCTGTCGATAGATGCTGAGTTGATTTGCCGAAATCAAATCAAAAGACTACGTGATGCGATTTGTCCCGTAAGATGGACAGATGGTGCCACTGCGAAGTGGTCCAAGATCGTTAATGTAGCATTGATACAAGTTTGAAAATGTTCCACACACACTCCACGTTCGGACACGTTTTGTAAACAAAACAATTACATCACTTTGATGTCATTGTGAGCAACAACATGCTACAAATAAACTTCTCTGTGGGGATGGGGGTGTGGTCATGTGTCTGTTTGAGGGAGAGAGGGAGTGGTGTAGCTCGTCAAACTGGTTGATGTAATTTCTCATAACTGTTTCTAGTTACAGTGATAGAGAGGGAGCGAGGAGAGATCTCAAAAAGCAGTCAAGACATGCCATAGAGGAGGGAGATAGGCACCAGTGTGTGGCATGAGATATTCTGAGAGTGTATGGAATTTAGAGCCTGTTTTTGAGTTTAGGTTCAGAGAGTGTTTTCATTTGAGTAAAGAGCCCAAGTAGCCAAGAGTGTGCCGTGTGAGACAGCAAATAAGTCTTACTTGAACTGCTTCGTTGTTTCCAGAGCTCCAAATCTCTGTTTATACGTCATCGTCTGAATTCACTCACTCATTTCGTTCATTTACTGCTGAGATATAGTGCACGAACTGCCATTCACTATATAGGAAATAGTGAATGAGTGAACGATTGCGGACATAGGAGCCACATCTCACACCTCGCTGTGCACGTGCAGAAATGCTGTCTGTTCACGCTCCGTTGTTGATCATATGAACAGCTGAGCAAAATACATTAATTTACACTTAACTTTGATGGTTACATGGATGTATACAGTTAAACTGCCTAAAGTAGCTGCAATGTTTTCCAGTACCCCCACGAGGGTGTGGGAGAAATGACATGCGGGACGTGGGACAAAGCACATTGATTTAAAAATGTACACTTAAAATATGATGTCATAAGAACCCACTTACAGAATCACCCTGAAAATTACCATTACGTTACACAGAAAGGCCTGCGTTAGCATTAGAGCCAAAACTTACCACAGCGGCTGTTTTAAGTTGGAGCTGCGCTTTTAATCTTGAAATATCAGCTTGTCTTGGTGTTAAACGAAGGCATCGCATGACAAAACTATTATTTTTGAGTTTTCCAGCCTGTCATCGTGTCCTTCTTCCCCTGTCTAGTCTAGTGTTACATCGTGTCCTTCTTCCCCTGTCCAGTCTAGTCTAGTGTTACACTAGACTAGACTGGACAGGGGAAGAAGGACACGATGACAGGCTGGAAAACTCAAAGGAAAGGTTTCTTTAATTTCTTAAACGGGATAACACAAAGTTGAACACAAAATCTTTTACAGGGTTGCTCTATTTTTAAATGAGGCTGCCAACGCTGGACTGGCATTTCTCCCCGACTGGCGGTGTTGTGGCTCTTATATGCCGCTCTCCCCGTGCTCACTGAAATTAGAGACAGGTGTTAGACATATTTTACCTCAGGTGCAAGCGCCCTTACCGCTCCCCCTCTCCGGACGGGCGCTTGACCACGCCCCCGCTGCCACAATATGATTCGTAAATTTGTACACGAGGATGCTAGAAATTGGGATAAATTGCTCAAACCCTTGTTATTTGCAGTGCAAGAGGTCCCTGAAGCCTCCACAGGGTTTTCCCCATTCGAGCTACTGTGTGGGCATCGACCGCATGGTGTGCTCGACATCATACAGGAAGCTTGGGAGGAGGGACCTTCAAAGAGTAAAAACTAAATTCAGTACATTCTTGATCTTAAAGCAACTCCACACTTTGGGTCAATTACCACAGGGGAATTTTCTCCAAGCTGAGGAAGGCCAAAGCCGGCTGTTTGACAGGGAAACTCGCACCGGGAGATAGAGTGCTTGTATTACTGCCCACCTCAAGCTCTAGATATCTCGCCAAGTGGCAAGGGCCCTTTGAGGTCACACAGTTAGTCGGAGATCTCGAATCTAGTCGAATGGATAGGTGTGGGGCATGTCAAGTTTACCACCTCTATCTCCTAAAAGCTTGGAGGGAGGCTGTCCCTGTGGCGTTGGCGACGGTAGTCCTCGAGAGGGCGGAGCTCGGGCCAGAGTTGACGCTCAAAACTAATCGGTTCACCCCGGTCCCATGTGGAGATGACCTCTCACCATCGCAGCTTACATACATGGCAAGTTACAAGCAGAATTCGTTCTCGCCTCACATGAACCTCAAATAACACCATATCAAGACCAGCCCGGTGGTGGTGGTTCGTATTGCCTTCCTGAACACAAAAGAAAGGTCATTCAGGAATAATTAGAGGCAATGCTTGAGATAGGCGTAATAGAAGAGTCAAACAGCGACTGGACCAGCCACGTGGTTCTGGTACCTAAGAGCAATGGGATGGTCCGATTCTGTGTGGACTATTGAAAAGTGAATGCTGTGTCCAAATTTGATGCATACCCAATGCCCCGGATTGATGAATTGCTCGATCGGTTGGGTGCGGCTCAAGTTTATTCAACACTGGATTTAGCAAAGGGTTATTGGCAGATCCCCTTAACGCCAATCTCCCCCCCAAAAAATGGCGTTTTCCACACCGTCCGGTTTACACTAATTCGTGACCCTTCCATTTGGTTTGTATGGTGCCTTTGCCAAGTTCCAGCATCTCATGGAGAAAATTCTCAGACCACATACGGCATATGCCGACGCTTATCTAGATGATATCTTCATATATTAATATAGTATATATTATAGTAATGATTGACTGCAGCACATGCAACATCTGAAAGCTGTCCTGAGATTGCGGTGACAGGTGGGGCTCACAGCCAACCTGAAGAAGTGTGCAATTGGGTGGGTGTAATTTCGGCCCAAGTGTGGTTACACTTGGGCCATGGACAGGTGCATCTACAAATTAACATAACCGCAGTGATCGAGGTATGCCCAGCACCCAAGACCAAAAAGGAGGTGAAACAGTTTCTGGGGCTGGTTGGCTACAACCAAATGTTTGTGCCTAGTTTCTCTGACGTCTGATGTTTATTATAATAACACTCTGCCGTCCACTATACATCAAGTGGCATGGATCTGACTCAAGCTTGACATTTATAGCCATTTCTCTGGAACAGATGGAGAAAACATACTTGCAATATTTATTACACTGCTAAATTTTCAGTAAATTTGTGAGTTCTCAGCAGATTTCTTGATTATCCAAAACCGGGCTTCAAGCCCAGTTGCACCCAGTTGCATCAACAACTACAAGACCAAAAACACTCACACATAAAAAAGCATGTGATTCATCATGTAAATGTTCACCACCGGCCACATCAGAACCCTGAGCATGGAAGTATGACGAAAAGTGAATGGATGGTTCCCAGTCATCTTCTGCCAGCCACATTTCTCAAGCAATCAGACTTTAATCCATGCCAACAGACCAATCCATGACTACAAACAGAGTACCAGTTTGTTTGATGTTCAAAACAGTCTTTGAAAACTTTTTTTATGGTTAGCAAACTTGCTGCACTTGCTTTGATTTGGTTTGACTGAAGACTTTAGTTTCCATTTGTACAGATTAAAAAAAACATTGTTGTCATTAACTATTTGCTAGTTTGTACCTTGCCTGTCAGACATGATGTTAAAGTGCCTTGGAAGCCTGCCTGAAACCAGTTTCCTGTGTTTCGTTCATACAAAAACAGACATTGGCACTGTTTCACCAACAGAGGCCGCCATTATATTATTTGGGATGCGAGAAAACCTTCACTCAGTGCTGTAGTCACATTTTAAATGGCTTGAATATGTCAGTCCAACAACAACAACAACACCAAAAGCATAGGCTATTTACACTAAGTGCAAATAGTGTTAGATGCTGTTTTAAAAATATCCTTGGAGAAACCAAGAATGCCAATATTAGTTAGTTATGTGCAGTACAAGTCATGGTTTAAGATTAGTAAACTAAGTAAGTGTTAAAACATTTATATATATGAACCAGTGGTGGAGCTAGGGGGTGGCCGTGGCCACCATGGACTGAAGCCTGGCCACCCCATTGACCACCCCATTGACCACCCCATTGACCACCCCATTGACCACCCCATTCGCAATTGCCGTTTTTGAGCACAAGACTTAACATGTACTGCTCAAACTTCTGTGCCACCACAGACAGATTGCTGGCCCTTACCCGGCCACCCCTGTGAAAAACTCCTGGCTCCGGCCCTGGTATGAACTGTAAGATTAATGACTAATAACTTTGATGTCCATCCTGGATTAACTGCAGAAGTTCACCTAGTTGCATTGTACTTTGTTAGTTGGCTGATGAAGGGATTTGTTGGCAATTAATTGATAGTCTATGTATATCTTTAAGAGTTTAGTCCATCAATAGACAAAGGTGATGCAGGCAGAGATCAATGAGGTGCATCGCAGTTCAACTGGCAGGGTTGCACCAGCCGTGCGTAAGTTCTCACGTAAATTGGGACATAAAGTTCACACCAAGGGCTTAGTAACTTCTAGTTAGTTTGTAATTAAGTCGGTGCTTAATTTGGTTGCACCATCTGTTCTTAAGGTAAGGCTTAACTAGTAGGTTGTAAACTCTCTGTAAAGTGATGCATAGTCACAATATGACGTTTACCTAAATTGATCCAATAAACAGCCGTCAGGTTTGTTCACATAAGTGTTAAAAAGCCGTGAATTTAAGTTTTATCTCATTACGATTGATGTTCAAACCTTGTTTGTTAACGTAACTGTCAGCTGTAATAAATAATATCCCCATTAAAATATAATATGTAATAAATTAAGATTTCATTACTGATATATTTAGCTTATGTAAATAACACAGGAAACTGCACCAGATCGGGTTCATGCAGAAGAAGTACGTTTTCTACATAATGTTTCCTCCCATAAATGTAAACGTGTGGAGGCCCACGCTATTCTCCACAGCATCCACGTACAGCCCACAACGCACCCCACCGAGGGCAAGAACCACATTATAGTAACCTCAAGGAGGTTACCCCATGTGACTCTACCCTCCCTAGCAACCGGGCCAATTTTGTTGCTTAGGAGACCTGGCTGGAGTCACTCTGCACGCCCTGGAATCAAACTCGCGACTCCAGGTGTGGTAGCCAGCATCAATACTCGCTGAGATACCCAGGCCCCACATGTTGACTGATTTTGAAAACACTGTCTCCAGAGGTGAAAACAGTAAGTGTTTCAGAGCATAGAAACAAGTGTGAGATCCAATTATATCCAGGAGAGGTCGCCAGAAGCCAGTTGTAAAAATAATTGTTTTCAGCTGAACAGGTTGTCAAACAGTGAACTATTAGACACAAAATGCAATGTTAGGGATAAAAAAATGCAACCTCCATATCATGCTCGTGATTGTTTATTCAAACGTGATCACTTCCTCGTTTGAATGGGGATTGAACTGTGGTCTTCCATGCAACTGATGCAATGCACTAACAGTCGTGCCATGAGGGAAAGTGATTGTTGTTGAGTTGTTCCAAATATGTCCGATGGGAGATAGGGCATGTCAGTGAGTCGGCACACTGTTGCCGATCCTAGGGTACAGCATGCTGACTTCCCGTGCGATCATGTTGGTATAAGGCCAGTGTGCCATTTTACCCCGTCCGCCAGGCTATTTCTAACAATTATTTTAAAAAGCAAATAAATAAACGCACGGATAATAACGAGTTAACGTACGACATACATTAACTCATTATTATCCGTGCATTAGTTAATCACGAGTCATACGTTAACTCATTATTATCAGTGCATTAGTTAATCATGAGTCATACATTAACTCATTATTATCTGTGCATTAGTTAATCACGAGTCATACGTTAACTCATTATTATCAGTGCATTAGTTAATCACGAGTCATACGTTAACTCATTATTATCAGTGCATTAGTTAATCACGAGTCATACGTTAACTCATTATTATCTGTGCATTAGTTAATCACGAGTCATACGTTAACTCATTATTATCAGTGCATTAGTTAATCACGAGTCATACGTTAACTCATTATTATCAGTGCATTAGTTAATTACGAGTCATACGTTAACTCATTATTATCAGTGCATTAGTTAATCACGAGTCATACGTTAACTCATTATTATCAGTGCATTAGTTAATCACGAGTCATACGTTAACTCATTATTATCAGTGCATTAGTTAATCACGAGTCATACGTTAACTCATTATTATCCGTGCATTAGTTAATCACGAGTCATACGTTAACTCATTATTATCCGTGCATTAGTTAATCACGAGTCATACGTTAACTCATTATTATCCGTGCATTAGTTAATCACGAGTCATACGTTAACTCATTATTATCAGTGCATTAGTTAATCACGAGTCATACGTTAACTCATTATTATCAGTGCATTAGTTAATCACGAGTCATACGTTAACTCATTATTATCAGTGCATTAGTTAATCACGAGTCATACGTTAACTCATTATTATCCGTGCATTAGTTAATCACGAGTCATACGTTAACTCATTATTATCCGTGCATTAGTTAATCACGAGTCATACGTTAACTCATTATTATCCGTGCATTAGTTAATCACGAGTCATACGTTAACTCATTATTATCCGTGCATTAGTTAATCACGAGTCATACGTTAACTCATTATTATCCGTGCATTAGTTAATCACGAGTCATACGTTAACTCATTATTATCCGTGCATTAGTTAATCACGAGTCATACGTTAACTCATTATTATCAGTGCATTAGTTAATCACGAGTCATACGTTAACTCATTATTATCAGTGCATTAGTTAATCACGAGTCATACGTTAACTCATTATTATCAGTGCATTAGTTAATCACGAGTCATACGTTAACTCATTATTATCCGTGCATTAGTTAATCACGAGTCATACGTTAACTCATTATTATCCGTGCATTAGTTAATCACGAGTCATACGTTAACTCATTATTATCCGTGCATTAGTTAATCACGAGTCATACGTTAACTCATTATTATCCGTGCATTAGTTAATCACGAGTCATACGTTAACTCATTATTATCCGTGCATTAGTTAATCACGAGTCATACGTTAACTCATTATTATCAGTGCATTAGTTAATCACGAGTCATACGTTAACTCATTATTATCAGTGCATTAGTTAATCACGAGTCATACGTTAACTCAGTATTATCTGTGCATTAGTTAATCACGAGTCATACGTTAACTCATTATTATCAGTGCATTAGTTAATCACGAGTCATACGTTAACTCATTATTATCAGTGCATTAGTTAATCACGAGTCATACGTTAACTCATTATTATCAGTGCATTAGTTAATCACGAGTCATACGTTAACTCATTATTATCCGTGCATTAGTTAATCACGAGTCATACGTTAACTCATTATTATCCGTGCATTAGTTAATCACGAGTCATACGTTAACTCATTATTATCAGTGCATTAGTTAATCACGAGTCATACGTTAACTCATTATTATCCGTGCATTAGTTAATCACGAGTCATACGTTAACTCATTATTATCCGTGCATTAGTTAATCACGAGTCATACGTTAACTCATTATTATCCGTGCATTAGTTAATCACGAGTCATACGTTAACTCATTATTATCCGTGCATTAGTTAATCACGAGTCACGCATTAACTCATTATTATCCGTGCATTAGTTAATCATGAGTCGTGCATTAACTGAAGGCTGAAACCCTATTGTAATTATAAGGATTTTTATTATTATTATTATTTTTATTATTCTGCCCTAAAACTGATCGTGCAGACGAAACCGTAAGTCATAGAGAGCTGAAACTTTGAGAGAAGTTATTCCCCCAGAATACTACCGGATCGGCCTCAAGGTGGCGCTAAAGTGATCATGTTTACGTTTGGCCCATAACTCCTAAACCGTTTGTCGCACACTCAAGTGTCTTACATTGTTGGAGTCCTTGGCCCAAGATGAAGAACGTTTATATCTCTGATTTCATTTCCATCGTGAACATTTTCACGCTAATTTGCATAATTCAAAAAACCTACTTTTTCAAACTCCTCCTACACCGTATGTCTGATTTGCATGAAAATAGGGATGTGTCTACTATGAACCCTCCTGATAAAAAGTAATCAAAGGAATTTTCATTTGTTGAAGCGTTGCAAAGATATAAGCCAACAAATGGGTCAAGCGTCGTCCATTTTGTACGTATTGACCAATATCTATCAAACGAAAAGGACAAATGTTACAAAACTTGATAAACATAGACAACAGGACATTCTGAGGATGCACCCAAAGTTGTGACAAATTTTGCCTATAGGGGGCGCTACAACTAAAAAGCACGAATAACTCTGCTACCATATGATCAATGAAGTTGAAAATTGGTATGCCTCTTGTAGGGACCAAAAGGCTAACATATCCTACAATATCAGTCGGACAAATAAAAAAAAAACATGGCCGCCAGCTGCCAATCAAATTTCAGCAGCTAATAACATCAAATCTGAATGTCCGACCGTTACGAAACTTGAGATATTTGTAGACAGAGTTAGAATGAGGCTGTGTACCAAATATTATGAGAATAGACCACAAGGTGGCGCTATAAAAAGGACATTTAAGTTTTCACCAATAACTCTGCAACCGAGTTCAATAATCTCAAAGTTATTTTTTTCTCTAATTCCTTGCACCAAGACCTACAAAACGTATATCTTCGTTTTATGGCATTTTATAAAATGTTTCCGCTATTCTAATTTACTAAAAAAAATACTTTTTCGAACTCCTCCAAGGCCGTATAACCCATTCTCACAAAAATTGGTGTGTGTCTACTTTGAACCCTCATGACAAAAATTTATCAAAGGAATTCGGCGTTGCGAAGATATAAGCCAACGAATTGGTCAGGCGTCATCCAGTTTGTGTGTATTGACCAATATCTACCAAACAAAAAGGCCAAATGTTACAAAACTTGATACACATGTACAACAACACATTTTGAGTTTGCATACATGCTAAATTCGCCTATAGGGGGCGCTACAACTAATAAATGCTCATAACTCCGCAACTGTATTATCAATGAAGTTAAAAATGTGTATGCTTCTTGAAGGGGCCAAATACTTACATGTTCTACAATATGACTCAGACAAATAAAAAAACATGGCCACCAGCAGCCAATCATATTTCAGCAAAATGGCTGTATGAATGGTGTGTAAACGATTGTATATTATCCAATGTTACCTGCAATTGTGAACTATATCTAGGACTCCCAAGGTCAATAATTATCATAGAAAAGTTGAACTTCAGTTATTTATTTAGTTATTTAGGGGTTGCATTTATAATGCGGGTTTGACCAAGTGTATCCAAAAGCCTATAATTGAGTCCTTTGTGGCTTTATAACAGATAAAAAGTAAAAAAATAACCACCATAACAATTATCCTGTTTCAGGATTGTTGAACACAAGACATCAGTCATATTTAACACGAGTTTGCAAATTCAGCAATTTAACAATTTGTTTTTTTGCATACTTGAAAGTTCGTTAAAAGGCTTGAACCCTGTTAATTGCTGCTAGCAGCTGTATTTATAATTGATTAATAAATGACATAATCAATGCATTGAAATTTCAGCATTATATTGATACATTTTACACCCCTACAATGTATAATTAAGCGTCAAAACCCGTAATTACATTTAGGTGTGCAAGCTTATGTTTGTGGTGGCACACCCTGGCACACCCGTTGCTACGCTACTATTCCTGATAAAGCAGTTTTGATATTGTAAAATAGCTAAAATTATACAATTAAATTAAACATATTCAGCCCTTTTAACTTATAACAAGTTAGTTACAGAAATATAAAAAATAACAGTCATCGTGTAAACATGTTAAAATCATTTTAATATCAAATAAATATCATCCAAAATACAATATGTACATCTCATTATGAGACATCAGTGTGTATCCGCTATACATTCATAAGCATATAATGTAAATGAGTGGTTTCCAGGACAGATTCAAATGTATTCTCAGCGTATCTCATGATACTTATTAAACGCCCTTGTATTCTTGATCAGGTGAACCACCCTGCAGTTTCCCTCCATGAACAGTGCTGGATGATCTCAACACGAGGTGTTGCTTTAACAAATCTACCAAGTTTTCATAAAAAACATTAAATCTTCCTTCCTAAAGAAGGTCTAAACATGTGCTGCTCGTTCCTAAAACCAAATCAATGGAAATAGCAAATCTTTTAACAGATATCCTAGTCAAAACAACAAAGGAAATATTCAATAAATAAGTAATAAATAGACTAGCAGGACCCGGGAGCAGTGGAGCGTTTCAGAGACTCTGCCGTGGGTAGGTGGGGTAGTGTCGTATACACATTCTCTCTCCTTATTTCTATTCTTGTGACTTTTGCACTCTGGCGACGATCTAGAGAGAGAGAGAGAGAGAGGAAAGTAGGTCGTTACATGTTGCTCGTTATCTTCATTTGCAGAACACGCTATGCAAGGACTCTTTATTTCCCTTTCAGGTACAATAGCAAACCCTGTGGGTGAATCTTAAGAGGCATATTTCAAAAAGTCATCAATCAAGTCTATTTTTAAGACCATTGTGATTTTTTCCATTATGACATTATTTTTATGAAAATTAAGCACATTTAACCCTTCATATTCTTATTACTTTAATACAGTGGTTTTACTGTTGAGGTTTTTTTTTTTTTTTTTTGCAAAACCAATTATTCTTAATATTATAATAAATAATTGTTTTTTTTAGTACTGTAATAGAGTAATTAGTCATTTATCATATAAATAAAATATCATGGTATACATATATATATATATTATAAAGTAATATAAAGTTGTATATTTATAGTATTTAAAACTTAATGTTATATATAATATATAATGTTATATAATGTTATATATAAATTAAAACTTTATATTATTTTATATATATATATATATATATATATATATATATATATATATATATATAATAAAATAATTATTACTAAAAACTAATATATATATATATATATTAATTACTATATATAAATTTACAACTTTATATTTGTGTGTATATATATATATATATATATATAACTTTGCAATTAAAATTGTAGATATAAATATATATAAAAATAAAACTTATATTATTTTATATATAATAAAGTTTTAAATTCTATATATATTTACAACTTTATATTACTTTATAATATATAAAGTAATATATATATATATATATATATATATATATATATTATAAAGTAATATAGTTTTATATATATATATATATATATATATATATATATATATATATATATATATATATATATATCAATAATATTTGATATATTATATTATTTTATATATTTGTGTAGAATATATTTGTTTTATATATTTGTGTATTATAAAATAATTATATCTAAAAAATTCTATATATATAAGTTTTAAATACTATAAATATACACATTTATATTACTTTATAATATATATATATATGTATATGTTTTAGATACAATTTATATATATATATATATATACAGATTTATATTACTTTATAATATATATATATCCTGTAAGTATGTCACAATCCTGAAAATAGCAAACAAATAGGCTTCATTTGCTTTGGGCAAAGTATAATTTCTCATTTCTTTTGATTTTGGGATTAACCCACTTACATACAGAAATAGTTTGAGAAATTGCAGTTTAATAAAACACAAATATAAATGATTTAGTTTTGAACTAACCATATTTAGGAGAGTTTGAAAATTCTGCACATATGTTCGACCGTCAACCGTGGGGTAGGAGTCACATGGTGTGCATTGGGATTCCTGAAACAGAACGACATGCAAACACATCAGAACCGTGTGCAGTTCAATTCTTAAAATGCATCTGAAATCATGTGATTGCAGGTGTTATTGTCGGTTTGGCCTTGTTTCTCACCTGTTTCTCTTCCTGACTGCAAAAGGACACACTATTTTTCTGTGAAAATGAAGAAGAAATAAACACTTAAAATGATAAAAGTTGTATGTCCATTCAAAAGCATGCATGCATTTACATGCAATTCACACACGTATGTTTCCATGCAATGTACAGATGTAAGAGACATTACGTTTTGCAATCACGATTAACGATGTTAAATAAGAACACTTACAATGAATGATTTGCGCAGCTCGTGGTGGATTATATTCCGGGACTTCTTAATGTTTGCATCGTTGACGTTAAGGTAGATCACATTGGATCTAAAGCATTCCAGGGCAGATGCAATGCAGCAGTCCTGTTGAAACAAACAAGCCAAAAACGTTCATGCATATGCAAACTTATCATTTGAACTACTTGAGCATGTTTAGTCGCCTCTCAGTATTGACACAAGGGGAAAACAATCTCAGTGCATCTCAAAACTTGAATTTCCTTTCTGCTCATATGTATGCTCTTGCACAAAACACGTTTTTTTCAATGCAAAAACCCCAAGTAGAACTTGTGCTTAATGCATATGCCCATCGAGCATGTTTAGGAGATTCATTTGACCTCTACCCTTTCACTGAAGTGAGTGATTCAGACAAGACTGCATTTAGAAACAGGCCAGTTTCTGCTACTCTCGCACTCCCCTGGAGCGGCTGTTGTTGTTGTTTTACTCATCGAAATTTCTCCTAAATGAGGCACACTTTCTCACGAGTGACCTGCGCAAAATGACTTGGTGTTTGCCAAGAAAAGTATGACTAAAAGTTGTTAAAAAGCTTCTTTCTGTTCATTGAAATGCAGCTTATTTGGATGGAATCCACCCACACGTTCGGTAATATTTTGAATGTTTGTTTGTAAATTAATTGGTCTGCCTTCACGTTGAATGGAAACCAAGGTGGGCTGTTTAATAGTGACATAAAGCATCTATAGCTGTATCACGCCAGGCCAATTCCCTGACTCATTATGTGGTCAATATTGGACCGACGTGGCAATCCATGCACGGTTTCTATCTGCTGGTGTGTGGTGAAACGATGCAGCACAAAATGAAAAGCGTTCTTACCTTGATTTCACCGGTGATGGGCGAGTTCAACTTGATGCTGTTGTTGACCTTGTTTAGACAAAACAAAAAGGCAGATTAAAGCTCGGCCCGTATATCATTCAATCCTTTCAGATGTCAAAAAGTGAAGCGGGCATCGACTTACCGTTCCCTTGTTTAATTTCTTGATTTCATTCATAACTTTATTCAGCGTGAGGATCACCTGTGGCTCCCCTGCTTGCGCTACAAGCCAGCACGCCACTGCAAAAACAACACACACAGATGCCTTCATGTTTGACTGGTGAACTCAACACCTCTTTGCTTTCTATATCGCCACTGGGTTTGATGTCCTTCATTCTGTCTGCAGGTACAGACTCACCTTTATATAAGAATCCTTGAGGACGCTGGAAAACCGCTTCTTTGTGGAGATTGGAAAAGTGGAAGCGAACAATGAGTAATTAGTTTTTCTTTTCCATTGGCCTTCGTCATGATTGTCAGTTGAGAGAGATGTAAACGAGAGGCGTGTGCGCGGGGGTGTACGGATGCTGCGTGTGTTTCTCTGTGTGTGTGTGTGTGTGTGTGTGTGTGAACCTGACCTAGACTTTCTGCACACTTGGCAGGAAACTACAAAATGCTGTCAGTTCCTCTTCTCATTCTGAATCAGCAGCAGATTCGTGTGTGTGTGTGTGTGTGTGTGTGTGTGTGTGTGTGTCTGATGTGTGGCATCGTCAATTAAAGTGGATATGAAAAGGTGCTTTTTCTTTGCGGCTTCCCACACAAACCATATTGATTATAGGCAAAAACAGGAAATGAAATGTACTCTTCATCTTCTAAGATGAGAATAGATCAAACGCCCCAACCTGAGTGGTGGTCCCCCCACCCCAAACCCTGAGTGGTGGAGATGAAATATTTGCACCCATACCCTGCAGGACATTCATTTCGCTCATGAAACCCGTTGAGAAAACGTCCTGATCGTACTTAACCCCAAATCAATGCAATGTTTTGCATAAAGCAAATAAATACTTACTTTAGGACCTTTGAGATTTTTTACATTTACATTTATACATTTGGCAGACGCTTTTATCCAAAGCGACTTACAGTGCACTTATTACAGGGACAATCCCCCCCGGAGCAACCTGGAGTTAAGTGCCTTACTCAAAGACACAATGGTGGTGGCTGTGGAGATCAAACCAGCAACCTTCTGCTTACCAGTTATGTGCTTTAGCCCACTACACCACCACCACTGCATTGTGACCACCACTTTTGCATTGTGGCTCTATTTTCAGGACACTTTACCGTAATGCTGGACATTCAACTTCCGCTAATCCCGTCGTTTTCATGACGATTCTGATCACCGTATCACGTATGTACTATGTTTTGGCAGCTCTTTGTAATAAGGTTTCACATTAGTTAATGCATTAGGTATCAACTAACAATGAACAACATTAAGTTTACTAAAGTGTTACCAATGTTTGTTTTTTTCGTTTTACTACACTTTAATTAAACAATATATCATCTTTTCTTCAATAAATGAGTTTGATTGAAGAGTGAAGGGAAAACTGCCAATAAAGAATCAGTAGATGTAATGTAACTTTACACTCATTGTGCATCTGGGTTATAAACAATGTTGTTTATGTGGTGACAGTGGTTGTGTTCGGTGCACACTCCTGTGTTTGTGTGTCGGTGGGTCAGTTCCACAGTTTCATGACACGTTTTGAATTAAGACCCGATGACTCGTACATGTCACAGAAAAGGAAATGATGTCACAGTGGGCAAACGAAAGAACCCCTCTCTCTCTGCCAATCAAAGGCTTCGGGTCATGTTGAGCAGGAAGTGGTGGGCGGCGGTTGGCGGATGTCATACCCATAGTGTCACCGCGGCATGGGAAGGCCCTATAATGACCTCAGGGCCTGCGCTGGGGATTCCTCGGCTCAGACGGTGACACCTCTGAAGATCATGGAAGACTATTTGTGTTCATGTGAAAACTAAATGACTCAAAAATTTCCTTGTTCAGTCATGCCAAGAGCTGAATGATTTCCCTTCACCTGGAAAGCACAATGTGTGTCCGTGTGTGTGTCTGTGTGTATGTGTCTGTGTGTGTGTCTGTATGTGTGTGTGTGTGTGTGTGTGTCTGTATGTCTGTGTGTGTATGTGTGTGTGTGTCTGTGTGTGTGTGAAAGAGTGTGTGTCTGTATGTGTGTGTGTGTATGTGTGTCTGTATGTGTTTGTGTGTGTATGTGTGTCTGTATGTGTGTGTGTGTGTGTGTCTGTGTGTGTGTGAAAGAGTGTGTGTCTGTATGTGTGTGTGTGTGCGTGTGTCTGTATGTGTTTGTGTGTATGTGTGTCTGTATGTGTTTGTGTGTGTATGTGTGTCTGTATGTGTGTGTGTGTGTGTGTGTCTGTGTGTGTGTGTATGTGTGTGTCTGTATGTCTGTGTGTGTATGTGTATGTGTGTCTGTATGTGTGTGTGTGTGTATGTGCATATGTGTGTCTGTGTATGTTTGTTTCTGTATATGTGTGTGTGTGTGTCTGTGTGTGTGTGTGTATGTCTGTATGTGTGTGTGTATGTTTGTTTCTGTATATATGTGTGTGTGTGTGTGTGTTTGTGTTTGTATGTGCATATGTGTGTCTGTGTGTGTGTATGTTTGTTTCTGTATATGTGTGTGTGTGTGTGTGTGTGTGTGTATGTTTGTTTCTGTATATGTGTGTGTGTGTTTGTATGTGCATATGTGTGTCTATGTGTGTGTGTGTGTGTATGTTTGTTTCTGTATGTGTGTGTGTGTGTGTGTGTGTGTGTGTATGTTTGTTTCTGTATATGTGTGTGTGTGTGTGTGTGTATGTTTGTTTCTGTATATATGTGTGTGTGTGTGTGTGTGTGTTTGTTTCTGTATATGTGTGTGTGTGTGTGTATGTGTGTGTCTGTATGTGTGTGTGTGTGTGTGTGTGTGTATGTTTGTTTCTGTATGTGTGTGTGTGTGTGTGTGTGTGTATGTTTGTTTCTGTATGTGTGTGTGTGTGTGTATGTTTGTTTCTGTACATGTGTGTGTGTGTATGTATGTGCATATGTGTGTCTGTGTGTGTGTGTGTGTGTGTGTATGTTTGTTTCTGTATATGTGTGTGTGTGTGTGTGTGTGTGTGTGTTGGGGGTTCAAAGGTGAAATGCGTATGGTGACATAAATCTTTAATTCACAAACTAATATTACTTCATTAAGCACTGGTGATACAGATCAGCCTGATTGTATCCAATCCCCCAAAAAAGTGTTGAGAGAGTGAGAAGCAATTATTACTTAAGGCTAATAATTAAATAATTAAATAATTCAACTAATTAAACAAGGTTATTAATATTAGATCATAAATGTTAGATATTGTTACTTGCTACTACCTCCAGCAGGATGGATGGACAAACAGATGCATTGACTTTACAAACTCTATTTGTAATTGATTTTTCTCAATCGATTTGGCACATTTACTGAAACAAACTTACAATTGTCAAAACTAAGTACAATCCTCACATCACATGGTACATTCAGCACAGCACTCTATATGATCTGCAAAAGGTGATTACTCAATCACACCTCGTGTCCTCCCTTGCAATGCAATGAGGGAAAACTCTTTGTCCTAACCCAGTAAGGACAACTGGTCGTGAGGACGGTGATCATAGACCTTCCATCTCCATGCAGAAATTAACTCCTCAATGGGATTTAGGAATGGGGAGTATGGTGGGAGAAACCCCCAAAAAACATGGGTGGGCAACAAACCATTCCCTGACTGTATTTGAATGATGGAAACGTACGTTGTCCCAAACTATAACATACGTTGGCAAGTCATTTCTTACCAACCCCCTCTCATTCTCAGGATCCCTGTAAAGAGTTTCCAGGAATTTGAGGAGACGTTGTGTGCTATAGGGCCCAATGATGGGCATGTGGCTGAGTTCACCATTCCCACATATGGCAGCACACATTGTAATGCTCCCTCCACGCTGGCCTGGCACATCAACCGTGGCTCGGTGACCATTATTACAGCCACGTCTCCTGACTTTGGTCAAGCTGAATCCTGCCTCATCAACATACACGAAAACGTTTGGGGATTCATCAGCTTCCAGCTCCATCACTCTCTATAAAAGATAGATAGGATATACAGTTACACACATCCCCTCTCATTCATAATTACAAAATTTGAAATTTTACAATTTGATTCATTTGAAATATTTTGTATTAATTTTAAGTCGTAAAGACGTTTTCACATCATTTCTATTTATTTCATTCATTTTGTTTTACGTTTTCCAAAATGTTAAAACTTTCTGTTTATTTCCAGGTTTAAATTGGATTTTGAATCCCAGATTTCCAATGTGGTCTCTGACTTTTAGACCCCACTGTACAAATCAAAGCATATTTCGAACAAGAAATTTTACTTAATTTGAAAAGCATTTTCACCCTTGTTTTTACTTTACTTTGACCTTTTATGATGACTAACTTCACAAAAGTCAAAGTTTTATAACTATACAAAAATGATGCAGTGTATTGGAAACTGTGTCTAAAACAGTATTTGTGTCTGAGGCATGACAAGATCACAGAACCAGATTAACAATTATTGTTTACCTTAAAAAGCGGAAATCTCAATGTTTCCATTGAAAGTTTAAATGCACCTCAACGCAAAATCTGACACACCCTTGAAATGTAATTTGATCAAAGACGCAGCATCTTTCAAGTTGAGTCAGTTTCTGATGTTTATATTTCCATCATAAGATGAAACCAAGCTAAATTCTGAACAGAACACTTTCTGTTAAAACAAGCTTTTCAACCACATCATTTTAATATCACAGGCTGTAACAGAATTACTGTAGGTCAGGGATTGCAGAGAGGTGAAACCAGACTTTTGTGAAAGTTAACTGCATTTCCACATTCATTAAACCATTTTTCACTGTGCTTTTAAGACAAATGGGTTATAAACGATCCCACAGGCTGCGTTTGACATGCATAATGTTGGTGTTGTGAAATGTATGCTATGTGCAGGTGCGTCACACATGCATGCTGAAATTACAGTATATATCACACCTAGAGTCGTAAGTTCAAATCCAGGGCATGCTGAGTGACTCCAGCCAGGTCTCCTAAGCAACCAATTGGCCCGGTTGCTAGGGAGGGTAGAGTGACATGGGGTAACCTCCTCGTGGTCGCTATAATGTGGTTCTTGCTGTCAGTGGGGCACGTGGTGAGTTGTGCTTGAATGCCGCGTACGGAAAGCCAAGAGGCTTTCCATAGCCGCGGAGAATAGCGTGAAGTCTCCGCGCGTGCTACGTCTCCGCGGTAAGTTAAAATGTGCAGTACATGCATATACATTTACTAGTGCACACACACACACACACACACCAAAAAACTTTACAGATGTGCTTCATATAGAACGTATAATTTAAATGTTTCTGTTTAAGTTCATAATGTTATTTAATATGAGAGACTGAATCAACCTGAATACACACCATCCAGTTTCAAAGTGTGCAACCACTTGCAAAAATGCCAAAATCTCAGCAAAAAACGCCACTTACACTTTTCAGTGAAATAATGTATTATTTTAAAGTCTTTAGTTTCAGTCATTTTCATGTTAACATTACAGATTTTCTCATGCCATTTCAAAATTCTACAGGCAAATATCAAATGACACCTCTTTAATATCTCAATTAATGCCTCAAAATCCAGTAACCTCACACGTGTCTCCTCTAGAGCTCAGAAATTATCTCAACGATGTCTCAGATTGTGCTCCGATATTTCACAAAAATGTGTCAAATAAAAACCTTCATAATAATTTAAGAATTGGACATAATCATTATTTGTGTAATATACTTATATTCATATTTGAACTATTTATTATGGCATTTACATGATACTCCAATATGCATATCCACAAAAACAAGCCAATGCAATTGTACCTTTTGGTTAAGTGATTTCAGTGTTTTGATAGTCCTACTGGTGTTTTTGTTGGAAATGCTTTGAGTCGTGCACGAGTCATGCATACAGGTGTTTATAAAGACCTTCTCCGTTGATGGAAAACAATGGGATGCATTTAAAGGATTTGTTTCAAATAAATACAATTTGGGTTTGAGGAATAGGCAAGGACATTTATGCCCATTGGACAAAGGTGCCTCTGTTTGTTCCTGTGAGTCAGCAGATGTCCTAACCCCAACACCACCCTAGATGATTTTTTTTTGGGGGGGGGGGGGGTAATTACTATCCATTCACATTGGTTAAAATATACCCTTGACCTATATTGCATGCTAAATATCTTTTAATTATTTTTAAAAAGTGGGTGCAAATTGCTGCCTCGTTTTTTTAGGTAAATCCTATAGGTTGTTTTTCAGTGTAACCATATGGAGAATGTAATGCATGGCACGATTTATACAGCTGTTAAACATCAACATCACTGCTTTAAATGACAGTGACCCAATGAAGAGAATGTATATGCCCTCAAAAAATATGTATGAGCCTATATTTAGGCTCATTTGGGGCGGCTGTGGCTCAGGTGGTCGAGCGGGTCGGCCACTAATCGCAGGGTTGGCGGTTCGATTCCCGGCCCATACGACTCCACATGCCGATGTGTCCTTGGGCAAGACACTGAACCCCAAGTTGCTCCCAATGGCAGGCTAGCACCTAGCATGCAGCTCTGCCGTCATTGGTGTGTGAATGGGTGAATGAGTCACAGTGTAAAGCGCTTTGAAACCGCCAAGGTTAAAAAGTGCAGACTATTTAAGATTTACTCATTTCAGTTTCAAAAATTCCATCAAATTGAATTGAGTAATCTTTAACTAAATTAAACCACCCACAACATCCTAGCATCGTGAGTTTTGCATGGACAAGCAGCAATCTTATTTAAAATCCTTTTATTTTTTTTGAACGTTTGCACATTATCTTCACATTATCGAGTGTTTACCAATGTGTAATATAACCGTTTCTTCTAATAACACTAATTAAGCATTTGGCCACTTAAGGCACAAGTTTGTTAAGTTTAACAAGTGGAATTTTCCCCCATTCATCCATTAGGCAGGTCGGCAGTTGCACAATTGTACGGGGTCTTCATTGGCATATTGTGCACTTCATAATGTGCCACACATTCTCAATTGGAGACAGGACAGGACTGCAGGTCATTCTAGCACACGGACTCTCAGCCATACACTTATATACACTTACACTTTGTTAGTCAACACTATTCATCGATGCATCCACAGATGCAAGTTAAGACTTCACTATGCAAAGGAGAAGCCGTACATCATCACTGTCCAGAAGCGCTGCCGGCGCTTTTCTGGGCTCGGTCTCATCTTAGATGGAAAGTAGAACAGTGGAAATGTCCACGTTTAAAATAGCTTTTGGAAAAAGTGGTGGTGGCGTAGTGGGCTAGAGCACAGGGCTGGTAATCAGAAGGTTGCTGGTTTGATCCCCACAGCCACCACCATTGTGTCCTTGAGTAAGGCACTTAACTCCAGGTTGCTCCGGGGGGGATTGTCCCTGTAATAAGTGCTCTGTAAGTCACTTTGGATAAAAGCGTCTGCCAAATACATAAATGTAAATGTAAAAAAACAGCTGTTATCTGCGTCAGGTCCAAAAGCCTGTGTCTGTTATGGCATGTGTGTGTGTGTGTGTGTGTGTGTGTCAGTACCCATGGCATGGGTAACTTGGATATCTGAGAGGACAACATTAATGCAGAAAAATACGTACAAATTTTGGAGTAACATGGATGCTACTTAACAAATTTGTGTCTTCCGTGCCCATATACTTAATCAATGTTATTCGAAGAAATGGTGATGCTTCACAGTAGTAAACAATCGACTGTCCCAACTTTTGGAGTGTGTCACAATCATCTGATTGTAAAATGTGAAGTTGTAGTGCTTTTTTTATTGCTGAAATTTTCTTTTCTCTCTCTCTCTCTACGTGGGCCTTTTTCTGTGCATTAGCATAAAGACTTGCCGTGCATCGAAAGTTGCATTGCACTGTAGGATGAGAGTTGACTGTATGTGCTCTCTATTTCACTTTCTCTCATGAGAGCATCATCAGACATGTAGACACAACAACCTGCAATTCTGGATCCAGAGTAAATCCAGCTGAAGTCAACAACAGACGGAAGCGGCTCATATTGGGGGCATGTGTGAGGACACAGGTGAATCAGTCTTCTGGCTTATTCAGACCGAGAGAGAGAGGCATGTCTATTTTGCAGATATTACGGTAAGAGAACAGGGTGATGTGGGTGGGGGACGGCCGGTCTGGGTGTATGTACGCTGGGAATAGAGTCACTCTGTGTTTGTGTTTTGTTATGGAATGTGTGGCTCCTTGTGTCCTACTTCTCAATTTGGAGCATTAGATGCCATGATGAGTTAGCTGAATGTGATTTCGATATGACGGCTAAAGCGGTATTAATCTATTTGAAGAATTAAAGGGATAGTTCACCCAAAAATGTACATTCTGTCATCATTCACTCATATGACTTCACTTTCTTCGATGAAACTTAAAAGATGTCAGGCAGTGTGATAGCATCATTCACCGTTTATAAACCAATACGAAATATGAAAATCAAATGAGAAGGCTTGGGTGTTAGCTGTGGTAACATTTGCGGCCTATTACTTTGATAAAGCCGGACAAAGCTGCAACAATATGCAAATTATGTTAGTTGAGGAGTGCTCATGTTCCAACATTTTGAGTTCAAATTGGTCTTGGTGTAATTTGAATAAATATAGCATTATATAATATGATGATTTCGTGTTTTAAGCATTGAAGTAGAAAGAAAGGATTTAGCTTTCTAATGTTGTGATTTTTCATATTTATCCCAAATGGTTGCTGAGATTTAATCATGTAACTGATCACTGTCATGAAACGTTGTTTTTGAGAAAATGGAATCTAAAGATTCCAAAGAATTTTCAAACATTATTTGACAGAATTGAAAGATTCCATGACAGTTATTTAAATAATTGGTAATTAGAATACAGTTACATTCTAAAAGTAGTTTAATTACTGAAGAGATTACTTTGCATTTTATTGTCATTTGTTTCATTTAATATTTAGTTTCAGGTGGAAAACATTTATACATATAAATGATCCAAAGTATATTTGAACAGCGGTGAAACACTTTCTTATGATGTGTTACATTCATACGAGCAGACAGAGAAGTACGGTTGAAGTAAGTTTGGAGCAGAAGTAATAGAAATAAACCTTGTGTAAATTGTTAGCTTTACGCTAAGCTAAAATGCTATTTCTAGCCATTTTACATGCATATGTTACCAGACATGATCATATTTTTATCAAGAAAATTAATGTTAGATCATAATTTCTTTTTTTCTAGTAAGATTTTTGAAATTAGGGCAACAATCATATTCTTGATAATAATTGTTGTATTGTTGTCCTGTAAAAATATCTAAAAATCCTTAAAGCGAGATCAGTTTGATTGATCTTGTTTTAGAAACTGCATATGATATTTGTGTTTTTCAGAGAATGTATTTTTAACATGTGTATTTTGAGTTTTTATAATCAAAACAAGTGGAAAAAAAAAAAAATATACCAGTGCTGAAGAAGTAATCCAAAGTATTTAGAATAGATTACTGACCTTGAGTAATCTAACAGAATATGTAACAAATTACATTTTACAGCATGTAATGTGTAATCTGTAGTGGAATACATTTCAAAAGTAATCCTCCTAACCCTGAAATTATATATAATTATGTATGATAAAAGTGTATGTTAATAATGCAATATGAAAATAATAATAATTATTCTGGTTATCCATCTATCTTCTTCCTGTCTGTCTATCTATCTAACTGTCTGTCTATCTGTCTGTCTATCTTCCTGTCTATCTATCTATCTATCCTGTCTGTCTGTCTGTCTGTCTATCTGTCTGTCTATCTATCTATCTATCTATCTATCTATCTATCTATCTATCTATCTATCTATCTATCTATCTATCTATCTATCTGTCTGTCTGTCTGTCTGTCTGTCTGTCTATCTGTCTATCTGTCTATCTATCTATCTATCTATCTATCTATCTATCTATCTATCTATCTATCTATCTATCTATCTATCTATCTATCTATCTATCTATCTATCTATCTATCTATCTATCTATCTATCTATCTATCTATCTATCTGTCTGTCTGTCTGTCTGTCTGTCTGTCTGTCTGTCTGTCTGTCAGCATTTATCTGAACATCTATGTGACAGTCTGCCTGACTATATTTCTAGCTGATTTTTTTTGTCATACAGTAATGTCTGTATAACCGTCATACTTCAACATTTTAAAACAAGTTTACATTTTCAGTCAAGGTTTTGTGAAGCCAACATCAAAATATTCTTGACAAACTTTTCCTATCTAGTATTATTCAAACTACGCTAAACATTCGTGTCACGGTAGCATGTGAATAAAATTAAGAGGTGTACATAAAAGTGTCCGTATGAACTTCTTAAAAAAACAGATCCTTTAGGTAAAATTATATAATGTATTGGATTAAATTAAAAGAAATATGTTGTTTGCACAAGCGGAAAAAGTGCAGACAGTTGCACTAAAACCTAAAACCTGCTGAGTCCAGCCTAAGGTGGTTTGCTGGTCTTAGCTGGCCACCAAGCTGCTTTCAAATGGTCAGCTGGATTGATTTTCTGGTTTAAGAAGTGCATTTACCAGCTTAAAAAGGCTGGAAGACCTGCTAAGACCAAGAAACAAATAAAAAAAGTCAAAAGGTGACGTGGGTTTGCCCTCTTTTAGGTAATTCCATGTTCAGTGTCTAAGACACTTCAAAGAGAAAGTCACGTCCTTTCTGTTTGCCACAGGTAAACCAATACACAACTGTTCAGCAACCACACAGCAGTGCACCTCTCATATATACAATTAACACCTAAACAAACTGAATGAACAATTTAAGGAAGAAAATGAAGAAATGCACGGACATGTACGCACGTCTAAATATCTGATATTTTATCAGTTGTCACCAAGGTCGGTCATTGCAGTGTTGCCACATTTAAGTGCCTCCACGCACAAGGATCCATTTCCAGTACAGCAATGCAACAGTTTACATTACAACACACCAAAGGAGACGTTCATATAAAAAATACCTAATATTTTGGGGTACATACCAGTTTGTGCATCTGCCCCAGCTCAGTACAGTGTGAGAGGTTTGGCGTCTGACTGAAAACTAAAGGGGTCTCGCACTTATTTAACTCTATATTATCATATGTAAACCAGTGACATTTCCTTGGCATTTAGGGGTTAACAGATCACCGCTTCTGAAAACAACATAATACACATGTTGTTATGGAAACGCAGAGATTTAGAGGAAACAAGACACAAATTTCTGTCCAGGGGCCCTTATGTGGGAGTCACTTCAAAGCTAATTTTCCTATAAGAGCGGGGCATCGATGCACACACAGCTGCACAATGACATGAGGTTTCTGAGAAGAGTTTCTTGAGTTTGTTTATTGGTTAGGTTGAGCATTTATGAACAAAAAGGAACAAAGGGTCCAGGGTAAAATAATGGCTTCAGATGGCATCACCGGGGTACTTTGATTGATTACCGTATTTATACACCATGGTATTGCATTAGATATATCACACGATGGTTTTACCATGGAATATTTGAAATGATTCGTGTTTGGCATCATTATTGCATAATGAAGTCACGTGGCTCCTTCCCACATAATGCGGCAGTTCTGAGGTGAAACGTCCACTGTGTGGCGCTAAAAGCGAGTTAAATGTTCTCCCAAATAGATGAGGTGTTAATATGGGCCCGTATTCACAAAACATCTTAAGGTCTAAAGTTTGTACAGTAATGTACCTTAAGACATGCCAGTCTATTGCACACTGTGGCAACTCGGAAACAAACACAAAGACAACGTTCAGCTTCATTTAATGAACCAAATATCTGTCAACTGTGTTTGATATAATGGCAAGTGATTTTCTAGTATCAAATGATCAATTTATCATGATTACTCGAGGATAAGTCAAAAATTATGTTTTTTCAAATAGTGATTGTGCTGTTTTTTACATCAGTAATATCCCGACTATACATTGTGATCAGTTGAACGCCACTTTAGTGAATTAAATTACCAGTTTCCTTCTGAAACAGCAAAATCTGTCCATTATTCCAAACTTTTGACTGTCCATGTAGGTCCAAACATGGCAATTTAGAATATAATGGGGCATTTCACTCCAAATCTTTGGATTTGTAAAATGTTTATCTAAGAGTAATTCATGCAGCATTTTAAGGCTTAAAGTATCTATCTATCTATCTATCTATCTATCTATCTATCTATCTATCTATCTATCTATCTATCTATCTATCTATCTATCTATCTGTCTGATCTATCTGTCTGTCTGATCTATCTATCTGTCTATCTATCTATCTATCTATCTATCTATCTATCTATCTATCTGATCTATCTGTCTGATCTATCTGTCTGTCTGTCTATCTATCTGTCTGATCTATCTGTCTATCTATCTATCTATCTATCTGTCTGATCTATCTGTCTGTCTATCTATCTGTCTGTCTGATCTATCTGTCTGTCTGATCTATCTGTCTGTCTATCTATCTATCTATCTATCTATCTATCTATCTGATCTATCTATCTATCTGTCTGTCTGATCTATCTGTCTGATCTATCTATCTATCTGTCTATCTATCTATCTATCTATCTATCTGATCTATCTATCTATCTGTCTATCTATCTATCTGTCTGATCTATCTATCTATCTGTCTGATCTATCTATCTATCTGTCTATCTATCTATCTATCTGTCTGATCTATCTATCTATCTGTCTGTCTGATCTATCTGTCTGATCTATCTATCTATCTATCTATCTATCTGTCTGTCTGATCTATCTGTCTGATCTATCTATCTATCTGTCTGTCTGATCTATCTGTCTGATCTATCTATCTATCTGATCTATCTGTCTGATCTATCTATCTGTCTGTCTGTCTATCTATCTGTCTGATCTATCTATCTATCTGATCTATCTGTCTGATCTATCTGTCTGATCTATCTATCTATCTGATCTATCTGTCTGATCTATCTATCTGTCTGTCTGTCTATCTATCTGTCTGATCTATCTGTCTGATCTATCTGTCTGTCTATCTGTCTGATCTATCTATCTATCTGATCTATCTGTCTGATCTATCTATCTATCTGTCTGTCTGTCTATCTATCTGTCTGATCTATCTGTCTATCTATCTATATGTCTGATCTATCTGTCTGATCTATCTATCTATCTATCTATCTGTCTGATCTATCTATCTATCTATCTATCTATCTGTCTGATCTATCTATCTATCTGTCTGATCTATCTGTCTGATCTATCTGTCTGTCTATCTATCTGATCTATCTGTCTGATCTATCTATCTATCTGTCTGTCTGATCTATCTGTCTGTCTATCTGTCTGATCTATCTATCTATCTGTCTGTCTATCTGTCTGATCTATCTGTCTGTCTATCTATCTATCTATCTGTCTGATCTATCTATCTATCTGTCTGTCTGATCTATCTGTCTGTCTATCTATCTGTCTGTCTATCTGTCTGATCTATCTATCTATCTGTCTGTCTGTCTATCTATCTGTCTGATCTATCTATCTATCTATCTATCTATCTATCTATCTATCTGTCTGATCTATCTATCTATCTGTCTGATCTATCTATCTATCTATCTATCTATCTATCTATCTATCTATCTGTCTGATCTATCTATCTATCTATCTGATCTATCTATCTGTCTGTCTGTCTATCTATCTGTCTGATCTATCTATCTGTCTGTCTGTCTATCTATCTGTCTGATCTATCTATCTGTCGGTCTATCTGTCTGTCTGATCTATCTGTCTGTCTATCTATCTTCCTGTCTGTCTATCTATCTCTATCTATCTGTCTGATCTGTCTATCTCTATCTATCTAATTGTCTGTCTATCTATCTGTCTGTCTATCTATCTTCCTGTCTGTCTATCATCTATCTATCTATCTTCCTGTCTGTCTATCTATCTGTCTGTCAGATCTATCTGTCTGTCTGTCTGATCTATCTATCTGTCTGTCTATCTGTCTGTCTGTCTATCTATCATCTATCTATCTATCTTCCTGTCTGTCTGTCTGTCTATCTATCTGTCTATCTGTCTGATCTATCTGTCTGATCTATCTGTGTCTATCTATCTGTCTGTCCTATCTATCTATCTATCTATCGGTCTGTCTGTCTGATCTATCTATCTGTCTATCTGTCTGTCTGTCCTATCTATCAATCTGTCTGTCCCGCTTGGATGCTATTTTTTCCACTCAGAAAGCTGACAGCATCTCTGCTTGGGAGTGGCAACAGGTGATTGCACATGCTCCGTCTCTCTCCTGCGGCCTCGTGCCTGCGGCAGTGCTGATGTAGGGCCATATAGCACTCTTGCTCATGTGATATTGCTTAAATATCATATTTGTTATATACTGTATTTCCTGTTAACTTTCTATAAGGAACTTCCGCTTCCCTGTCTACCAATCGCTTTGGGGGATTTAAAAGAGTGCCCTCATAAAATGTGACGTCATCCATAGCAACAAGGTCAATTTCGGCTTACTCTTGCATTTAAGATTTCTTAGCAAAACTTGCTCTTAGCAGTTTTGTGAAACGCTTTTACAGTTTTTCTCAACCACTTTGGCTCAATTCTTGTTTCAAAACAAGTTGTTCAAATTTCTGAACAATTAGTTTCATGTTCACTCCAGATTTGACATTTTGTGGTAATTTTTTGTTCACTATATACGACTTAACAAGTGTAAAAATGGACATGCAAATGTGATTTGTCTGTTTACATGTGCATATCCTCTATCTGTGTACTGCAGAATTGTACAGTATTGACTTTTCCCAGTAAACTTTTACCTACTGTTGAAATCGATCTCTATAAAAATCATTTTTTATACAAAAATGAAATTTGTATATAACAAACATTTCCAGGGTTGACTGCCATAGTGAAAAAACCTCCAAACGTGCTCATATGATAACAAAAACACTTACATTTTTGTGGCATTGGCCAGTTTACTGACACAATTACTACTGAAGGTTTTGAAGCATGAGTGAAATATTTTGGGTAAGTTACTACATTTTGCAGACATGCAATGGAGTCGTGACGTCCCATAAAGCAGCTGTGATAATGTTAAGGCTGTAGTGGTAAGATCAAAATCTTTGTGCCTACGGGCCCAGGTGGGTATGCCAAAGAACACACTGTTTGTCCCAAAAATATCATTGTAAAACCATGTGATACCATCACTTTTTTAGCACTTTTCTGTAAAGGTACCATATACCGTGGTATTTATTCTGCACTCCTAGGTGTGTCAAAATCGAATGCTACTGTATTACCATGGTAAATGTCCAAAAGCCACGATTCTACCATTGCACTGTGTGCAAAAAAACATCAGTGTACCTTGGTATTTTTGGTACTTTTTCGTAAGTGTACAAAAGTTGGATGTGATGAATGTTTTGATGATTTGTCATCCAAAAACTCGTCTCAAGTTAAAGTGCACAACAGACATTAAAAGACTTTCTGTGACTACAACAATCTGTTCCACAATTTTGGGGGAAAACTTTTTTTTCTTATGACAACCTTATAGTTTTGGTTTCAGAGAAACTACAGTTGCCTAGTACAGTTGAAGATAAACCATGAAGATTAAACGTTTAAACCGTCAAATCTGCTGAAGTGGATTATTAAGACTCTAAAAATAGCAGGCGGACAGTTGGACACGAAGGCAGCGATGAAATTTTGACACCTTGACGCACATAATTTTACCATTTCCTACTTTCCATTGAGAATTTTTTGTTTCTGAAACTTGTTAACAGACTTTCACCTCGATCCGCCAACGCCTCTGTAGATCGCAGAGAGCTCGGAAAAATAGCAATGACTAAAATCCTGTTTATAACGCAGTTATCAGGTTGCACTACTAATTATTTCTGACTTCTGGAAAATGTCCTATTTATGGAGAGAAACGGTATACCTCGGCGAAGGTTCTTTGGCCTACATTAGGAGTCGGGTTGTGCAGTGTCTTTGCGGCTTCACTTTTAGACATCAAGAGCAAAATCACTTTTACTGATGCCTTAGTCATCAGGGTTTGCATTCAGTCATTTCATTATGGTCTTATTAATTTCTCTCAGAGTGGCTGAGTCATAATGCTGAAATGATGGTCTTGAATCTTTCTGCTCTCACAGGACGTTTGCAAGGAGACGACACTCGTTCTTAATAGACGTACAGACCTAAAACTGACCCTATCACAATAATAATAATAATAATAATAATAATAAAGGCTTTTCTATAAGGCAAGCATCAATGTTAATATTACTTAGATTTATAATTAGGGATTTTTCTAAACCTCAAACCCTAAGTATTAAACATCAGCATGAAAATTTCCCTATTGCTATGGATATGAATGAACGTAAATGGTGCACGATTTTTAGCGGACAGATGAAAAAATACTATATATTTCCAATAAAAATGGGCCACGGAGATTTAGGGACCAGGGCTGCGTTTCCCAAAAGCATTGCAAGCTTAAGATGATCGTGGAGACCATTGGCGCCAATGGTTTCTGCTATACACTTAGACTTAAGATGCTTTTGGGAAACACTTGGGATGGGCTCTTACTCAGTGCATCAAGCAACCGCCTAGCAACACATTAGCAACCCCCCAGTACACTTTATCAATGGCTAAGAAATGCATTGGATTTGCAAATTCTGTGAAAGTTGTCAGGCCACCTTCAACATTACACAAGTTTTTTAAAATTAAGATAACTTTATGTTCTACACCCTAATCGTGCCCTTAACCCTTACAGAGGATTTTAGATTTTAATCAGTCTTGGGTTTTCCTATATTTGTGAGGACAATTTAAACAAGATTGACTCTTAAAGGGATAGTTCACCAAAAAATGTCAGTTCTCTCATCATTTACTCACCCTCATGCCATCCCAGATGTGTATGACATTCTTTCTTCTGCAGAACATAAAATGGAGATTTTTAGAAGAATATTTCAGCTCTGTAGGAACATACAATACGTGTATATAACAAGTGAATGGTGACCAAAATTGTACGTAAAAAAGTATGTATGGCAGCATAAAAGCATGTCTTTTTCATATGATAGATGTGAGTGAGAAACAGATCAATATTAAAGTCCTATTTTAATTATAAATCTCCACTTTCACTTTCACTTCAACAGTTTGGTGTGAAAGTGACTTTCATTTTCACAGTTAGCCACTTACTGGTTTGGGCAGGTCTAAGGAGAAGATTTATAGGAAAATGTAATTAAATATTGATCTGTTTCACACCCATATCTATCATAACTCTTCAGAAGACATGGATTAAACCACTGGAGTCGTATGGATTACTTTTATGCTTCCTTTATGTCATTTTTGGACCTTCTGATTTCAGGTCACCATTCACTTGCATTGTATGGACCTACAGAGCTTAGATATTCTTCTAAATATCTTTGTGTTCAGCAGAAGAAAGAAAGTCATACACATCTGGGATGGCATGAGGGTGAGTAAATGATGAGAGAATATACCGACAGGAGTAAACGTTTCAGTCTTCAATACTCAATGTTAAGCTAAAGCAACTGTTCACACATATTGTAGGTATTTAATTGGAGACTGTGACCAGCTGGACTGAATGCATTGACAACAATCTCCTAAGGTGACAGATCTTACATTACAAGATCAAATTAGTCAAATAAGACAAATGGATGCTAAAAAAAAAAATTAGGAAAGCTCCATCTCTTCATTCATCCCACTTAGAGTTAAAGATTTAAATGAGGTAATATCGTCTCAATGCCCACTGTGGTGGGAACTTTCATGACAAAAATGGCATAGATGTTCTGTGATGCATGTACATACACTGTTGGCCTTTGTATATAGACCGTTAAAAAATGATTGAGAGTGTGAAAAAAACATTTTAAAGAGACTTTACATCCCAGAAATCCACATTGCTAAAAGTGTCGAAGTTGAAGAAACACCCACATTCAGTAAAAGCTGTGCTTCAATATGATGCTATCCTCTGATGTCAAGACAAACGTTAGGGTATCATACTTATTGCAAAATCCTGTGTTTTACGCTGAAATGGTCCTTTTTTTGCCCATAAGAGGTGCCATGTTGCTGAAAATCCCCTAGTTACATTTCACACTGTTAACCCAGTGAGAAGCTCCATTTCAGTTTCATCTCTTTCATAACTACATTAATAATATTTCTTAGAAATCAGTTTCGACTGTGTCAAGAATGACAATACATTTGACTTGCTGTTAACCAACGTGACATACCAGCATCACAAAAGTCATCAAACATCAACACTCCTTCAAACCTCTGCTATTGACTCCATCCAGTTTTTAAAAATGTGCATGTTTGGGACATAAATGTTTAAAAGTGTTTTAAATGTGCACAGGTGTAATAGTCGGCATCAATACTCGCTGAGACACCCAGGCCACCCAAGTAGCCTTTTTAGTATCACCCTAGTAAATGCCTAGCAACCAAGTTACAAAACACATATCGCCGCACCAGAACATCGTAGACACTTCTGGGCTGGCTAATTTGACTCAGGCTGGCAAGGAGCCTTTTGAGTATCACCCTGGTAACTACCCAGGCCCCCTAATATTTGACTCATTAATAAAGCTGTACTCCTTAAGAAAAGGATTGTAATTGTGAAACATATGTAGGAAATCATGAGCACTCACAATAAAAGGAAGACACCAGTCATATCAGTAACCTCATAAAAGCTGTTTTATTCTGCATGGAGAGGGTCCGCACATGGGGGCTGCCATGTTAGAATCACATGACCAGCCGAATACTACTCGCTTCATCTCAGTCACCGTCCTGTTATTGGTCACTTTCACTTATTGATAAGTCTAAGACAACATGAACAAGAACTTTAAATACTCGTAGCCCTTGTATGATAACTCCAATCCTGAGATTGGCTACGGTGTTTGAGCCCTGCCCCTTTATGTGCGCAGCTGGCCTATATAAAGCCTGTTTTTTACTTTGGAGCCGAACTTTTTCCTCCTGGACGAACTAAAGCACCCTAGGCGAATGAAGCCGCCGTAATACTACGCATGACGTCGTTTTAAAATAAGTTTGTTTAGGGTGATGCCACGGTGTTTAACCTACTGTTCCAGCCACAAGTAAAGCCAATAATGCAGGTTTTACTCTCCGTGGACCACCACATTTAGCGCTGTGTCGCTTCTTTGCATTATTAAGACTTTTTATGGTCCCTTTCACTTTTAAAAACTCAAATCTCTCTCCACTCATTTGTCGTGGCCGTGCTATCTTTGTAGAGTTTGTGTTGCAAATCACGTAAAAAGTATACTTCCGCACTATCTCCGAGTGACGGGTTTCAAAGTTATCAATTTTAACGACAGTAACCTAGGTAACAAATCATCAGCCGATATGCGCGATTGTAAATAAAAAGTGTCACGTCCAAACAACACTCACGAATAGTTTTAAACCGAACATGAGCGCTCTTCGATCAGCAGAGCTCTCTTTGGTCAAGAATTTCAGAGATGTGCGCGAACAGGAGAAACACCTTGGCAGAACAAAGATGTCACTGCATTTTATCATCATTTGTAGGTGAACTACAAGAAGTGTCGGCTGTTCAGTGTCACATTAAAATGTCTACATTTAAAATGTCATGTGAACAACCTGACCAAAAAAAAACAAAAAAATCAGATTTGAACAAAAAAAATCAGATCTGGGCCATATTCAGCTGTGGTGTGAATTTAGCCAATGTGACTTAAAGTTCATGAAGAGTGGCACTTCCAGGAAAAAACTAAGCAAGTTGCTTAGGGCCCCCGATCCACCAGGGGGCCCCCATTCTGTCAAAGACATTATAAGTAGCATTGCGAACATATAGATGGGGGCCCCCCAACACTAGGACCGGCACGGTTCACATGTAGAAAAAAAAACACAAAATACCATCAGGATAACATGGGGGGCTTCGTTGTTCATGCCCAAAAAGGTTTTCAAGCAGGGGGATCACCAAACTAGATTGTGTAGCCTTAAAGCCCAGGGCACCACCAGGCAGTTAAGGGGCCCCTGGGCACTGGCCCCATTGGCCCAGTCGGTAATCTGCCCCTGCTATGTTCAGTACATATGAAGAAACATAACTATTCACATACACTGAAATGTGATGGGTCATGCAGGGACTTCTGGGAACACCTGACTAATGTTTTTTCAGTAATTTTAACAATGGTTTATTGTAAAAAATACACGTATTCTCATGTTAAACACAATATACATGTTTACCATTAATCATACGGTAAAATCGTACTTGCGTAAAATTACATGTATTGTAATTCGTTATATATAATTTTTTACTCTGTTAATGTTAACCGATTAACTTTTTTTAATGTAGTTTTTTTTTACCATTATTATTAGACACTTTTTGTAGTGTACATATATTTTCTCTAAATTCTACATATGATAGATAGATAGATAGACAGACAGATAGATAGATAGACAGACAGACAGATAGACAGATAGATAGATAGATAGATAGATAGATAGATAGACAAATAGATAGAGGAGATAGATAGATAGAGGAGATAGATAGATAGTGAGACAGATAGATAGTGAGACAGATAGAGAGAGAGGAGATAGACAGACAGACACAGATATACAGATAGATAGAGATAGATAGTGAGATAGCTAGATAGATAGAGAGGAGATAGACAGACAGACAGACAGATAGATAGTGAGATAGCTAGAGAGAGAGAGAGAATTGAGAGAGAGAGAGAGAGACAGACAGACAGACAGATGATAGACAGACCACACAGATGCAAATAAACTTTTATTTAATATTGTACAAAATATGTATGTTTAAAATATTTATTCAGCCATGAAAAAATAAAGCAACACAAAACAACACTTCAGGTCCTTTAAGAGGTTTATAGATACATTATAATGGTTTTTAGTGACCATTAAGGGGGTTGAGAGAGAGAGAGTGAGAGAGTGTGTGATTCAATATAGACTGGTCTTTTTCATTATCCTTAAAAACTCCTGCTCATTTATCTCACCGTCACCATCTCTATCGGCCTCGTCTATCATTTCCTGCGAAAAGGGAAACACGATCATGTTAAAACAACATGTTGTTACACTGCAGAATTTCCAAAAGGTGTCAACTGTTCCTCCGTAATATGGGACATCTTATCAGATCAAAATCTACAACCCACTGACTACCCAGCTAGTTTCTACTGAGACACACAGATTATTCATGTGTTTACAAAGAGGAGCATCAATTTTCTGTGGAATTCCCCACATTTGGCACCTGAAGTGAGCAGACACACCTGTAGCTCTTCATCTGTGAGATTTTCCCCCAGCTCTTTGGCCACTCGCTTGAGGTTTTTGAAGGAGATTTTGCCAGTGCAGTCGTCATCGAAAAGTCTGAAAGCCTTCAGGATCTCTTCTTTGGAGTCTTTCTCACTCTGTTGTGACAGATAAATCACACATACAGCTAAACTTACAAAGATGTGCAGTAGGGGTGGGCGGTATGACCAAATTCTTACATCACTGTACGAGTACTTTTATATCAGTAAAAAAATAAATGGTTTATATATAAAATGAGTATGTTTTAAAGCCTGTTATTGAATAAGCT
Source organism: Moxostoma hubbsi (assembly GCA_032164185.1). NCBI lineage: Eukaryota > Metazoa > Chordata > Actinopteri > Cypriniformes > Catostomidae > Moxostoma > Moxostoma hubbsi. The sequence continues at coordinate 3,753,324 of JAVLUX010000016.1, read as the reverse complement.
CATGTAATAAATACTTAAATGCTCATTTGATTATTTTCTCTTTTTATAGAATTATCTTGATGCAAATGAATGAGAAGTGCAAATACAGCTTCACATTACGCCTCATTTTAAAATGGATAGACTCTAAAATCTGATTGGATAAGCCCTTATGTGTAAAGCAGACGCTGCTTGGCAACCGTAAACAACTAAGCTTTGCATTCTGTCTAACAATGGCGCTTAAAGGCCATTAAAAACTAGTTAAGCTCCACCGAATATTGATTACCACAAAAACATTATTGACTCGTCCCTCTTTTTCTTAAAAAAAACAAACAAAATATTTGGGTTAAAGTGAGGCACTTACAAAGGAAGGGACAATTTTGTAACATGAATATACTCACTGTTTATTTGTATCACCTTTTCTCCCCAATTTTGGAATGCCCAATTCCCACTACTTAGTAGGTCCTCGTGGTGGCGCAGTTACTCAATTCGGGTGTTGGCAAGTCTCAGTTGCCTCCGCTTCTGAGACCGTCAATCCGCGCATCGTATCACGTGACTCGTTGTGCGTGACACCGCGGAGACTCGCAGCATGTGGAGACTCATGCTACTCTCCACGATCCACACACAACTCACCACACGTCCCATTGAGAGAACCACTAATCACCACCACGAGGAGGTTACCCCATGTGACTCTACCCTCCCTAGCAACTGGGACAATTTGGTTACCCCATGTGACTCTACCCTCCCTAGCAACCGGGACAATTTGGTTACCCCATGTGACTCTACCCTCCCTAGCAACCGGGACAATTTGGTTACCCCATGTGACTCTACCCTCCCTAGCAACCGGGACAATTTGGTTACCCCATGTGACTCTACCCTCCCTAGCAACCAGGCCAATTTGGTTACCCCACGTGACTCTACCCTCCCTAGCAACCGGGCCGATTTGGTTACCCCATGTGACTCTACCCTCCCTAGCAACCGGGCCAATTTGGTTACCCCATGTGACTCTACCCTCCCTAGCAACCGGGACAATTTGGTTGCTTAGGAGACCTGGCTGGAGTCACTCCATGGGTGGTAGTCAGCCTCAAAACTCGCTGAGCTACACATGCCCCAAAATACTCACTGTTTTAAAAGTATAGCCACAAGACATAAACAATGTGTGTAACAAAGTCTCTAAAACAATTTAAACAACTTTACAGCAAATAATACATGAGTTTTAACAGTAGAATTAATGCAAGTGCTTTTATAAAATTATAAACTTCACATTTCTGCCTTTTAAACTCGTCAAAAATTGGCCCCATTGACTTCCATTGTAAGTGCCCCACTGTACCTTGATCTTTGCTTTTGTTAAAATAAATCAAAATGATTTTATGTGTAACGGTATAGCATTTCTATCTTTGCAGAGTACAGCTCAAACCGCAGTCTCATGCGTTCCCATTGAAAAAATGAGGCAAAATGAATCTTATCGACGGTATACTCCATGAAAACACTTTGTTGTGCTAAAATGGTCAGATTTATTGATTGATTGGTTAGGGTTATGTTATCATTTGCCTTGCAGACTCACCATTTTCTGTGTCATCATAGAAAGGAAATCATTGAAGTTGATTGCACCCGATCCTTCTTTATCAATATCAGAGATCATCTTCTTTATCTCTTCTTTCTTTGGCTCGAAGCCCAAAGCTCGCATAGCAACCTACGGCAACAAGACAAGTACTCCATTAGTACTTACACTTATTCTTAAATTCTTGAAATTAGTTTTGCATATAAATATATTTATTTGAATTATTGGAGCGGAGACTGAGAGTGAAGGACAAGCAGTCAACAAGTGTTTACATACTGTTCAAAAAGCATCTTGGGATGCAGAGGTGTAATCTAGACAAAGAGTGGTGACATTTTGACGTGTTTAACCTTTTAACACATCACCTTTTTTGGTCATTTATCATTGTTTTAATGGCTATATTGTTACTTTAAAATGTGGAAAATATTAGTACTAATAAATAATGAGTAGGTGAGTCCAAACGTTTAACTAGTAGTAGTGAATAATACATTATGTATATATTATGCATGTATCCTGAGGGCCATGCTAATTTCAATAGCTAGCAGCAAGTAAGGGATAAGTGTTGTCACGGAGCTGGAACTTTCTAAGATTCGGTCATTCCAAGATATACTCATTAAATATTGTTTTTCTCCTCTTTACCTTCAGTTCCTTCACATCTATAGTTCCCAACCCATCGGTGTCAAACAGATCGAAAGCCTCTCTGATCTCCTGTTTCTGCTCCTCTGTCAGCTCTGGTTTGGGACCCGTTCTCTTCCGCTGGGTGGTCGTCGCACTGGGTTTCCTGAAGCTGGATGCCTTAAATATCACAGCAGAAAGAGGGAGAATTTTGGAAAAAAGCAACAAATAGAGACTTATCAGCCAAGCTTCCACCAGTTACATTAAATCTGTCATGTTTTGTACGTTTTTTGAGTATTTTGTTTTGAGGTAATCACATGATAAATTGACAGTATAAATATTAAATGCCTAAACACATGCCAATTAAATGTCATTGTCAATGTCAATGTCACATAACTAAATAAAAGGTTCTCTATAGAGGACAAAAATGAAATGCTCTATCCCAAGACATAAATAACATTTAAATATCCTCTCAAATGACTATTATCACACATTCTTATTATTATCACACATATTTTCTCTTTAGAAATGTGCCATGTACATACTAACTGCAACAGGAAGATTGTTTTATTTTGATCATTTTGCAGATATTTATTATTGTACAAAATATGTTTAGATCTTTTTTTTTATTAAACACAAGCTATGAGTGACCAAAACACAGGCAAATTAAATGGTAATATGTGTTAATAAGTATTTTATTTATTAATCTATAATCTAAAAACGGGATTAGTCATAATCACAAACACACACACACAAACACTCACACAAACAAACACTCACACACACACAAACAAACACTCACACAAACCACTCACACACACAAACTCTCACATATATACACACATAAACAAACAAACACACACACAAACAAACACTCACACAAACCAGTCACACACACAAACTCTCACATATATACACACATAAACAAACAAACACACACACACACACACAAACAAACACTCACATATATACACACACATACACAAACAAACACACACACAAACACTCACATATATACACACACATACAAACACACATACAAACACACACACAAACACACACACAAACACTCACATATATACACACACATACACAAACACTCACACAAACTCACACAAACACTCACATATATACACATACACAAACACTCACAAACCACTCTCACACACACACAAACAAACACTCACATATATACACATACACAAACACTCACAAACACTCACATATATACATACACAAACAAACACTCACACACACAAACACTCACATATATATACACACACATACACAAACACTCACACAAACCACTCTCACACACACACAAACACTCACATATATACACATACACAAACACACACACACAAACCACTCACACACAAACAAACACTCACACAAACACACACACACAAACCACTCTCACACACAAACACACACACATATATACACACACACACATACACAAACAAACACACACACAAACCACTCACACACACACACACACACAAACAAACACTCACACACACTCACATATATACATACACATACACAAACACTCACATATATACACACAAACAAACACTCACAAACCACTCTCACACACACACAAACAAACACTCACATATATACACACACACAAACACTCACAAACCACTCTCACACACACATACACAAACAAACACTCACACAAACCACTCACATATATACATACACACACACACAAACCACTCACATATATACACACACAAACAAACACTCACAAACCACTCTCACACACACACACAAACAAACACTCACATATATACACACACATACACAAACAAACACTCACACAAACACTCACATATATACACATACACAAACACACACACACAAACCACTCACACACAAACAAACACTCACACAAACACACACACAAACCACTCTCACACACAAACAAACACTCACACAAACACACACATATATATACACACACACATACACAAACAAACACACACACAAACCACTCACACACAAACAAACACTCACACACACTCACATATATACATACACATACACAAACACTCACATATATACACACACACAAACACTCACAAACCACTCTCACACACACATACACAAACAAACACTCACACAAACCACTCACATATATACACACACAAACAAACACTCACAAACCACTCTCACACACACACACAAACAAACACTCACATATATACACACACATACACAAACAAACACTCACACAAACCACTCTCACACAAACAAACAAACACTCACATATATATACACACAAACACAAAAACCACTCTCACACACAAATTCACACAAACACTCACATATACACAAACACTCACACAAACTCACACACATACAAACACAAACAAATTACATTTCAGTTTAATCCTTTATTATTATCACACTTCAGGAAAACTTTTACTTAAAGTATAACAGTTGTTTGTGCAGCTGTTTACCTCTAGATTTGGATTATATATTATCTATAAAAAAGAAACTGATTATATTTGCCTTTTACCAATCATGCTCGTGAGACTCTTTACTGGTTTCCATAACAATAACCCAACAAGCTACCAGCTCAGACTAAAGCGTATTAACCTCTTCTTAAGTGTCTATTGACGCACATTACTTCAGGAACTTTCAATAGTTATCGCAAAGTGCACTTACCATCACGGGAATATCAGCAGAATCAAACTAAATCTTCGCAATTTACTCGAAACTTTAGTAAACAGTAGTACAGAACTGTCGTTGATTACTGTCAAGTGGGCGGGGCGTTTTACGGAGTGACAACATATCTATCCAATAGGAGGTGTAGTTGCTCTGCGTCTTAATGGATTCGGCCAATCACGATGAGCAGGAGGTAACGTCCGTATCTATCAACGTTTGTTGTAGTGAATCGCGCATGCGTATTTGGAAACATGACCCTGCTTGAATACTCAACGCATCTCCACATTAAAGGTTTGTAGATTATACCGTTTGTGTTTTATTTCTTTGAAATTTGATCCAAAGGACACGCAGCGCGTTGCGTTTTTCACGCTTTCAGTTGGGTTGAACATAACTGGGTAATGTATTTCTCGCTGTATTGTTTTACGACTGTATCTATTTGATTGGCTTGACACACAGACATGTCACTGTACAGTACATCTGAATTGTCTATATATATATATATATATATATATATATATATATATATATATATATATATCTATCAGTGGGAAAATCCCATTCACTTACATTGATGGAATGTTCAGATGAGCCACAACTATTCAAACTTCAACTGACAAAATTCAAATCTGAGCCACCAACAGAAGACTTTAACATGCTTCAGGCCGCTCTTCTATCAAATCTCTATTTCTATCTCTCTTAAAATGCTGAGGGCCACTCTATTTAATCTTTATTTCTATCAAATTCAGTTTTATTTAGCGCACCCTAGCAACCAAACCCATTGTCTACCATTAAAATTAGCTTAGATGGATATCTCCAGTTCAGAATGTCGAAGAGACTTCATTGTTGGCTTGCGTGACTCAAGACAGCAAGCAGCCTACTTATTATCACCCTGGTAACTGCCTAGCAACCATATGGGACTACCCTAGCAACCAAGTAATGAAACACATATCTCCGCATCAGAACATCATAGACTCTTCTGGACTGGCTCATTTGACTTCGGTTGGCAAGGAGCCTTTTGAGTATCACCCTAGTAACTTCCTAGCAACCAAATGGGATTACCCTAGCAACCAAGTAAAAAAAACACATATCTCTGCACCAGAACATCAAAGACATTTTTGGGTTGGCACCTTTGACTCAGGCTGGAAAGGATCCTTTTGAGTATCACACTGATAACTGCCTAGAAACCAGATAGGATTACCCTAGCAACCAAATATCACATCACGTTTATTTCTATAGCACATTTAAAAACGACACACGTTGAAGTGTTAAAGTTTTCTGTGATTAAATGAATTTAATTTGGAATTGTGAAAAACGGAGTTTAAATGTATTTGGCTAAAGTGTATGTAAACTTCTGACTTCAACTGTGTGTGTGTACGTACTAATACTATATGTAATATATATAAACATTAAACATGTCATAAACATTAAACATGTTAGCAAGAATTTAGTGCAAAAATAAATCTCTGTTCTATACTAGTTTAGTGGGAAAAATTGTGTCGTCGTTGCGACTAAGTTGTAAAATTGGATATAACTTCAGATAGATGTGGTAAGTAAACGATTTTATCACACTGAAATAATGTAATACGTATAATATTTACTTCTTGTGACTATACTTTTGAAACAGTGTGTGTTTTAACCAAGGGCGTAGCCAGGAAATTACTTTTGGGTGGACCTCAATAAAAATGGATGGGCCAAATTTTCCTTAGCAACAGAAAAGCGGTGCATTCAAATAGTTCTTGCACACTTTCAGAAAGCAGAATTTATGCATTTTTAATTATTTTATAAATGTATGTATTTGAAGTCATAAAATAGTCTCTAATATTCTGAGTGGACCTGGGTCTAGTTTGGGTGGGTCCAGGTGCACCCTGTCCCACCCTTGGCTATGTCACTGGTTTTAATGTGTACGGATTGGCCCCATTCACTTCCATTGTAAGTGCCTCACTGTAACCTCTATTTTTATTTAGTTCTTTAATAATAAACAAGGGACAAGCTGACACTTTTTTTTGTGGTAAACAACATTATGCCACAAATACTGTCTTACTTGTACGGAACCCAGAACGTTCTTTTAACTCTCTGTTATTTAAGTTACAACAAACAAATTGCTTTCAGTTAATTAGCAAGTTAAACAAAGATAGGAAATTACATTTTCAAATGATTGGTATGGAAGATGACATTACAGTATATCCATTGTGAGTCAAATTAGATTTTAGTGGCTTATTTTTAGCGTTTTTTTGGGTCCAATGATTGGTACCTCTGTTTGGTCATAATTGAGCAGAAGGACATTTCTGGCCATCCAATCTTTGATTTCATTGATACACTGCTAATTTGGAGAATTGTGAATTTTCTTTGGATTTAGAAGAAATACAAAGTTGGGTATCATCGGAATATTAGTGGAAACTTTTTCCATGATTCCTGATAATATCTCCCAGGGGAAGCATATAAGGAGAAAAGCAGAGGCCCTAATACTGATCCCTGTGGCACTCCATCCTTAACTTTTGTTTGATTTGACAATTCCTCGTTTACACATACAAAGTGGTAGTGGTCTGATTAATAGGACCTAAACCATGCAAATGCAACTCCACAGATGCCATGTTACAATTACATGACCAGCCGAATACTACTCACTTTATCTCAGTAACCACTCTGTTCTTGGACACTTTCACTCGTGGATTAAATTAATCATGGATGATTGTGAAAAAGACTGTGAAAAAGAAAAACTATTGATATTGAATGATGCTGCTTCCATGCCGCTTTCTGAAGACGTACATAAAAACATTTATTGAGTGCACCTTTAACAGCATCAGCAGAACTAGTAGTATTAAAGTAAAAAGTAAAGTATCAAAACAAATTAGCAGCAGTACACAGTTACACAGACAAAAAGCAATACGAAAAGATATTTTTTTCCCAAGTTTATTTAATAATCTTTTTATTATTAATATATAATTTAAAAAAAAGTTGTAAAGAAAAAAAATCTAAGAAGCAGTAGTTTAACAGACTTTAACTTTGAAAAATCCTGCTTCGGAGGCCATTTTGGCTCCACGGTGGCTGGTTTCGCCCGCAGTGTTTTGGGTGGCTCGCGCAGACGAGCGTCAGTGAAGTTCCGTCAGTCTGACATGATTCAAGAGGATACATATTACATAACGCCTCTGTAGAGAGTAAAAGTGCCCACTGAGCCATGTGGATTACCCCGGAGGAGGTGTTACTGGCGAACGCGCTGTGGGTGAGCGAGCTGGCGAATCCCTAATTCATCCTGCAGAGGAGGCGGCATCACCGGTATGTAAAATTACATAATTATTAACATTTGCATGGAAAGTGATGAATGCGTTTAAATATATAGGTTATTAAGAAATGTGTGCATGCGTCTGGTTCATTATGACATGTGGAATACGCTTAATGTGTGTTGCTGCATCTCCATTGATGCTGATTGTAGCTATATGCATCATCTGTTTAGTTATATTTGACTAATTTATATAGGGTTCATATATTATATAAACATAGATGTTGCGAGTAGGTACATATATTAAATTTTATAGTAATGCAAATGTTTGTAATAATCGAATTTTATTAAACTCAATGACTTTGTACTAGAGACATGAAACCAAATGTAAAACACTCAGAATATTATTCTTCATATAGCACAAGACTTGTTTTTGGGAGTAAATATTCAGTACTTTGAACTATGTATCTATCTGATTAGACGATAGATCGATAAATCGATCGCCCGCCCGATAAGAAGGTCACACGATAGGTCATGTCATGAATAAACAGACCGTTTCTCCGCCCATTCCCCACCTTCACGCCTTGTTGACCAGTGGCATCAACCCACCTCCTGAGATTGACATCTTACAGCTCATCAAATCATCCTATGAGGTCAGAGGGCGGGACTTAAGTGTCTTTTTGATCTAACCAATGTGAGTCAGGCTTTTCTTTTTCTTGTAGTAAAAAAAATTCTAATTGCAGAAATTTGGCAGTCTGCCTGCCGACGTCATAGAGCAGATGAGGTTCAAACAAAGGTTAAAGGTCATTCAATGGCTAGAAGACACAGCCAAGAGAAGTGTGGTAAGAGTGTGTGCGAGCACACCTTAAAAAAAGTGTATTGTACAGTTTTTGACATTTGTCAAGAATGATCACATGATTGTGTTTGAGTTCAGGTACGAGCCATCATGACCGAGTCTGCCTTCAGTATTGAGGAGTCGGAAATGACCTAGTCTTGCATAGTCTCGAATGATGTTAATCGACCAATCACAATTTTTTGTTGTGATGTTTAGGAGTGGGTAAAACAAAAATCAGTGTTACAAAAATAATAGAAAAGTGTGCACAAAACCCGGTAGCTCGTTCAAATATTAATGCAGCAGTCTGTTCAAGATGTTGCGTAGACAAACATATTAATGCCAAACATGGCGATTCGTACTTACATTTCCATGTGTATACTCCTATTTATACTGTGTGAGAAAAATAGTAAGTGTGATATTATTATAAAGTAAAAACAATTAAATAATTGGCTATTATTTTGTCATTGGGTAACACCTTACAACATTTGTTTCCATTCGATAAAAGCATTAGATATCGTAACCTAACAATGAGCATTTATTAATCTCAGTTAATATTTTAATTGGTAAAAACACAAATATTAATTGCTTGTTCACGTTAGTTCTAGTTGCATTAACTAATGTTAACATATTCACTTGAAATTGTACAAATGTTTTAGTAAATGTTGAAAATAACTTTAATCACAATTAACAAATAAAAGTATTGTTCACAATATGTAAATGTTAGCGAATGGAGTTAGCTTATGTGTTTTGGTGTGTTCACATACAATGTGAAGAAAAATTGCTGGATTATAAATTTGTGTTTAAACTCGCGTTCGCGCGAGTAACGCGAACCCGCGAGTATTCCCGCTTCTCCTCCGGAAAAGGACAGGAGACGGGGCTTCTACGACTTGGTTCATAGTAAAGTACAACCAACAGCTGGAATCAAGTAGATGCGCATATTTTCAGGACGTACCAGGTAGTCCAACTTCCTCGCTCACTTTCCTCCAAGCGATGTCTTTATTCGTCCGGTCTCTGCACATGTATGATTGTTGCCCGCACACCGCTACAATATTATACCCTTACACAGCCATTGCAGGTTAAACACGGTGTGCCGCAGGGAACAGTATTAGGTCCAAATGTTTTATTTTGTATATGAATGATTTTGGGGTGATATTGAAGTTATTTATATGTATTTTTTCATGGACGATGCAGGTGTGTTATATACAGTAGCAAAATAATTATAAAATGTAAAAAAAAAAGCCGGTTTAATATAAATAAATTGTCTATAAATCCTGGAGAATCAAAGTACATGATATTCAGGAATAGAGGTTCACACAGATCGCCGGATAGAAATATTAATTTGTTGAAATGTAAAGATCTTGTGGATTGCAATCTTTGCTGAAGTTGTGTATAAAAGCATATATGCATTTATTATATATTTTGTTTCGAGTGAGTCATTATAACTGAAAGAAATATTTATATTTAAGAAAAGTAGAGGTTGAGTTGATGTGAAAAATAGATGTATCACAATAAGTGAGTGGAATTATGAAACAAGCTTAAAATTGTGTGAAGAATTTTTATTTATATACATTTTTTAATTAATAAAAGGCATTTTCATTTAATTGTATTTATAATCATTTTTTTCATTCATATTTCCAGATTTCTTCTGCTACTACGTCAGTACGTCAGTGACATCCGGACAATCTCAATGCTGATAGGCTTTCGCGACAAAGCGTCATGCTAATTTTTAGCTCGAGTTGAAAATTTTCACCTCGCGCAAATTGGCTAAAGAAGCGATTTGGCTTCATTTGCGCCTGTTCGCATCTTTGCATTGACTTTTGTATGTGATTGTACCGCGCGAAACGCTCGCTTCACGTTGTATGTGAACGCACCATAACAAATGTAAGCATATTTTAAAGAAATATTTTAAACGTATAAAAAAGCAGAATAAAGTTGGTAAAATATATCAACTGTGAGTGAGTGTGTGTGTGAATGAGTGAGTGTGTGTGAGTGTGTGTGTGTGTGTGTGTGAGTGAGTGTGTGTGTGTGAATGTGTGAGAGAGAGTGTGTGTGTGTGTTTTAATTCAGAGGTTCAGCAATTTCCAATTTGAGTAACAAGAAAGCTGTAAAGTGTATTGAAATATGTAAACAATTTGATATTTTTATTAAACTGTTTATTTATTTATTTTCCTTATTGATTTTGTCTGTTTTAATATGCCTCTTGGCTCTAGATGTAAAAGTTTTGTAAGCATTAATAATAAAAAAAAATGTCTGACGCATGTGTACATTGACGGTCCTTAAACAAGCCCTCATAATAAATCTCCAACTGATTGATAAATTCAATTGTGTAATGGATTATTACTGTGAACTGTGTGTAAATGATTGACTTATCAATAATATGGTAATAAACAATACATTGTATTCTAAAGCTGCTTTTTGTCTTATTAATGATGAACTCTTCTGCCACAAGAATTAATGCACTTTAATTATCTGAATATATATATATATATATATATATATATATATATATATATATATATATATATATATATATATATAATTTTTAAATATTTAAAGATAAGTATGTATAATTATATATTAATATAAATATGTATAATCATTATATACTGAGTTATTGTTATATAAGGGGCTTTCTCAGCAAATATTTGTAAATGTGATTAATTATGATTAATTAATTGGGACACCATGTACTTAATTTAATTAAAAATTGTATCGATTGACAGCCCTAATAAATATATCTATATATATATATAGATTTTTTTTTTTCCTATATATGTGTGTGTGTGTAATTATATATAATTATTATATATATATATATATATATATATATATATATATATATATATATATATATATATACACACACACACACACACACACACACGTTCATATTTTTCCCTTTTTTTGTCATTGACATTTTCTTGGGCCTGTAGCGCCTCCTTGTGGACCTCAGTTTAATAACCTCTGATAAACTGCTGTTATAGGCTGAGATATTTGACCAGACTTGTGTGTTTTTCATAGTATAATGTTTAATGAAGGCTACATTCTCATGCAGAGAAAAATAAGCATCTAAAATAATTCAAGGTCATTTTTATTTCATTTTTGATAGTACAGTTTTTATTTTTATTTATACATGGGGAAAAAAAAACAGTGAAAGAGTTTAAAATGTTAAAATTTTTTTTTGAGAGTTATAAAAAAGTATTTTGTCTATAAACATTTTTTTCAACTTTGCTCTGCTGCAGGCGAAACACATCATGAGCTGTTACTGGGGGGCATCACGAGCCCAGTCTGGAGCAGTACCACATCGACTGTGATCAGTTTGCTCTAGCACCCTGGAGCTGCGGACTACACACACACTCACACACAAACACACCACACTCACACACACACACAAACACACCACACACACACACACACACACTCACACACACTCACTCACACACTCACACACACACACTCACTCGCACACACACACACTCACTCACTCACTCACACACACACACACTCGCACGCGCACACACACACACTCACTCACACACACTCACTCACACACACTCGCACGCACGCACACACACACTCACACACACACTCACACACACTCACTCACTCACACACATACACATATACACACACTCTCACTCACACACACACACTCACACACACTCACACACACACACTCACACACACACTCACTCGCATGCACGCACACACACTCACACTCACACACACTCACTCACACACACATATACACACACACACTCACACACACTCATTCACTCACACACATACACATATACACACACACACACACACACTCCAAGATGAATACATTATATAAAAGTGGTGTTTATTGTTAGTTCATGTATCTGATGTAGTTAACTAACATTAACAAATGAAACCTTTTTGTAAAGTATTAACACATTTTAATTTTGGGGTAAATCCTCTCTTTGAGAGTACAAGTCATTTCTCACCAGTTGCATTAAAAACAGCAGTTTGGGGGTCTGGGTAGCTCAGCAAGAAGATGCTGAGACCACACCTGGAGTCCAGGGTGTCCTGAGTGACTCGGGTCTAGGGAGGGTAGAGTCACATGGGTTAATGTGTGGATGCACATCACACAGCAGAGAAAACCGCTGGGACACGATGAGATGAGAGATGCAACCGGATCCTCTTCACTCTACAGATGGGATTATTACACAAAGCATTTTTGTAAATGTTTATATGTCAGTCTAAAGCTCAGTAGAGGCACGCTTTCCCACTGTGTGCACGCACAAGCTGCTGAACGCTGCACCACGAGCGTTGTCCGGTTGGGCAAGTCAAATTCTCTGTAACTCGCCTGTTCAAAATAGCATTTGTCGCTGACACGTGTTGATGTCGAGTCCTGTTTGAGGTTTTCTGAAGTGAGAAACAGCACATTTATCGTTATGACTGTGTGTGTGTGATGGTGATTTAAAGAAAAGATAAGAGCAAGTTTATTTTTTGGCTGCATGTAAAGGGAGTGTGACATGCAAGAACATCTTAATTTTAGATGTGTGTGTGTGTGTGTGTTAGTGTCTGTTCATGTGTGCATGTGCTGATATATTTGCTTTATATCTCGCTGTGCAGCGTTGTGTGCAGATGAGGCCACAGTTCTTCACTCAAGATGACACAACACAGGGTATACACACACACACAAACACACACTCAC
>JAVLUX010000016.1:3727260-3737260 GCA_032164185.1 Moxostoma hubbsi | reverse complement strand
GTTCATTTCTCTTTCTTTCTTTCTTTCTTTTGCTTTTTCTTTCTTTCTTTCTTTCTTTTGCTTTTTCTTTCTTCCTTTCTTTCTTTCTTTCTTTTGCTTTTTCTTTCTTTCTTTCTTTCACTTTTTCTTTCTTTCTTCCTTTCTTTCTTTCTTTTTTCTTTCTTTCTTTTGTTCATTTCTCTTTCTTTCTTTTGTTCATTTCTTTCTTTTTTTCTTTCATTCTTCTTTCTTTCTTTCTTTCTTTTGCTTTTTCTTTCTTTCTTTCTTTCTTTTGCTTTTTCTTTCTTTCTTTCTTTCTTTCTGTCTTTCTTTTGCTTTTTCTTTCTTTCTTCCTTTCTTTCTTTCTTTTGCTTTTTCTTTCTTTCTTTCTTACTTTCTTTTGCTTTTTCTTTCTTTCTTTCTTTCTTTCATTCATTAATTTCTCTTTCTTTCTTTTGTTCATTCCTCTTTCTTTCTTTCTTTTGTTCATTTCTCTTTCTTTCGTTCTTTCTTTTTTCTTTCTTTTGTTCATTTCTCTTTCTTTCTTCCTTTCTTTCTTTTGCTTCTTCCTTTCTTTCTTCCTTTCTTTCTTTTGCTTTTTCTTTCTTTCTTTTGTTCATTTCTCTTTCTTTCGTTCTTTCTTTCTTTCTTTTGTTCATTTCTCTTTCTTTCTTTCTTTCTTTTGTTCATTTCTCTTTCTTTCTTTCTTTTTTTTTCTTTCTTTCTTTCTTTTGTTCATTTCTCTTTCTTTCGTTCTTCTTTCTTTTGTTCATTTCTCTTTCTTTTGTTCATTTTTCTTTCTTTCGTTCTTTCTTTTTTTTCTTTCTTTTGTTCATTTCTCTTTCTTTCTTTCTTCTTTCTTTCTTTCTTTCTTTTGTTCTTTTCTCTTTCTTTCTTTCTTTCATTCTTCTTTCTTTCTTTCTTTCTTTCTTTCTTTTGTTCATTTCTCTTTCTTTCTTTCTTTTGCTTTTTTCTTTCTTCCTTTCTTTCTTTCTTTCTTCCTTTCTTTCTTTTGCTTTTTCTTTCTTTCTTCCTTCCTTTCTTTCTTTCTTTCTTTCTTTCTTTTGCTTTTTCTTTCTTTTGCTTTTTCTTTCTTTTTTTCTTTCTTTCTTCCTTTCTTTCTTTTATTCTTTCTTCCTTTCTTTCTTTCATTAATTTCTCTTTCTTTCTTTTGCTTTCTTTCTTTTGTTCATTTCTCTTTCTTTCTTTCTTTTGTTCATTTCTCTTTCTTTCTTTCTTCCTTTCTTTCTTTCTTTTGCTTTTTCTTTCTTTCTTTCTTCCTTTCTTTCTTTCTTTTGCTTTTTCTTTCTTCCTTTCTTTCTTTCTTTTGTTCATTTCTCTTTCTTTCTTTCTTTCGTTCTTCTTTCTTTCTTTCTTTTGTTCATTCCTCTTTCTTTCTTTTGTTCATTTCTCTTTCTTTTGTTCTTCTTTCTTTCTTTCTTTTGTTCATTTCTCTTTCTTTCGTTCTTTCTCTCTTTCTTTTGTATTTTCTCTTTCTTTCTTTTGTTCATTTCTCTTTCTTTCTTTCGTTCTTCTTTCTTTCTTTCTTTTGTTCATTTCTCTTTCTTTCTTTTGTTCATTTCTCTTTCTTTCTTTCTTTCTTTCTTTCTTTTGTTCATTCCTCTTTCTTTCTTTCTTTTTTATTTTTTTCTTTCTTTCTTTTGTTCATTTCTCTTTCTTTCTTTTGTTCATTTCTCTTTCTTTCTTTCTTTTGTTCATTTCTATCTTTCTTTCTTTCTTTTGTTCATTTCTCTTTCTTTCTTTTGTTCATTTCTCTTTCTTTCTTTCTTTCATTCTTCTTTCTTTCTTTCTTTTGTTCATTTCTCTTTCTTTCTTTCTTTCTTTCTTTTGTTAATTCCTCTTTCTTTCTTTCTTTTTTCTTTTTTCTTTCTTTCTTTCTTTCTTTTGTTCATTTCTCTTTCTTTCTTTTGTTCATTTCTCTTTCTTTCTTTCTTTCATTCTTCTTTCTTTCTTTCTTTTGTTCATTTCTCTTTCTTTCTTTCTTTCTTTCTTTTGTTAATTCCTCTTTCTTTCTTTCTTTTTTCTTTTTTTCTTTCTTTCTTTCTTTCTTTTGTTCATTTCTCTTTCTTTCTTTTGTTCATTTCTCTTTCTTTCGTTCATTTCTTTCTTTCTTTTGTTCATTTCTTTCTTTATTTTGTTCATTTCTCTTTCTTTCTTTTGTTCATTTCGCTTTCTTTCTTTCTTTTGTTCATTTCTCTTTCTTTCATTCTTCTTTCTTTCTTTCTTTTGTTCATTTCTCTTTCTTTCTTTCTTTCTTTCTTTCTTTTGTTCATTTCTCTTTCGTTCGTTCTTCTTTCTATCTTTCTTTCTTTCTCATTTCTTTCGTTCTTCTTTCTTTCTTTCTTTTGTTCATTTCTCTTTCTTTCGTTCTTCTTTCTTTCTTTTTTCTTTCTTTCTTTTTTCTTTCTTTCTTTCTTTCTTTCTTTCGTTCTTCTTTCTTTTGTTCATTTCTCTTTCTTTCTTTTGTTCATTTCTCTTTCTTTCGTTCTTCTTTCTTTTGTTCATTTCTTTCTTTTGTTCATTTCTCTTTCTTTCTTTTGTTCTTCTTTCTTTCTTTTGTTCATTTCTCTTTCTTTCTTTCTTTTGCTTTTTCTTTCTTTCTTTTGTTCATTTCTCTTTCTTTCTTTTTTCTTTCTTTCTTTTGTTCATTTCTCTTTCTTTCTTTCTTTTGTTCATTTCTCTTTCTTTCTTTCTTTCATTCTTCTGTCGTTAATTTCTCTTTTTAGTTAGTGCATCGTTTTATCTCCCACTATTTTATACGATCAGTTGCGCAAACTTTCGCATATATTTAAGAAATGCAGAAAGAACGACTGAATAATGACAGAAATTTAATTAAGTTGTAAAATTTTTAAAATATTAACTTTTTTCGTATACTTTCGAATTATCATATTCATCTTTTAAAATCTATTATATTTAAAGGATTATTTGAGAAAAAAAAATATTCGATTTGTTGCATTGAATCCGAAAAGGCATTTGTTAAACCATCGCATTCAATTCTAAAAGCCATTCGTAAAAACATGTAAACTGTTGAATTTAATTTAAATCACCATTCTTAAAAACATCTTTATTGAACGCCATATTGAATTCAAAACAGCATTCATAAATAATAGTTACGTAAATTTACGCTTTTAATAGAAAAGACCATTCTAAAAAATATTTTTTCCTAAAGTTGTCACATTGAATTCTAAAAACGTGTAAATTGTTGCACCGAATTAAAGAAAGATTTGTAACACCGTTTTTTGCAGTTTTGCAATTTGCGTAAGAATGGTTTACAAATGATTTACACTCGTGTTTCAAGCCCATAAAGTTCAAATCTTTAAAAGTTGAAATTAGATTTCCAGTTTTATAATTGTATCAAATGAAGACGAGAAGAACTCCACAAATTTGAAACTGAAGAATTCTAGAACTCTCAATGAAGAATTCTAGAACTCTCCATGAATGGGGTTCTAGAATCATTTAACCAAGAATCTATAACATGTTCTTTAATGACAGACTTATTTAAGTTTAATCTTTAATTACGTGCCAAAATGACGTGTTCAAAAAGGCTAGTTTCAGTTATCTGGACGCTTGTATTCAATCAGATGTTGTCACGCTTCTTAATCTCTAAATGGTTGCATATCGCGAATTCTAATATCATACGTTTTAATTTTTTTTTTTTTTTTTTTTGAGGTTAAAAAGCATTAAAAACAGGGTCAGATCTGAAAACTAAACTAGATCTGTGTTACAGATCTAATACATGGCAATATATATGGCAAGCCGACAGCAACCGGCTGCATTAGGACTGACCCAAGCAAATATAGACAGCAACTTTCTATTTTAGTACCGAGAATGTGAATGTGAGTAAAACTGCGCACCTGCCATGTGACCTCTCTCTCACTGTGAAAATATCTCTGGCTTCACTTCACTGTTTCTTATTAACAATGCTGAATAATTGCACAAATGAACAGTTTCAACTTTCATCCTGCATTTCACGGGAGTGAACGTTTTCATTTTATTTTCATTGAGCAGAATGTGCATCAGGCGTCTGTCTCGTCCATTGACCTGCTGTAGTTATTATCTGATGTCCATTTATTTAAAGGTTGTAAAACTGATTGTCATGAACCTATACTGTGTATTATTATTATTATTATTATTATTATGTAATAAAAGGCAAGTTAAGGAAAATGTAAGTGTGTCATGCCACATAATAACTTCTGTACACACCCACTTTATGTTCCCTTAAACAAGCGTCATGTTAGGAGAGTGAACGCCATTTCATGTTGACTTTACAGTCATTCGTTGTCATTTTTAACTAAAAGCAGCACAGCGAGAAAGCAGAGAATACGTACAACCGCAGAAAACAGCTTACTGATGACCTTTATTACGACAAACAAAAAATGTGTGAAATAAAAATGCAATGCATGTTAAAGTTTAAGATCTGTTAGCAAAATAAGACCAAACGTTCTAGTACAAAACAAGATATAAAAAATGGGCAATTTTAGACAATTAGTTTTGCTTTATAAGCTCTTAATGGTATAAAGAACAAGTTTAAATATGTACAAACAAAAGCTGCTTATAGATTCATATTTGAGCATCAGTAGACCTGCAGGTGACTAACGGCAAATTCTTATGACCTGTCTGTGATGACGAGATTGTGAATGTTGTTTAACTTGGTGACTCTGTGTGTGAGTGTGTGTGTGTGTGTGTGTGAGAGATGCATACATGCATCGATTTAGGAACAAGAGACGCATGCATGCATCAATTTAGGAACAATAGATGCATGCATGCATGCATCGATTTAGGAACAATAGATGCATGCATGCATTGATTTAGGAACAATAGATGCATGCATGCATGCATCGATTTAGGAACAATAGATGCATGCATGCATTGATTTAGGAACAATAGATGCATGCATGCATGCATTGATTTAGGAACAATAGATGCATGCATGCATTGATTTAGGAACAAGAGACGCATGCATGCATCAATTTAGGAACAATAGATGCATGCATGCATGCATCGATTTAGGAACAATAGATGCATGCATGCATGCATCGATTTAGGAACAACATATGCATGTATGCATCGATTTAGGAACAAGAGATGCATGCATGCATCGATTTAGGAACAATAGATGCATGCATGCATTGATTTTGGAACAACAGATGCATGCCTGCATCGATTTAGGAACAACAGATGCATGCCTGCATCGATTTAGGAACAATAGATGCATGAACGTCACAGGCATAAAATATGTTCCTTTAGGTCACAGTGCCTGGTACCCTCATGCATATGAATGTCTATTAATGTTGCTGTAAAACCACAGTGAGGTCTCATTAGTTTTAAAATAGATAGTGAGATGTGTTTTTGTGTGAAATGAAGCTTTATGTGAGATGCACTTTAAATGTATAGTTTGTATTGTGATGCTGTTTGTGTCAGCTCCAATGCTCCAGTAACATCATTATCATTTTCCTGCTTTTTATTCCCTGATGCTTCACTACAAAATAAAAAATTATATTTTGCATTAAGAAAATAAGAGACTGTCTAGAACTATGAAGAATTTTCATTTTGACATTTTCATGACAAATAAGCACATTTCTCCCCAAAATTCTCATTACTATAATGCATATAGTTTCTTTTGTTGTTGTTGTTATCGTTGTTATAATTCCCATCAATCGAGATTCTCATTAAATTCTTACGATAATAGTTATTTATATAAAGTACTGAAATACAATTAAAACGGCATAACAAATACTAGCACGATGCATATATACTTTACAATTCAAAAGTATTTCTTTCCCATTATATTAATGACAAAGAGAGATTTTTCTATTGCAGTAGTAAGCATTTGGGAGGACAGAATGTGGTTAATTGGCATGCAAATCAATGCAAATATTATTTTTTCAGGTGAAATATGACCAAGCCATTTTCTTTATCTTTAGTGAGATTCAGTCACCAGATTGTGGTTTCAAGAAAAAATGGATTATAGGCACTGTAGATGTCCTCGTTTTGATCCCAAATGCTTTATGGCATCTGTTATAAGGCAGCCATTAGTGACTGGCCCGTGTTTCATGGCCTTCTGTAATCACTGTTCCAGGATCAGAGGTTATTGGCTTGGATGATCTGTTGTAGGATGCTGTCAACATCAATGGTGTCGTAGCTGATGCCCTGCATATCCAGGTTTGGCAGGATAGAGGACAGCAATGCAACCACATTCTGACGGATGGATCGCAACCTTTCCAATGTGACACTGCTGTCGGGATGAGAAACGAAGAGAGGTGTTCAGTTTCTTTAACGAAATGTGTGAGAGAACAGATCAAAAGTGCAAAAGAGAGAACGTTAATAGAGCTCAGCAGAAGGGTTTTGATCCCATTCATTTTCTCCATCGATAATAATCGTTTTTAATTCTCTATGAACCATTTAAGACAGACCAGCCATGAGCTTTGAGGTTGAAAAGCGATAATCAGGCCATATTCTCGGTGAGCCGGCACACTTTGGGGCTGATCAGGGGCGGACTGGCCATTGTGAGAACTGAGCGGGGCGTTGGGGTGTCCGCTAAACGTGCCGAATGGGCCGCGATAAGCTCAAATGAGCCGCCGTGTTATGCAGAATGGACCACAGAACGGTGCCGCGATATACAGAAAAGGACAGCGACAATGCTACATAGATATTTTAAGTAAATCCAATTTATGGTCATTTGAGCTCAGCATAACTCGAAAACCTTTGTTAGATATCCGCAAACATGTCAGTTAATTTTTTTAATTTACTTACGAAGGTATGTCAGAATTTTTTTATTTAACAACTAATAGCACGTTGTTGCAAATTAACTTATTATATGCGCCACCTTTTTGAGCACAAACCATGAAAATGACCTGAACTTAAATGCTTGTATTTACGGGACACTTTGGAATATGGACACAGTTGTGGTATCTTTTGAAAGAAAACACTTTGGGCTTTATTTCACAAGTTTCAGAATTAATATACTAGTTGTTATTTGTTAAAGTTAGAGCAGCTGAAGTTTATAGTAATGAAAATATTTTGTGCTGAACATGTTTTTATAATCTAAAAACAATAATAATAAAAGTGCAAGACAACCCAGAAATACAATTTTCTCAAAGCCACGAGTCTAAAGAAGTTACGTTTCAAATTTGAAGATGATCGAATAAAAAATGAAGTTCCTGCAGCTTTTTTCTCTGTAAAATCGCTGGAAGTGTACAGAGTAAAATTAAGACTCAAGACGACACTAAATCTGGCCGCACTGCTTGGCTATTATGAATAAAACTACGCCCCATTTTTAAAAATAGACTTTGGAGACGGCTGGTTTTGTTTATGAGACTCTAATATATCAGATCATATACAGTTTTACAACATGAACGCTTCTCAGATTGCAGTTCACATGCACATGCGCATTCACAAGCACAAGGACATTCACACACACATGCTCATTCACACGCACATGCTCATTCACAAGCACAAGGACGTTCACACACACATGCTCATTCACACACACATGCTCATTCACACGCACATTCACAAGCACAAGGACATTCACACACACATGCTCATTCACACGCACATGCTCATTCACACGCGCATTCCCAAGCACATGCGCATTCACAAGCACATTCACAAGCACATTCCCAAGCACATGCGCATTCACAAGCACATTCCCAAGCACATGCGCATTCACATGCACATTCACAAGCGCATGCACACGCGCATGCACACTCACATGCGCATTCACAAGCACATGCGCATTCTCATGCACATGCGCATTCACAAGCGCATGCACACGCGCATTCACAAGCGCATGCACACGCGCATTCGCAAGCACATTCACATGCACATTTGCATGCACATTCACATGCACATGGATTGAACAGGGTTCAATGAAAGGTTTTATTGGGGTTTACTTGATTTTTTCGATTTCATACACGTGAAATCGTAATTGTACGTTTTTTTTTTTTAAAGCTAAACAAGTTCAAGGAACTCACAATTATTTGTTAACTTTATGTATTACTCAAAGTTCATCTTATGATTAATATACTTTTATTGTGCAAAAAAAACAAAAACTTTGATTCAAATTTTGCTTCAGTTTGCCGTGTTTCATCTTAAAAATTCTTTATTCAAGAATTTGTCTTTAATTTTCTAATTCTTGAAATGCTCAAGGAGAAAATGAACGTGGAATAATACTTCCAGAACCAAAAAAGTGAGCGGTCATTGTTGCTCTCTATTGCATTATATTTTTCTTCATCACTTGCCGCCTGTACACACACACACACACACACACACCTGTTATAAGTGTTACTGGTTGTGTTGGTGCTCTGGTCTCTCCTCTCATGTGTGTCTCTCTCGGTTTCTCTCAGTTGGATCAGTAGTTGGTCTCTCTCAGTTTTCAGCTTGTTCAGATCATCTGCTAACACCTGGTTCTCACTCTGGAGTTTCGCTAAGGTCTTACTCCAGTAGAGCTCGTCTTTAGGACTCGTTTCTGCCCCCTTTTGGACAGGTGGAGTACTGCTTTGCTGCAGAGGGGGCCTGTTTGCCTGCTCCTCTGATTTCTAAAGATTGCATGAATAGAATTAGACTGCATATTTCATTTGACTCGTATGAAAATGAGGCTGTGACTCATTTTGTTTTTGATGTTTAACAATGAAAACTTCACTGACCTGACAAACTGAGAGCTCCTCCCCCCTGGACTCGTTTGACATGGGGGTCAATCTTTCTGCATTTTGGTCACATGACACCGAATCGCCATTCTGCGCAAGTCGCTCCTCGTTTGTGGTGGCATCAGATGGCCCGGCCCCTTCTCCCTCCGTTACCAAGGCAACCTCCGTCACAGGCTCACGGATACCTAGGATTCTTTTTAAACGCTTGGCTTCCCGCTCGAGTTGAGCGAGTCTATGTGTCAGAGCCGTGCGGTCCGAGCCATCCGTCGGCAATGGTGAAACGGGCTGAAATCCTGCGCGGCTCAGAGGGGTGACGACAACGGTCTGAGCCATGGTCATGGAGGTGTGGGGCGAGAGAGGGTGAAGGGGGATTCTGGGCTGATCTTTAGGCTGTGATGGCCCCTGGGAAATCTGCGGCTCCACGGGACTCTCAAGTACTGAGGCCTCTGGCTGAATGTTGTACTCCTGGGCCACCGTATCTCCAGGTGGCGTTGTGGTGCTAGTTGTTTCTGGTTCATGCATTTTGTGTGTTTTCTCTGTGTCTCCCTCAAGGGCGAGTTCAGGAGTTCCAGCACGATTTGGCGACTTTTTGGCCTTTTCCACAAGTGGACATGTTTCCTTTCTTCTTTTTCTGGAAAATTAGTGGGCAAGTAAAGCATTAGAAACTTCTAATTGGAACATAAACTCTATGCAACTGTTTAAACTCCCAAAGGGGGTGTTCACCAAGGATAAAAACTGTCCGACAGCATGTAGCAAGTATGTGATTGCAGTTGTTTCTAGCATGTGTCAGCACACGATTCATAACGTACATCAGTTGCCATAAAGGGAACATATAGCAGGCGTTAAAGGTAACAACTTTTTTTCTTTCTGGTCAGCTTCTGGAAACTAGGAAACTATCGGCCCCTTCAGTAACGCATAAACTTGTTATGTGCTTAAAAATGGTTGTAAAAGTGATGTTTGGCTCAGCAAGCACCACTAATACATGCATATGGTTATTTTCTGTGTCTGTCACACCTCGGAGAGGGTGAGGACTCTTCCTCTTCAGTGGTGGCAACTTTGACTCCATCCTCATCTGCAGCCTGTGTATCTATTGCCATGGTAACCGCGACTTCATCCTGTTTGGTCTCTGATGCTGGATCAGATAGTCCTCTACAAAGTGGACGCGCTGGGCTTTTAGTCATCTACACGCACACACACACACACACACACACAGTTATTATCAGTTGAGGTGAAAACCAATGTGTTAAAATCCAAAATGAGAAGTGATGTTGTATTTATCTGGCACAGAATTATTGAGGATCTCAATTTGTTCGATGAACTTGAAGAAATATGTTTACACTGAATGCAACTTA
>JAVLUX010000016.1:3702260-3714760 GCA_032164185.1 Moxostoma hubbsi | reverse complement strand
TGAAAATGCGGTTGTCGCGTTGTAGTGCGGACTGTGAAATCGGATATATCTGAAAAGGACGATGCATTTGTTGTCATGTGACGCAGTCACGTGATCTATCCAACCCAAAAACCAAGATGGCGGCCCGTGTTACAGCGGCGCTGTTGTACTTGATACTCACTTTGATGGTGTTGTTAAACTAATCAGTGTTACTTTGTACAATCATCACATTGCGTTCCTTCAAAGGCGATGGGAAGTTTACTCGGAATTGGTGTCTGGTGACGGGACAATTTCGTTTCAGACCGTGCATGCATCTGGGATTTTTGCACATGCGCAGTAACATGATTTAAGCGTTTCATACGTTCCAGTGTGGATGAGCAACTTTTGGAAAACGCTTGAAAACGCTAGCGTGGGCGGAGAGCGTTTTGAAGCGAAAACGCTGTTTTTAAACGTATCCGGATTAATGCCGATGTAGCCTAAATCGGCGCTTCCGTCCCGGGCTCTGATGCTGTCTGTAATGACCTCGTTCTTCTTCAGTAATTAAGCACCGCTTCCGAATTCTCACGTGAACTCGCCAACACGCTTGCGTCACGCGAAGCCTCCGCGATGCGCCAACTGCTGGCAGGAAGCGCTTTTTAAAAGTTAATAACTTTTTACGTATCGATTTATGTTTCCACAAACCTATCGAGTTGCTTCAAAAGACGTTAATTGATCGACTGGAGTCGTGCGGGTTACTTTTATGCTGCTTAAATGTGACTTTTGGACTGTCAAGAGTCCACGCACCCGTTCACTTGCATTATAAGGACCCGACAGAGCTCTGTCTTCTTCTATAATCTTCATCTGTGTTCTCCTGAAGAAAGGCAATCACACACATTTGGGACGGCATCAGGGTGAATAATGAGAGAATTTACATTTTTGGGTGAACTGTCCCTTTAAATGTGTAGTTACTGTGTTTTGCCTTTGCAGTGCAGCCTATCACTATGTAGCACCCATAGTCAATCTTTTAGTGTTGATGCATAGTACAGAGGAAGGATGGCGTTTAATGAATTTGCTTAGTAATGTTTTAATGAATATCGTCATTTGTATTTTATTCTCAGGAGTTCACAGGACTGCACGATTTTTAGGGTGATTATAAGAACACGATTTGTTAAGCTAAGCAGTTCAGGCTAATATTCAAAGCTAATTCAAATCAGGAGTGTGTTGTCCCAGCAGAGTCAGTATACTCGCACGTGTGCAACATTTAAATCATGTGTAAATGAATGACGTGGCTGAATATAATTGCTCTCCGCTCTGTTTACGTGGTTTGGCCTGTGGACTGATAAACAAGCATTTACGCTGTAACTACAGTGAATCCCTTTGTTCAGTAATTCACCTTTCACTGCTGACAAGCACATTCAGATATGACGATGTTTTAAGGGCAGGCACACACTATATATGTCATCTAATGTACCAGATTTTCAATAAATATCAAAAATAATGTGAATTATTTAACAAGAATTAATGTCACATTTCATATTTATTTCATGAATAATGTTTACGCCATATTCTTACAGTCCAAAAAGTATTCATATAATTTACTAGTAATACAGTATGTCATTATATTACATTTAAATTAATGAATATAATAAATAAATACATTTTAAAGGAGCCATTTTTAGCCTCTTCACCCACCGTACCTCCCTTAAAGGAATATTCCGGGTTCAATACAAGTGAAGCTCAATCAACAGCATTTGTGGCATAATGTTGATTACCACAAAAATGTATTTCGTCCCGTCCCTCCTTTTCTTTAGAAAAGCAAATATCTGGGTTACAGTGAGACACTTACAATGGAAGTCAATGGGGGCCAGTCGGTAAACGTTAACATGCTCACTTTTTCAAAAGCGTAGGCATGAGACGCAAACAATACGTGTGTTAATACCATTTTAGAGCGATTAAATCACTTACTAACATTTTCTGTGTAAAGTTATGGCCAATTGTACAACTTAGTTGCCATGACGATGTACGCCGTAAACCTTCAACCTCAATTTAAATGACTTTACAGCTCAAATAATGCACAAGTTTCAACATGAGTATTAATGCAACTGAGTATATAAAATTATAAGCTTCACATTTCTGCCTTTAAACCCTCCAAAAATTGGCCCCATTGACTTCCATTGGAAGTGCCTCATGGTGCGTTCAGACCAGAGGCGTCGAGAGCGTCAAATCGACCGGAAGTCATTTGTTTTCTATGGCAGCCAGCATCTCTCGGCGGCGAGAAGCGGCGTGGCAGTGGGCGGAGCGTCTTGGGCGGTGTGGGCGTCAGAGGATAGTTCAAATGCGGGCAACATTATGGTAATGAGCTTTGACGTGGTTTGGCGGCAAACTATTGGAGTATAGAAGTGCTCCATTCTAGCGAAGTCTGGAGAACACAAACAGTGCAAACTTTGGTTCCCACCAAACATTAGTTTCGAAGACAAAATGGAGAAGAAACTGATTATTGCTGTGGCGGCAGGGCTTGACTGGTAATCTGGCATACCGGGCATTTTCTCGGTGGGCCGACGCACTTTGGGGCCGATCAGGGGCGGACTGGCCATCGGGAGAACTGAGCAGGCCGATGGGTCGGCCTTGAAACGTCCCGAATGGGCCGCAATGAGCTAAAATGAGCCGGCGTGTTATGCAGAACAGTCCGGAGCACTTCTATACTCCAATAGGTTGCCGCCGAACCACGTCAAAGCTCATTATCATAATGTTGCCCGCACTTGAACTATCCTCTGATGCCACGGTGCTTCTCGCCGCCGAGAGACGCTGGCTGCCATAGAAAACGAATGACTTCCGGCCCATTTGATGCTCTCGCCGCCTCTGGTCTCAATGCACCATGAGGCACTTACAATAGAAGTCAATGGGGCCAATTTTTGGAGGGTTTAAAGGCAGAAATGTGAAGCTTATAATTTTATGAAATCACTTGCATTAATACTCATGTTGAAACTTGTATATTATTTGAGCTGTAAAGTCGTTTAAATTGACAGTTATTTTATGGCGTTACGTCGTCATGGCAAATAATTTGTACAATTGGCCATAACTTTACACAGAAAATGTTAGTAAGTGATTCAATCTCTCTAAAATTGTATTAACACACGTATTGTTTACAAAAAGGCGCCACGATATGCAGAAATGCCCCCCCCCCCTCCCAGTCCAGCCCTATGTGGCGGGTTTTCCCGTAATAAAAAACGACGCGTTCGACAAAGGTGTCTGAAACTGTTGGTGTGCCAGGTGAGTTGATGAAGTGGATATTATGGTTTATATAATATTATAAAATAATATATTAAAATATTTAATGAGGATATACGCTACTTGTGATATGTCGACAATAAAGATACCGGGCGACATGTCTGGACGTTTTGCGGCCCCTTTAAACATATTTCGCAAAACCAAACATTCCGAACGAACGTTGCTGCCTATTTCAACCACGACACAGCGTCCACGAATCTTCCATAGTGTTGTTGGCAGGGCAGCCAGAGCGAATTTTGACGCTCTCGCCGCCTCTGGTCTGAACGCACAGTCTCTGTAACCTCCATTTTTGCTTTTTTTTTTTAAAGACGGAGCGACTAGTCGAAATTAATTTTGTGGTACTCAATATTTTACCACGAATGCTGTCGATTAAGCTTAACTTATACTAAACCCGGAATATTCCTTTGAGGATTCCATTACAAACCAGCTAGAAAACTACCATCCGAGAGCTTTGTTTTCACACCCCACAAACCTGCGAATGTTCCAGATGAGAATCTTGGTGCCTTTCTTGCCCTGTATGGAGTCTAGCTGCTCCTGTAACTCCGATACACTCTGGAAGAGAGAATGTGTCAGGATGGCTCTCAAACTCGCCTCTGAGTCTTCCGTTACCACGAGAGCCTGTGAGATGAGAGAGTTAAGGGCGAACGATTTTTTCTGTTGAGGATGGAGACAAACATCTGTTTAAACGGCACACATTCATGAGTCTATATACGCATACAAGCACGTGCATATACTCATAAATGGGCGGTTTTCACCCATTCACACTCACATACACCAATGGCGGCAGAGCTGCATGCAAGGTGCTATCCTGCCATTGGGAGCAACTTGGGGTTCAGTGTCTTGCCCAAGGACACTTCGGCATGTGGAGTCATGTGGGCCGGGAATCGAACCACCAACCCTGCGATTATTGGCCGACCCGCTCTACCACCTGAGCCACAGCCGCCCTGAACAGCTTTAACCCTTGGGCAGAAAGGCGAAAACTGTTGAGCTGTAGTGAAGGATATTGGTCTGTTGGTTGAATGGGGCGATGGGTACGATCACAGCTTGAGCTTTGATGGCCTGCAAGAAGCTTTGAGACAGCATACCCACGCTCTGACAGCCACCGTTCTTGGTAAAGATCAGAGCGTCACGACCTAGACGCATCGAACCCGACTTAAACCCGTTACCGTACACGCCGATGGGCTGATGACTGCTTTTACCAGAACCCTTCTCTGTGAACCCAAAACTGCAAAGAGAGAAAGAGGCATGATTTATATCATGCACGTCTGCAGCACACGCTAGAGGTTGACCGATATATCAGTTTTACCGATAAATCTGTACCGATAGTTGCTTTTCGTAACTATATGCAAAAATCTATACAGCTAGTTGCTCATTATTATTCGTATTTTATTTTTTATTATTGCTCTGTGTTCCTCTGTGGCCAGGGCTGGAGGACTTGGTTCTAGAGCACAACAGCGGCCTCTAGAGGAGAAATAAAAACAATCAGGTTGGTAATTACAGCATCTAAATCATCCTCACTTCAATGCATATTTTGCTATTAATCAAGCGTTCTTAATTGAAGCAAGTGCATGCAAAGAAAAATGCAACTTTATGGAAACGTGCCCCGTCAGCTCATCCATCGTGTCTCCAGCTTCATATCTTGTGACTATTAATAAACCTATAAAATTCCTCATTAAACCTCATCTGGTGAAATATACGGTCTATGTGGGAAAACCCTTCATCCGGTGAATTTACGTAAATGCTTTTAAAAGCTTAATTTGGTAAGTATTTAAATATAGAGCTTTGTAAAGGAGCCAAGTCGCTGTCATTTCAAAATAAAAGTCCCTGGTGTGTTTTCGGGCCCATTTACTGTATAGTTAAGAAGAAAGTATCGAGTTATGCACCATATCTTCATTTTAATCATCTTGTAGCCTCTATGTCTGTGCCCGTCACTGTAAGGAAAAGCTACTCATTTTTTAACTATTAGCCTATTAATCGGTTTCAGCGCCTTAGTTATCAGTCTCGGCAAAATCCACAATCGGTCAACCTCTAGCACAAAGGGCTAGCACAACCTCAAGCACCACTAATAATGAATTAAAGAGCTACTTCATGCATTGCTAACTGTTTTGTTTACAAACCTGAGCATTTTGTGAAGCTTGTTAGGCGTCATACCGCTGCCGTTGTCCATAAAACTGAGACACAGCTGGTCTCTGACCGACACCACATCTATCCAAATGTTCTTGGCTGTTACGCCAGGGTCAGACGCATTATCTGTGGCACACGCATGCAGAGAAATGTCAACATAAGGCCTCATCTGTGTTGCATTAAAGCTGTGTTGAACTACAAAAATACTGATTGTTTTCAAACAGGTTTGCTGAACACTCCCCCAGATAAAAAGATAGTCCCGCCCCCAAAATCACACCATTGGTTGAGCTGGACTGGATGCTCAAACTAACAATGTTTAGAAAGTGTTACCGGCTCGACATGCACCGAGCGGGATTCGAACCAGCATGTCTCCAGCATGGGAGGATGACGTGCTAACGAGGAGGCTAAAGGCTACGCTAGCACGCCTCTTGAGGTCAGGGGTGTGAGGTTTCACAAACCAGCTGGCTAACATTACAAAAGCACCACCGTTTTTCAAACTTTTCAGCAGAATCAACCTACAAATGTCTTCCTAATAACTGACTTTGCATATTAAACTGGGGCGCAGTTTCTTTTAAATAGTGCCTGCAAGGCAGTACATTAAATATAACCAGCACCACAAACGCTTTAACAGGATGTAGAGGGTAAACTGCAAAAGTATTAAGTTGTATTTAGTTGTACATCGTACCTTGATGATCAAAGACAAACATATTTAGAATTCTTTCCATTGCCGTCTCCGTGTTATTAATATGTTATAACGGTATTATACAGTACTTAACAGTATTGAGATCTGCTTCTGAAAGCTTCACACATTTCCGTCAGTCTTTACCATTTATACAGTAGACCCAAAAAGTATTTGGACACGCTTAAAATGCCGATGCATGTCATTGCATTTAAATAACAGAATTAAAGAAAGTGACTTTTAGTGAAGTTTTTCTCTAAACTAAACTACGTTTTTCTGCCATATTTGCTCAATGTCTATTAATCAACTGTTGTCATGGTGATTTTTATATTTTGCTTGAAAAGTGTGCTCGTGCTACCTTTACCAATGACACATGCTATGATGTTTTGTTGTGTAATACATTGACATTCGTTTATTTTTAGATGTGCAAATATTTTTTGGGTACATTTAATTCAATACTAAACCAAAGCACAACTTTAACCCTTGTGCGACCTTCGGGACATTTTTGTCTTTTTTCATTTGAGTTTTCATTCGATCATTTTGGCTGGTGTTATTGCCAGTGGGATACATTTAGCCAAAGATGTGTATGTTTGGGGGAATTTGTGTGTGTGTGTGTGTGAGAGAGAGAGAGAGAGAGAGAGAGAGAGAGAGAGAGAGAGAGAGAGAGAGAGACAGAGTGAGAGAGAGAGAGAGAGAGAGAGAGAGAGAGAGAGAGAGAGTGAGAGAGAGAGAACAGTGGCGTAATGTAAACAAACTGGCATTGAAAATTAATGAATATTTGGTAGGTATGATCAGGATTGATGTTGATTTAAAAAAAAAACTAATTTAAAATATTTCATATTATTATGGCAGTCTTTGACGTGGACATTTTTGTCCTTGAAGGACCTTTGAGTAACTTTTTATTGACGCACAAGGTTTAACGCACATAAAGGCATCACGCATATCTGTTCTTGGCAATAAATTATTAATTATTATAACATTGTCTCTAAAGTTGATCAAAGGTAGGTTGCACGTGGAGCCAGATGCAACAGGTGCACAAACGTCCAGCACGCTCCACACTAACGCGCGTTTACTGTTGGTGACACTTTTAGCGGAAGTTTAAACCGAAAGTATCAATTCCTGATCAAATTCATTGTCAATATCAGACAGTAAAAACTGAAATGAATGAGTGTTTTGCTCACCTATGAGTTCTGCGACAGCACTGAAGGGCCATGTGTGACTGGTGGAGTTGCTCTCCAGGTACGACGGGCTCATCTAATAAAAACAACAACATCATGCATTATAATAGAATAATTCATATGATCGTGCACGAGGAATGCGTTAAAGAAGATATTGATGAATACGCACAGAGCTGAGACGGATCCCGTGTTCGCTCAGTCTCGCCATCATTACAGTTTAAACACACATCATATGAGCAGAAATACTGATAATGCTTCTTTCTTCCTCTTTGCTGCGCCTACTTTACTTCCTCTTTCAGTGTGTGTGTGTGTGTGTGTGTGTGCGCGTGTGTGTGCGCGTGTGTGTCTGTGTGTGTGTGCGCGTGTGTGTTTGTGTGAGAGAGTGAGAGAGAAACCCACTCAGAGCACATCTACAAAGTGTTTTGCATGCTCTGAAACCTGCCTTTTACTTCCACCAGAATCTCATGAGAAAAAATGGCAGTTTCGTGCATAATATATATATAAAAAGATATACATTATATTTAAAAAATATTTTCATAGTTTCTAATTATATTAAATATATATATATATATATATATATATATATATATATATATATATATATATATATATATATATATATATATTGTAGGCTAATATTATTAATATGACCACGTTTGTATTGATTATATATTTTATAAATCATGTGTGATGTCAGATCACGTTTCTTACGTCATTGCAGTGTTTGGAACTATTTTCGTAGTATCTCAACATATTTCCTATTATATTATTTTATATCATATTTTATCACATTTTTATTTATTATGCATTTTGCCGAATGGGCAAAGACACGTCCTTGGCAAGACACTGAACCCCAAGTTGCTCCCAATGGCAGGCTAGTGCCTTACATGGCAGCTCTGCGGTCATTGGTGTGTGTGTGTGTGTGTGTGTGTGTGTGTGTGTGTGTGTGTGTGTGTGTGTGTGTGTGTGTGTGTGTGTGTGAATGAGTCACAGTGTAAAGTGCTTTGGTAACCTCTAAAAAAAAAGCGCTATATAAGTGCAGACCATCTACATTTGACCATTTACATAATTATGGTGCTTGGTGAATTAGAAACTTATTACTTATATTTATATGTGTGTATATGTATGTGTATGTGCATATATGTATATGTATTTGTATATATCTATGTATGTATATTTATATATGTATGTATATATTTGTATATGTATATGCATATGTATAAATATGTATATGTATATATTTGTATAAGTATGTATATATTTTTATATGTATATAATTGTATGTGTATTTATGTATATGTATAAATATGTATATATGTGTATATGTATATATTTGTACACTCAACTAAAGGATTATTAGGAACACCATACTAATACTGTGTTTGACCCCCTTTCGCCTGCAGAACTGCCTTCATTCTACGTGGCATTGATTCAACAAGGTGCTGAAAGCATTCTTTAGAAATGTTGGCCCATATTGATAGGATAGCATCTTGCAGTTGATGGAGATTTGTGGGATGCACATCCAGGGCACAAAGCTCCCGTTCCACCACATCCCAAAGATGCTCTATTGGGTTGAGATCTGGTGACTGTGGGGGCCATTTTAGTACAGTGAACTCATTGTCATGTTCAAGAAACCAATTTGAAATGATTCGAGCTTTGTGACATGGTGCATTATCCTGCTGGAAGTAGCCATCAGAGGATGGGTACATGGTGGCCATAAAGGGATGGACATGGTCAGAAACAATGCTCAGGTAGGCCGTGGCATTTAAACGATGCCCAATTGGCACTAAGGGGCCTAAAGTGTGCCAAGAAAACATCCCCCACACCATTACACCACCACCACCATGCCTGCACAGTGGTAACAAGGCATGATGGATCCATGTTCTCATTCTGTTTACGCCAAATTCTGACTCTACCATCTGAATGTCTCAACAGAAATCGAGACTCATCAGACCAGGCAACATTTTTCCAGTCTTCAACTGTCCAATTTTGGTGAGCTCTTTTTCCTATTTGTAGTGGAGATGAGTGGTACCTGCTGGGGTCTTCTGCTGTTGTAGCCCATCCGCCTCAAGGTTGTGCGTGTTGTGGCTTCACAAATGCTTTGCTGCATACCTCGGTTGTAACGAGTGGTTATTTCAGTCAAAGTTGCTCTTCTATCAGCTTGAATCAGTCGGCCCATTCTCTTCTGACCTCTAGCATCAACAAGCATTTTCGCCCAAGGACTGCCACCTACTGATTGTTTTTCCCTTTTTCACTCCATTCTTTGTAAACCCTAGAAATGGTTGTGCGTGATGAAATCCCCAGTAACTGAGGCAGATTGTGAATATACTCAGATCGGCGTCTGGCACCACTAACCATGCCACGCTCAAAGTGCTTTTAAACACCTTTTCTTTCCCATTCTGACATTCAGTTTGGAGTTCAGGAGATTGTCTTGACCAAGGACCACACCCTAATGCAATTGAAGCAACTGACCATGTGATTGGTTGATTAGATATTGCTCAATAATGATGAAATTGAACAGTGTTCCTAATAATCCTTTAGGTGAGTGTATATGCTATGTATAGTATGTGTATGTGTATATATTGTATATGGTATATGTATATAT
Organism: Moxostoma hubbsi; assembly: GCA_032164185.1. Taxonomy (NCBI): domain Eukaryota; kingdom Metazoa; phylum Chordata; class Actinopteri; order Cypriniformes; family Catostomidae; genus Moxostoma; species Moxostoma hubbsi. The sequence goes on along the minus strand of JAVLUX010000016.1, from coordinate 3,704,928 downwards.
GTGTATATGTGTATATGTATATGTATATATGTTGTATTATAGTGTATATATAAAACTAATATACTATATATTATATATATATATATATATATGTATGGGTGCATATGTGTATATGTATATGTGCATTTGTGGGTATATGTGTATATGTGTATATGTATGTGTATATGTTATATGTAGTAGTGTTTATATGTATATTGTATGTTGCATATGTGTATATGTATTGTGATACCTGCATATGTGTGATATGTGTATATGTATGTGTATAGTTGTATGTGTATATTGTATCATTGTGCATATGTGTGTATATTTGTAGTATGTATGTGGATATGTATATTTAGTATGTGTATATTGTATATGCGTATATATAGTATGTGTATATGTGTGTATATGTATATGCGTGTGTGTATATGTGTGTATTTATATATGCATTGTATGTGTATATGTGTGTATATGTATATAGCATGTATGTGTCTATGTGTGTATATGTATATGCCATGTATGTGTATATGTGATGTATATGTATTATGCATGTATGTGTATATGTGTGTCTATGTATATTGCATTTATGTGTATGTGTGTATATGTATAGAGCTGTATGTGTCTATCATGTGTGTATATGTATATGCGTGTATGTGTATATTTGTGTATATGCGTGTGTGAGTATATAGTGTATATATGTATATCTCTGAGTATGTGTATGTGTATATGTACATATTTATTTGCAATTTTAAAATTTGCATTCAATAACTTTTTATGAGGTGTTAAGATTTTTAATATTGCCAAATACATATAATACATAATAATGTTGTGTTATGATTATACGTGTGTGCATATTATAAAGATAGTATATAATAGTCTAAATATATATATATATATAATATAATATATTTATATTTTGTCTATTAGTAGTAATTTTGTTTAATTGTTATTTTTAAAATCTTAATTAGATTAGCACATTATCTCAATACTATAGTTGTTATAATATTTCATATTTGGCAACACCCCAAAATATTTGTGATGGACACGAAAAGCTGAGGAAGTCTTCATTAAGACTTGTAACATGTACAGTATGTTCAGAGGGATGGAAACAGAGTGTATGTTCCATACAAGTTGGACTGAAAATGAGATGTTTTGGCACATAGGTTGACGCTGTTTCTAATTGTTGTGTAATCTTTTCTGCAGTATGAAATTATTATAAAACTCACTGGTATATTGTGTTAGAACAGCTTTTATAAATATTTATAGACTTTCATTGCACTATCAAACACAAAAATGCATCCATTACACAATGACAATGTACAGATAAAAAAGAGGGATTTGTTATATTTTATTAACGGTATGATGCATCGTCAGTATGGTCTAATAGCAAATTTGAGGCAATACATGTCCTGCAATATCACAAGAATTTGACAGAAACATATAATATACTTAAATTACAGCTGCATCTGAAAGTAATACTGGTAGTGATTTTAATTCTGATCATTTGTGAATTGGTCTCTCTCTCTCCTCTCTCTCTCACTCGCTCTCCTCTCTCTCACTCGCTCGGCCTTCGCTCGCTCTCGCTCTCTCTCTCTCTCTCCCACTCTCGCTCTCCTCTCTCTCTCCATCTTCATCCACTCTCTCTCGCACTCCTCTCACGTCTCTCGCACGCCTCTCTCTCTCTCTCTCTCTCTCTCTCTGTCTCTCACTTCACACTCATCGCTCTCTCTCTCTCTCCTCTCTCTTCTCTGTCTTTTGTGGCGTAGAACAGTCCCCACAGCGGTAGATCTCCCGTCTCACACCTCGCTTGTAGTTTCTCTGTCCCATCCATTTACATATGGCATCATAGTCTTCTTAGAGAACTCCTAGTGCAAGATTGAGACAGAAAGGTCCTTATTACAGATTTATTAGTGTTGCACAATTGTTTATAAAGTCTACTTATGAATGCTCAATGCTTCTCTTGTTTACTGCCCACATTGATGTATTTGGATATACTCATGCATCCTCAGATAGACTGGCAAAGCAGGAGTATTTTGGCAATATCGTACAACACAACATAACGCTCAATCTGACCAAAACCTCAATTTGGGAACATATCAGGGACATAGTCAACTGCTCAATCAATTCATAAACCAAATTACTATGTTTTACATCTTACAGGTTAGTTTATAGTCATTATAATTAGCTTATATGCAGTGATTGTATTTATAATAAATGTATTTACTCCTGTATTAAACTCCTCTTTGATCACCCTCGCTCGCTGTAGTTCAGACTTTATAACCTGAATAAACTGTTCTGTTCTCTGTCCAGAGCCTTATACATTAGTGAATCCTCACCTCCACATATGAACCCCCTGTAAAACACACACATCACACACACACACAATGTTATCAATGTTATCATGGTAGTTGCGACATGATCAAGCTTTGGTTCTTCTGTGCCAGCTCTGATTGCACACTGGGTGACCCAGATAAGAAACACATTACTGATACAACAAGCACAAACACGTCACCTACTTTTTAGACACGTGTGTGATTCGGTGTCCACCTCTCCGTATCGCTGTGTGTGTAGAGGATGTATCCTCTCTGGTTTCAACATACTCCTGAAAACCAGGAGTCCAGGGCTTCTCTCCACTGCAGTAACAACTGATCAGAACTTCCCGCCCGGCTTCAGCCATGACTTGTAAATT
>JAVLUX010000016.1:3685000-3695000 GCA_032164185.1 Moxostoma hubbsi | reverse complement strand
TAATTTAGAGATTGTTTTATTTTTATTTTTGTAACTCTTTGTCTCTGGATTGTGTAAAACTGTAAGTATAACTGATGAATACACAGGCAGACACCTTCACACTAACACTGACTCTGTTTGTCTCTAGTTAAGAAAGATCAGGTGGGATCTGAAGAAAAGAAAACCAGTAAGAAGGTGAAGGAGTTGAAGGTGCTCGACTCGAAAACCTCCCAGAACCTTTGTGAGTAACACTTCTGTGTGTCTGTGTCTGCACTCTGTCCTGCAAATGTGAAATCATCTCACTGGTTAAATTGCTTAAATGTGCATTTTTTCCCCATTAAAGCTGAAGTGTGTAATATCTGCACCACCGAACAGAATTACAGAAATTAACATTGTTATAAGTGGACAGTTCCGCCCACAACTCAATGTTTTGTTTTGTCTGGCGGGACGGGACTCTCAAAACAAGTGGATCAAATATAGCACCCAAGTTCTTCGCTGTAGAAGACGATGCACCAGTTCATCCATCAAGAGTCAAATTATATTTAGTACCTCTTATAGTACCTCTTTTTTGTCAGAATTGAGTGGAAGGAAATTTCTAGCCATCCAATCTTTGATTTAACCTTTTAAACATCCTGCAATATTTGCCAAAAAACGCCTAAAAAAGGCCTACCCAAATTAAAATGCATGCTGTTCTTGAACCCTTTGGAGTATATGCATGCTTTTGGTCTCTTTTGAAAGGGGAGACTTTGAGGTTTGTTCCTGAATAGTCAGAATCACTGTAAGTCTTACTTGTATTGAGTAATAGAACTTTGAACACACTCAAAAAGGGGAAATAAACTCCGCCTACATTTTTTTTTTTGTAAAAAGATGCCTGCAGATAACTACAGCTGGGAGGACATAGCTGGAAAACACAATTAGATCACAGCATGAAGCCTTACCAAACCCAATTTAAAATTTTATAACAATACATTAGAAAATGAGTGTTTTACACATGTTTATCCAAGTGTATGTATAGGCTTCAAGGATATTGATACCTGGCCACACCTCTAAAATGCACCGACTGGCTAAAATGACCTGTCCATCTAAAGTCCAGGGGTCAGCGGACATTTTGACATAAAAATATGTGTAATGTTTACATGTTCAAGGTAGCTTCATCAAAGAATGCAAAGTTGTGTCAGCTCTGTCGGTTAGCTCAAAATGCTACGTGGGTGTTTATTGATATATAAATGTGTTATGGACCAAAAACTTTGTTGAATTGGATTGTATGGACCCTTTACAGTGTAACTAAACCATTTTTGATGGAATGAAGTGGATCAGTAGAGTAAGATGAGCATTATAAGTGAGTTTCTACCATTTTGGATTCGTTTATTTTGCTGTAAGTGGTCTGAGAAATACACCGATTGTACCCGCTGTGTTAAGTGTATATTAAAATGGTTTACATCGTTCGAATCACAAGAGTCTCAGCTTTCCAACGATGTAAGATATGTTTATCTTTTAATTTTTGAGTTTTTGCATTTCGTGAAGTTATTGCGCAATAGTCGACCGGGACCGCAGACGACCCGTCGGGCTTGATACGTTCTGCTAATTTGGAGAATTGTGAATTTTAGTTGGGTTTAGAAGAAATGTAAAGTTGTGTATCGTCGACATTACGGTGGAAATTTATTCCACGATTCCTGATAATGTCTCCCAGGGGAAGCATGTATAAGGAGAAAAGCAGAGGCCCTAATACTGATCCCTGTGGCACTCCATACTAAATGTTTGTTTGATTTGACAGTTCCTCGTTTACACAGACATTTACACGTGGTAGCGGACCTAAACCATGCAAAACCCTGCGGCCGTCCACGTAATCTAAAAGAAAACATGAGTCATCAGACCTGGCCACCTTCTTCCATTGCTGCATGTCCAGTTCTCATGTGACAATTGTAGGTGCTTTCGGCGGTGGACAGGGGTCAGCGTGGGCACTATGACCGGTCTGTGGATACGCAGCCCATACACAGTAAGCTGCGATGCACTGTGTGTTCTCACATCTTTCTATCATGGCCAGCATTACGTCTTCCAGCAATTTGTGCAACAGTGGGATAGGACCAGATGGACTAGCCTTCACTCTTGACACGCATCAGTGAGCCTTGGGCACAATGACCCTGTCGCTGGTTCACCGGTTGTCCTTCCTTGGACCACTTCTGGTAGGCACTAACCACTGCATACTGGGAACACCTGACAAGACCTCCTGGTTTGGAGATGCTCTGATTCAGTCGTCCAGCCAACACAATTTGGCCCTTGTCAAAGTCGCTCAGATCCTTACGCTTGCCCATTTATCCTGCTTCCAACACATGAAATTCAAGAACTAATATAGGCACCTCATGACAGGAGCCATTGTAACGATATAATCAGTCTTATTCATTTGCAGTGTGTTGTTGTTGTTGTTGTTGTTGTTGTTGAACTGTGTATTTGTTTGTTTTTCAGCTATATTCCTGGGTTCAAACAGGCTGCCTTATGAAGAGTTCAAGAATGTCATCTTAGAGGTCAATGAGAAACTTCTCACCGAAAATATGGTGCAGGTATGTAGGAAATGAACCAAGAGTTGTTGAGTGGTGGGGTGTTCGCTGTCCTTTTCTGCATAACGTGGCGGACCGTTTCGCGGCACGCACACCGAACCCCTTGGTTCTCCCGATGGCCAGTCGTCCCCTGATCGGCCACAAAGTGCGTCGGATTACCAGTCCAGCCCTGGTAGCAATTCTGTTTGTATGTGTGTTTCAGAGTTTGTTGAAGCTGTTACCGGAACAGGAACAGCTGAACACATTATCAGAGTTGAAAGATGAATACGAGGAGCTGGCCGAATCTGAGCAGTTCGGAGTTGTGGTGAGAAAACACACACACTTGTACACACACTCATTTAATTCTGGTTCTAGTAAGCAGGACTCACTTCCTTTATTGCAGCAGAAATTGGGCAAAACATCACCAAATTTGGAGACAAAAGTCACCGGTTCCTATTTTGTAGTTTTCAAATCATCATATTGCATATCAAATCAAGTCATATCACATTTTAATACGTTTTTGTCCTTTATCGTGCATCCCTTATCGTGCTCACTGTGAATAGTTTTTCCCGTCATTTCTTCTCGTCGCTCTCTGTGTGAACAGGACATTTGTAGACGTGCATCACACAAACACTTGATGGTTATTTCTGTGTGCTCACACTATAATAGCGATTTACTATAAACGTTAATAACGGTAATCTCTCCCCTCATGTATGTGTGTGTGTGTGTGTGTGTGTGTGTGTAGATCAGTTCAGTGAAGCGTTTGAAGCCTCGTCTCAGTGCAATCCTCTTCAAGCTTCAGTTTGAGGAGCAGGTGAATAACGTGAAGCCGGACGTCGTGGCGGTAACCGCGGCGTGCGAGGAGCTCCGTCAGAGCGAGAGTTTCTCCAAACTGCTGGAGATCACGCTACTGCTGGGAAACTATATGAACGCGGGGTCACGGAATGCTAAAGCCTACGGGTTCACCATCAGTTACCTGTGCAAGGTCAGAAAACATTTGGTTATTTTTAATGAAACAGACGGCCTTAAAACTTGGCATGAAGTTAATCCAAATTGGAATTAAAGAACGGATTGCTCTCATTAAATCGTCATATTTACAGGATACTGTATGCACGCTACTGCAGGCCAATTAATGTTTGATGTTGGCAATGTTTATTTGAGAGATGACATAGGCTAATGTGTGTGTGTGTGTGTGTGTTTAGTTGAGGGACACTAAATCAGCTGATCAGAAACAGACTCTACTGCACTTCATGGCTGAAACATGCCAGGAACAGTACCCAGAGGTCATGACCTTCCCAGAGGAGCTCATCCATGTGGAGAAAGCCAGCAAAGGTGAGACTCGCACTCACTTCATGAAGTGAGCTCTAATCTCCATGAATACAATCAGAGACAATGCTAACTTTAGCGGCATTAGCGTGGAATCAGCTAACAAGCACATTCGGAAATTCGATTTACAAACATCATGTTTTATATTGACACTCATTCACAAACAGTCCGGTGTAAAATGATTTGCACAAACATACATTAATTTTGGTATGTTTTGGGCTCATTTCCTTTCACTGCGTCTTCAGTGGATCTGATGCCGGGACATGAAGACTCTTATGTTCACTTTTACAGCAACAACAGAACACTTATGAGACATTATTCTTCTCACTGTTTCTGCTCCAGCTCGGTAAAAATGGCTGAGAGGGGAGGAGCTATGATAATAGGGCGGAGTCTGTCACCAGTCATGGGCGTGGCCTGCTCTAATGTGACGTCACTTTGGAGCAGAAACGAAAAACGTTAATTTTTACACCGTTTTTGATGAATAGAAATATAAGAAAGAGGAGTGGGGGCACTTTTATCATTGTATGGTGGTTGTACACACACTGCTACAATAGGTCCCCATTAAATAACTTTAAAGCTCAAATAATGCATTGAGTTTTAACAAGAATTAATGTTAGTGCTTTTGTAAAATGATAAGCCTCACATTTCTGCCTTTAAACCCTCCAAAAAATGGCCCCATTGACTTCCATTTTTAGTGCCCCACTGGAACATCAAGTTTTGCTTTTATTAAAGAAAATGAGACTAAATACATTGTTGTGGTAATGAACATTATGCCACAAATGCTGTCCATTGAGCTTAACTTGTATGGAACCCGGAACAATACTGAAACGGTAATAATGTATACATAAAATGCATTTGAAAAGTACCAAAAATGCATTGATTTTTTTTTTCCAAGTTAGCTTTAACCCTCTTGTGACCGTCTTATTACAAAGAAAAAAGTAAAAAATGTGTTTGTTTAAATAAAAATCAACCCCTGGGACATAAACTTGGCTTAAGTTACAACTTAAAAATCGAATTGCTGTTTTCCTCTACAAAGTTCAGGACAGTTTTATGTATTTTTACTCTTTGTTTCTCAGTCTCCGCGGAAACGCTCCAGAGGAATCTGGATCAGATGGAGAAACAGATTGCAAGCCTGGAGAAGGACATCGAGACGTTCCCCCCGCCACAGAGCGACAGAGACAAATTCGTTGAGAAAATGACTATATCCTTTTCTTCCTTCCAGCCTGACAGGAAGTATCACCTTGGTTCCCACAGATGTTTTGAAATTGCATTGTCAATGCTTCATTGTGACATCACATCCTGTTTTGGTTTTGAACTGTGCTGTCCAGCAAGCGTCCTCATATGGCACTTTTCCACATCAGGTTACGGTTCGACTCACTTTATTTTTCTGAGTTTCCTTTTCCACTGCAGTTTCGTGCCGCATCAACGTGGGTGGGATTATAGGCTGATCGTCATAGTTGCGCCGCCTTATCTTAAACACGACACAAAAGAATAAGCAATACCACGACCGCTAGCTGTTAGCTGCTAGCTCATTGTGCTGCATAAAGCAGTTGTTGATGGTGATTTTACACAAGTGTAACAGTTAAATTGTCCTGGTTGTTTTAGAAGCTTCCAGTAGCTGGTCAACTAAATAAAGAGAAGCTTATATAGAGCAGAATATAGAGTTAACGTAACAAAACGTACCATCCTCCATCGTGGACTCCAACAACGCCGTGACTGAGTCCAGCGCACTCTCCCTCCCATTGCGCGCCAGTTTAGATAGCGTCCGTTTGGTCGAACCACTTCCACGTTTCTGTCACTTATGTTATTTTTAACTTTTCCCTACACTGTTGGGAGGTCCGGTGGTAGCCACGTGCGGCCAACATCTGGGACACTTCCTAAAAGACTTTTTTGTTTTGCGTCGTTTCGTTCGTTGCTAACGAGTGGACCGTCTGCACCTCGTTTATTGACCATGGCGTGGTTTTGCTCACAGCCATTTCTTTTCACAATTCGTAAGTCACATGAACAAATGCTACTGTTAATGCTGTAGCTAACTTTAAACTAGCGGGTTGATGTCGCGTGTTGCAAATCCAGTGATGCCGGTAGTGATGATTCTCTCTGACCAATCAGTGATCTGCAGGGTTATGACATCACATTTAGTATCGGCTCGGCTCGCTTGGAGCCTCGACTGAGGTGGTACTAAATTAAGTATCTGGTAAACAGAGGAAAACCCCCAAAAAGCGAGCGGAGTCGATTTGAGCTGTGCCGTACTGTGGAAAAGCCCAATAAATATATGACTGTTCTCAGCTGTTTCATCTGAGCGAAAAAAATTTAAATTTGCGATTTTATGTTGGGTTGAGCCTTGTACAGTGAACTTCCAGACGTGTTTTTTTTCCCCCAATTCCCACTATTTAGTAGGTCCTCGTGGTGGTGCGGTTACTCGCCTCAATCCAGGTGGCGGAGGACAAATCTCAGTTGCCTCCGCTTCTGAGACCGTCAATCCGCGCATCTGATCACGTGACTCGTTGTGCATGACACCGCGGAGACTCACAGCATGTGGAGACTCATGCTACTCTCCACGATCCACACACAACTCACCACACGCCCCATTGAGAGCGAGAACCACTAATCACCACCACGAGGAGGTTACCCCATGTGACTCTACCCTCCCTAGCAACCGGGACAATTTGGTTGCTTAGGAGACCTGACTGGAGTCAGTCAGCACGCCCTGGTTTCAAACTCACGACTCCAGGTGTGACGGTCAGCATCAGTACTCGCCGAGCTACCCAGACCCCAATGTGTGTTTTTCTTGACGGATTTGTGCACAGTTTTGTGTCGACTGCTCGTGAGCAGTTTGAGAAGCTGAAGTTGATGCACGACAACATGGAGAAACAGTACGAAGATCTGGGCAAATACTTTGTGTTCAACCCCAAGAAGATGAGTCCAGAGGAGTTCTTCGGCGACCTCAACAACTTCAGGAACATGTTCCAGGTGAGGTCACTAACCATCCACTTGTGTTATTTTACAGTTTGGGAGTCAGATTCAGAAATTCTGCTAGTGTGCCGAATTTTGTGCCAAACACACACAACTGTAAAAGTGCTGCACCTGGTGCTGTGACTTTCACATGCAGTGTGTGTGTGTGTGTGTGTGTGTGTGTGTGTAGCAGATGGTTTGGCCATCATACATCTGGTGTTTGTTTATGATATGAAAACAGACATTTGTCTAGACATACTGACATTCTGGCTGTCTTAACGGGACTGGAGAGGCATGTCACACACACACACACACACACACACACACAAACTTCATCTTATCTGTGTTAGAAACATCACCATAAAACTTTATAATCTTTCTATTCTTCTTTAACTGTGCATTCAGAACAGACGGTTGTCGCCTCATCAGTCGGTCCTCACCGTGTGTTTGTGTGTTACAGCAAGCGGTGAAAGAGAATCAGAAACGGAAAGAAGCGGAGGAAAAGATTCGTCGCGCCAAACTGATACGAGAGAAAGCCGAGAAAGAGAAAGAAGAGAAACAGAAGAGAATGAACGCCAAAAAGATACCTGACATCAATGATGGTACTGTGTGTGTGCGCGTGTGTGTGTGCGCGCGTGTGTGTGTGCGTGCGTGTGTGCGCGGGCATGTTTATGTGGTTTATGAGGACATGTTTTAGGTTATATACTGGTAATTACAAGGTTATTATGCTATAAATGTGGTTTATGAGGACATTTCTAGTATCCCCATAATTCAAATCATTTAAGAAATATACTAAACAATGTTTTATTGTTCTTTTGTGCATGCGTGTCTGTGCGTGTGTGTGTGTGTGTGGGCAGGTTCAAGTGGTTTGAGAACTTTATTAGTTACAAACTGGTAATCAAAAGGGTATTATGCTATAAATGTGGTTTATGAGGTGTCTGCGCATGCGTCTTTTGCATGTCTGTGCGTGCGCTCGCGTGTGTGTGCGTATCTCTGCGTGTCTGGGCATGCGTGTGTCTGGGCCGGTTTAAGTGGTTTATGAGAACTTTATCAGGTACAAACTGTTATTATACGGGTATTGTGCTATAAATGTGGTTTATGAGGACATTTCTAGTTTCCCAATAATTCAAATCACAAAAAAAAAAAAAAAACATACTAAAAAGTTTTTATTGAAAATATAAAAATACATAACATTTTCAGGGGTTTAGGGGATAGAATCCATAGTTTGTATATATTTGCATAATGCAAATAATAAATACATAAATATTGTTTTTATTTACGCTAATGCAATTTATCTGATTTGTGAAGTAATATTTAATGTGTTAATATTTGTTACTGCCTGTAATGGAAGCAAAAAAAAGTACATTTAACTGTGATTACATTCAAATGAATGAGTCTAATGGCAATTATCACTGAGAATAAGAACAAAAGGTCACATGTCCATATGCATTACAGTAATACGAATATATTTGTTTTGTTTGTTTAGTTTTACAACCAAAAAAAGTTAAAAAAGGAGTGATTTGTAAGTTATATTCACCCTTTGCTATATTGAAAGCACCACAACTAAACATATATGATGATGTTTTACCTTGTGAATTTCGTTTTGTTTTGTTTTATTTGAAAATGTACATTAATGTCAAATCAGATGACTGCAACACCCTCCAAAAAAGTTGAAACGGGCAATTTAAGACTAATAACAATTTGACGAGTTGAAATAACAAGGTGATGTGAAACGGGAGATGGTAAACAGGCAATCATGTCATAGTATATAAGGAGTCTTCAGCAAATAATCCAGCACTTTGAGAACAATGTACTGCAAAGACAAATTGGAAGGATTTTGGGCATTTCACCCTTTACAGTGCACAATATAGTTAAAAGCTTCAAGGATTCTGGTCAAATCTCGGTGCGTAAAGCTCAAGACCAAAATCCACTTCTGAATGCACGTGATCTCTGATCCATCAGACATCCCTGTCTTAAAAATCATCATTCATCTGTAACGGATATCATGATCATGGTCAACACTATTCATCGCTGCATCCACAGATGCAAGTTCAGACTTCACTCTGTAAAGGAGAAGCCGTACATCATCACTGTCCAGAAGCACTGATGACGTCTCTGGACTGGAAAGTTGAACCACATTTCCACATTTCAAATAGTTTTTGAAGAACAACGCAGTCGTGTTATCTGGGCCAAAGAGGAAAAGAACCATCCAAGCTGTTATCAACGCCAGGTCCAAAAGCCAGTGTCTGTATGTGCCAGGGGTGTGTCGGTGCCCGTCGCATGGGTAACTCCGCACATCTGTGAGGGCACCATTAACGCAGACAGATATGCAGAACTTTTGGAGCAACATATCCTGCCATCCAGCACCGTCTTTTCCAGGGACGTCCCAGCATTTTCCAGCAGTACAACTTCAATCCACATACTGGCTGAATAAGCGGAGTGCGCGGGTGCTAGATTGACACGCCTGCAGTCCTGACCGTCTCCAATTTAGACTGTGCGGCGCATTATGAAGCGCACAATACGGCAAGGAAGACCCCGTGCAATCCTGCAGCTGAAGACCTGCGTAATGGATGAATGTGGGACAGTTCCACCTTCCAAACTTTATAAAATTGTGTCTTCAGTGCCCAAATGCAGAATAAGTGTCATTAGAAGAAATAGTGATGTTTCACAGGGGTAAACACTCGACCGTCCCAAAACGTTTTTGGAGCGTGTTGCAGTAAAATCTAGTGCGATAAAATCAGTTACTGGGTTTACGGCATTGTGTCGTCATGGCAACCAAGTTGTATTATTGGATATAACTTTACACAGATAAGGTTTCTAAGCGATTTTAATTAACGCTAAACTTATGCTAACATGTATAATATTTGTGTGTTGTGGCTGCACTTTTGAAACGCCGTGCATTTGAATGTTTACGGGCTGGTCCCAGCACTTACCGTAACTAATTTCTGCTTGTGCTTTTAAATAACTCCGGGACGAATTACAGTCATTTTTTGTGGTGCAAATGAACCACAAATGAACCCAAAATATTCCTTTAACAGTGTCACTATTGGTCCTAAAACAGGCTTAATCTTTGCTAAATAATTGGTTTAAATTTGGGTTGGATTGTGACCTGTTGTTGTGAGATTTGCAAACTGTCTATCGTTTCTGTTCTGAAACTTCACCTCCATACATTTCTGTTCTTGACTTGCACACTGATCCACACTCAACAT
>JAVLUX010000016.1:3335000-3680000 GCA_032164185.1 Moxostoma hubbsi | reverse complement strand
TGATGAAATTAAATGAAAGTTTAAAACTGGTTTCCATATCGACTACTGAAATGTTGGTACCATGGCAACGCTACAAATAGAACATACAGACACAGTATAAATTCAGTTTGAATTTCATTATAGAGAAACAAACATACACGTATTACGGTACATCGCGTGCATTGGTTTCCCTCTCTTTTACTGTATTCTACACTTACAAACACCAGCATGGAGCAGCTGTGTGTGTGTGTGTGTAACTCAATCTGCTGTTGAATGGATCCAGATGTGTTGCAATGTGGCAATAACGAGCATTCTCTCTCTCTCTCTCTCGCTCGCTCGCTCGCTCTCTCTCTCTCTCTCTCTCTCTCTCTCTCTCTCTCATTCTCTCTCTCTCATTCTCACTCGCTCGCTCGCTCACGCTCTCTCTCTCTCTCTCTCTCTCTCTCTCATTCTCTCTCTCTCTCTCTCATTCTCTCTCGCTCGCTTGCTCTCTCTCTCATTCTCTCTCGCTCTCTCTCGCTCTCTCTCTCTCTCTCTCTCTCTCTCTCTCTCTCTCCCCCCCCCCACATTCCCGTGCTTTTTCATATTATTTATGTTTTCTTAGTGTTCCCCCCCCCCCCCTCGCTTTCTCATTGACCTGTTTTCTTCATCTTGTATTGCACTCTCTCTGTCTTTATGTTTAATTCTTTGTATCGCTGCTTGAGACTAATTATTCCTTGGATTAGTGTCAAAAACACTGCTGTGTGTGTAGCATGAGTCATCAGTGGTGTGTTTTATTTTTTGCTTTCTTCTGTAGCAAGAAAACCCTACATACAATCTCTTGTAGTGAGCTTCCCACTTGGACAGCATATTCAGGCACCATATTATGCGCTCAATTATTCCGAAAGGTAGGCTGCACAGATATGTGGCCTACTAAGCAGCACATGCATCCTTCACAGATGAAGCGGTCCCAGATAGTGACAAGCATGGGGAAAACAGTCATATAAAAAATATAATAATTTATTAATTATTTTAATTGCATTTTTTTTTTTTTTTTTTTTTTTTTATATAGTTAATTGAATTGAGGCTATTTTTTTTATTTATTTATTTATTTTGCTTTTCAAATTATTTCTCAAATGGCCTCGCGGGCCTTTTATATCCTGCTTTAGAGAGACCACTGGCATGCGGTTTGGAGACTGGTGACATCCCTGTAACCTCTGACCTTCTGCAATATGAGTCATCAGCCAATCAGAGAGATACTGAGGGACAGACAGCAGCTGCCGTTCTTTGTTAGGTTAACGCGCATATAAAACACTTTCTGTGCTCTCAAATCTAGCGGAACTGTGTGTTTAGTGGATGCAATGAATAAAAACATGAAGAACTCAAAGCAATATAGTGCAATCGGGCACAAATGTTGACTGCGTCCCAATTCACATGCTACTTACATGCATTCAAAATGTGTACTTCTCTGGTGATGGGAAAGTACATACTTTTTGAATAAGCATACTGCGAAAAATCGCTTTCTTGTTCAGTATTTTTGGCTTTTTTTTCCACTAAATGAACACACAGAAGAATTATCGTTGCTCATTTTTATTCATGCGCAACAATATAACAATACGATGTAATAAGCCAAGTTCAAAATCATCAACTACAGTTCAAAAGATCTGATTTGCATGTCTGTGGTTTAAAGGGATAGTACATCCAAAAAATCATTTGCTCACTCTCATGTTGTTCCAAACCTGAATACCTTCCTTTCTTCCATGGGACACAAATGGAGATGTTAGCCTCAGTCACCGTTTACTGTCATCTTTTTCCCCCCTTTTTTGTGTCCAACGGAATAAAGAAATTCATAGAGGTTTGGAACAACACGAGGGTGTGTAAATGATTGCAGAATTTTCATTTGGTGTAGACTCTCCCTTTAAGTTTATTACCCTTATAAGTATTACTTCACGTTTACATTCATATGCATAACGACGTCAAGCTTCTACTCTAGAAAAGTTGAAAGGAATCCTCGCACACGCCTGCTCTTTTATTACACATGATTATAGGTTATAGATATATAATCTGACGCCAGTAAAAGTCTTGTTCATTTTCATTTAAACATGCCGTCTTGCAAGTAATACTCGCTTTGTGCACGTTTGTCATATTGTTGTTCATGTACTATGATTTCTCACTAATCCTAATCTCACATAATGTGCTAATTAGGACAGATTGCACGTTAATTAGGATGCAGCCTGTGTGTGTGTGTGTGTGTGTGTGTCTTTAGACTTCATTAATACACACACACACACACACACACACACACACCTGCTGTGTCATGACCTCACACATAAAGATACACACACACTTCAACACAAAAGAGATCACCACACACAGCACCAGTCAGACACACACCCTGTTGCCAGTCGGTCTCACACAACATGCAGTATCACTTTATGGGCGACACACTGTGTGCCAGATGCTCTACTCAGCACACGCACAATTTTTTGTCCAGCTCACAAACATTGAGGCATGACACACCCTTTAACCATCCTACAAAATAAGAGCGACACACACACACACTCCCGCTGACTGTGGAACAATTCCACACATAATCACGTTAGACACACACACAGAGAGAGAACAGCAATGCCATGTCCTGCCTGACGGGGGAGCTCCACACCTCACAACAGTGTGTGTGTGTGTGTGTGTGCGTGCGTGCGTGTGTGTGTGTGTGTATCCTCATTTCTTATTTTTAACTTCATTACCCTCATGATAATTATCTTTGCTCTACTTTCACACCCTGAAAAAATCACACACACACACACACTAGCAGCAGTGACACTTGTGTGAAGACTAATGCACTCTTTTTGTTGTGTCTTCTGCTTTGGAAATGCATATAAACTTCCTGTTTTTCTAATGAGATTAATGAAATAACACTACAATAAGGTTGTATTTGTTAATACTGGTTAACTACATTACATGGCATGAACCACGGCTGGACTGGTAATAGGGCATACCGGGAATTTTCCTGGTGGGCCGATCAGGGGCGGACTGGCCATCGGGAGAACCGAGCGGGCCGGTGAAATGCGGCGAATGGACCACGATAAGCTAAAATGCCGAACAGACCACAAAAGGGCACCAGCGATATGCAGAGAAGGACAGTTGCAATGTAAAATCTCTTCCCAATCCAGCCCTGCCTGAACTAGGGAAGCTCTGCTTCGCATTGTGGTCCTGATCACCCTGTCCGGGGTTATTCTGTAATAACATCCGACTAACAGTACATTATCCTGCTTATTACACGACTAACCAAATAAATAAATGGACATAAAATTTAGATTTATGTTGAAATGATGCGAGACTAAATGCATCCCTGAACAGGTGAAATCCATCTCCGGTTTACGGCATTGTTGTGTTTATTTTGTAAGTAATGACCATCTGATGACTCATTATCCAGCATATTAAAAGATAAATAGGTAAATAAATGCACATGAAACATTGAGTTGAAATTATTCTATTGATCGCACAGAGATCCAAGAAGCAGGAAAGATGTCTCGCAAAACCTGTATGGAGGTAAAATAGTGCCAAAATGATTTGCATGCACAGAACGTTTTGTAAATGTGTAAATCAATTTGCTAGCGTATGATAAATATATTATCAATATTTGAATGCTTTGCAAAGGTGCATTTCATGTGATGTGAATCTGTTATTACGTATGAACACATTAAGTTTGGTGTGTAGACTTTCTGTTTTCACGCTTACACTTTTGACTCTGTTTTTGCGCCTAAACGTGGCCAAAAGTGTTGCAAACCACGTAGAATCGGTCTGTATGTGTAAAATAAACTACTGCAAACGTGTTTGTGGCATAAACATTTTCCAGAAATAATCCGATAAACACTGTTCCAGCTTCCCTTTGGTTGCACTCACGCTTTTGGCTCGAATTTCTCTCTGAAGAGTTTTGCAAGCGCGAGTGGGAAGGCGGATCTACCTGCTTCTAGTAGCCAATCAAATGAGGGATTCCTTGAGCAGTTTACTCTGACCTGATTGGTTTAATAGCGTGACCAATAACTACTACTTCATATGTCTCAGCGTCATTCCTCTGGGATCTCTCCTCTCTTAGGACGGTAGACGTTGTTGTTTTTGGCAGAAACTGTGGTTACCCATGTACAATTTTCATAAGGGTCCCATAAAACACCACACACACCTATAACGACTTGTTCTCCCCAACAGACTCAGTGCTGTCGTTGTCCCAGGTCACACTGGACACCTGCTTGGTAATGTGTGTGTGTGTGTGTGTGTGTGTGTGTGTGTGTGTAATCTGCATGGTTCGTTACAGATGTTTGTTTCCAGATTGTTATCAGTGCCGCTGGGATTTGTGTGTGTGTGTGATGATGGTTTCCATTGCATGGTTTTGTTTTGCATACTGCAGACGGGAGAATCTGAGCGGAGTATGACATCCTCAGTCTGTATTCTAATATGAATGTCTCACTGCAGGAATGCTATCGGTGCGTTTTATTTGTGTGTAAACGCTCGACAGTCGCCCAGTGACCTGAATAAACCAACAAGGCAGCCAAAATATAGTCATCCACCCACTCAGGGGAAAAAGAGAGAAACTCATACTGCACAAACATCTCACGTCTCGCTCTGTATGTGTGAAGCCGTATGAATAGAGAGACTGATAGTGAGCTGCCTACTTAGACGGCATTTCTAGGCATTATAGACGCAGTCCTGATAGCAAAGGGTTTCCTAAATAGTTCATTATTTCACCCATTACTGGTGTGTTGTGTTTCTGTGCGCATTATTAGTATTTAGTAAGTGGCTATTAACATTTCTGCTGCCCATGAAGACATTTTTAGGGTCGTATGAGTTTAAGGATGTCGACTTAATAGGTAGCTGCCTATGTAGACAGCAAGACGGGGGTTTGAAACGAAGCAAATCTAATGATTATAGTTGTTGGATAAGTTCTGGTATTATACTGTATTGTTAACATTGTAAGTTCGTTGTTAGTTGACTGATATCTAATACCTAATGGTCTCTCTGGCTGCAGTGCTTTAAACCATGACCTTTGAACTCTAACCACTGTTCCAGACTCTCCACATAGTGTGGCGTTTCATGCATGGCCTTTGACGTGTGTCGAACCGATTTTTATTTTGTATTTTTATGCAGGTATCCTTGAGTTTCTAAGTTTAAGTTCTTTGTGTTTCAGCCAATAATCGGAGAGGAGCTGGTCATGCCGTGACTAACCTATTGGCCAAAGAGCTTCTTCAGGAGGACGCCCCGCCCAGAGGCACCAAAAAGTCCCGATTGGACTCTGAGGACAAGAGGGAGGAGTCTCTGGAAGACGCAGGCTCACTGGAGGATTTGTTAGAGGACATCCCGTCGCGCTCAAATTAAGCACTTCCTCTTAAACGATAGATGTGTTTGGGACCAAGCATGCGAGGGCAGGGCTCTTGCGTAACCACACCCCTTTAATAAGCGTGTACGGCTTCTTAGTGGCTGTCACACTGGAGGAGGGGTGCAAGCTCCATCCTTACACGAGTGATGTCATCTTTTCACTGCCCTGATAAACACTTTATCCGTCTTTCTGTTCTTTGCATTTTCTAACACTCTTTCGTTCTTAACGGCAAGTTTCGCGCGTTTCATATATTCGGTTCTCGCGGGATCCCAAAGATTTGTACACACACACACACACACACACATATATTCGAGAATGATTTTGCTCTCTCAGCAGGACGTTTTTTTCTGTCGCGTTAACTTCCTTCTTTGTTTTGTTCTTGTACTTTGTTTAAAACAGATCACACGGCTGAATGTTGAAAAAACACCAAGTGCCAATATTTTTGCGTACTTAAGGTGTTCTCACTGAGGTTCTGTAGCCCATCACAAGATTTCCCGAAGGTCTGGTACCTGCTCACGAGATTAGTTTTCTGTTTCTGTGCTCTGTTGTTTCATTCTGTTACATTTAGTTGTTTTAGTGAATGATTTCTGGGTAATGTCTCACTGGCGTTTTTCATGAAACACAAATTTGTTTCTGTAGTTTGCATTATATTAAAAATGACAATTTATGAAAGTTGGTTTTGGATTGAATGGATAAATCATTTGTAAAATCATTCATACTTAAACTCTTGCATTGAATTAAATGCAACTATGAGAATATGGTTTTGGATAGAATATATTTAGGATAGATAAATTGTTATAAATGTAATTGCGTAAAATGTTGCATCGAATTGAACGTGACAATTTACGCAATAATGATAAGTACTCCTTAAAACCATCTTTCATAATTGTTACATTTAATAAAAAACGACTGAATTGAGAAATCATTTATACAATCATTTTTATGTAATTGTTGCTTTGAATTGAACGACAGTTTAACGCAAAAATGGTTCCGGATTCAATTGATAAATTGTTCATTAAAACCGTTCTTGCGTCAATGGACAAATCGTTTGTTGAACCGTTCTCAGGTAAAATTGTTGCGTTCAATTCGCCCAATTACATCAGGATGCTTTGTTGTGTGCGGACGCTGCCTTCAGTTTAAAATGGCGCTGTGGAAATGTTCATGAATCTGTTTTATTGAACGGTCATCGTGTAGCTGTTGTATTTAAAGCGCTGTGGCGTGTTTCTGTGTTGATAAAGTGTTCGAGTCTTTCTACTGTTTTCTGCACACTGAAAATCAAAGCTGCTGATGCACAAACACACACACACACACACACACACAAACGCACGCGCACAGACACAGACACACGCGCACACACACACACACACACACAAACGCACGCACACAGACACGCGCACAGACACACACAAACGCACGCACACAGACACACAAAAGCACACACACAGAAACACAGACGCGCACACACACACACACACAAACGCACACGCACAGACACACGCGCACACACACACAGACAGACAGACACACTCACACAGACACACACTCATAGACAGACAGACAGACAGACACACACACAAACGCACGCGCACAGACACAGACACACAGAAGCACACACACAGTAATAGACGCACACACAGACACACACAAACGCACGCACACAGACACACGCGCACACACACACACACACACAGACAGACACACACACAGACACACACACACTTGTGCATCTAAGTTGGGGGATTATTCTAGCATCATTCGCACAAGATAAACAACATGTGCATGTTTTGATTTTACCTTCATATCTATAACCATTGTGAGGGCTTAAATGACATGCACAGAAACGTCAGCATGGATTGATATATCTTAAGGGGGATTGTTCACCCACAAATAAAGAAACATTGTCATTTACTTACCCACATGTCATTGCAAACCCGTGTTGGGTGCGGATCTGATGACAGAATTTTCAGAATTTTTTGGGTGAAATGTCCTATTAAATGGCTTGATCAAGTCAAATCTGTCTGAAAATAGCGCCGCAGGTTTGTCTCTGGTGCTAAATCTAAACCTTCTCGTCAGTCAATGAATGGTTCAAATCGGTGAGTACTGTGAAAAGTGACCTCAAGAGTTTCAGCTTTGCAATATGACTTACATGAATGTGGATGTTGGCTGAATGTTTGAGGGTAGAGATCACTGTTTTAAGCCATAGCGCGCGCTCCGTCTGTCCTGAGAACTTCCTTCTGGATTATTCTATAGCTAAATATATATGCATTTATGTAACGTGTAAAAGGTGACAATGTTTTGGCAATCAAGTGTGACACCAGCACGCCTGAAACATCTCTAGAACGTTCCGGATTATTTTATGGAAGTTACAGAGCCAAATTCCGAATTTTCCACGTTTTTTTGAGAATTTTTGTGGTCTCCAATTTAAGCCAACAGATTCTACTAAAAGTTTGGTTTGATCATTGTGGTGGTTATGCAACAGATTCACTTTACTGGGGAAAAGCTGGAGAAATATCACTGGAAAAAGTGCGCGTTTTCTTTCTTTTGATTTTTTTTAACCGTTTTTCTATATACAATTTTATTGGTTATTTTACTGTAATAATACAGAGATTGTATTTGTGAGATTCATCTGGTCAAATTGTGTATATTGAGTTTGTGACTGTAGAGATGTTTATTCTGATGATCTCTAAACAAACACCATTAAAATATATGAGTCCATATTTCATGTGTGTGTGTGTGTGTGTGTGTGTGTAATGCTATAAAAACATATTACAAAGAAACATGTCCAAAAATATGATATTAAAATGGTATGTCTAGACAACAAAGTATAACCATGAAACATGTCCAGAAATCTAGTATTACTGTGGTGCATGCCCAAATAATCATGGGATTGCCATGATGTCATAAAGACATTATAATGGTACTTTTTGGTTCTCTTTTGTTAGTGGCATAAATATGTGTCAAGCTTTAATGAAACCGATGGACAGAAACAATACAGCTGTTCACAAAGGAGATTTTTGACATGGTTTGTGTGTTCGTTGGTAAGGCGGGCACTACAGTTATTTTACTTTCCTGTGTGTGCATCCGTGTGCTGGTTCTGTGTCTCATGAGCATGGAAAAATGCAGCTATGATTTGGAATTTCCTCTGGGCTAATCCCAACACACAGACATTTCATGCAACATGTAGGTCATACCAAGTCTATGGCCTGTAGGAATGGCACATGGGTTAACCCGGTTTCTGTGAGGTCTTGCTGTCCTCTCCCTTGGGGGTTCGGGTGGTGGTTATTTTTTAGATGCTTTCAGTGAGACCAGAGATATGGAAAAGCAAGGAATGTTTGTTTTGGAGTCAATCTGTTCCCTGTAACCACAGTGATTATTCTCTAAGAATAAAATCAAACATCCTCAGATTGTGGTTATTGTGACCAGAACGGGACATATTTATCTCACAGACTCATGACAGCATGTCTATATTTCTGTATTTTTTCAGTATATGTCTGTTATGTGACTTAGATAGTCTTTATGGGAGGTGATACAGGTTTTGGGAGGAACACATTTTAAGATCTTTATTCCAGGACTCTGAAAACCCTATCAACCGCATAGTGTAAAAGATCCTGCTCGACCTGCTTCGAGCGGTATTCCAACCAGCATGGGAGGTGGACATGCTAACGAGGAGGCTAAAGGCTACAGCCTCCAGCATCAATTGCTAGTGCACCTCATGAGGTTTACACATACTGCACAGCTTTCATGTACCCAACTGACTCTTGTTACAATAGCAACATGCTAACAACCACTCCGAACTCCTAAGCAACCACGTAGCAACATGGTTAAAACCTCTCTGAACACCCTAGCAATGGCACAGCAATGCCCTGTTTACCACGCAGCACTCACAAGTATTTATTTCTGTAAATGTGGAAGACAGACAGACAGGAAGCAGATAAACACGATGGATTGATTAAAGCACTATTAAAAAAGATAAAAGCAACTGCGATTTCCCTCGTTCAAAACGAGCCACATCACAGGACTGGAAGCACATTTGTTTTTATTTAAACACATTGTTTAAGCATAAAGGCGTAGATCTCTTTGTTGAAGTTTGTTTCTTATTAAAGTTCCTCTTCAGAGCTTCAGAACATCCTCTCAATATCAGAATCCCTTCAGCACTTTAAAGAGTTTCTCATTACATGGCCATTGTTACGAGACTTTGTGAGAGCAAAATGGGCGTTTTCCAATCAGTGGACGTTTTTCAACCGCTTTACATGATTTGCGTGCTACATTGATGTTCCCTACGTTCATAGGATAGTTCAAAAGTGCCTATTCTGATTTGAAAACGCCCACAGATTGAGAAATGCCCAAGCAATGTTACTAGTTACAATTATTTAGGTCTGACAATCTAGACTTCTGGACAATCTGACATGTCTGGAAAAGACCTGACAGGTAAGGCAATCAAACTGTGGCTGAATATTTGACGGTGTCATTAAACCTATCCTTCTGTATGGCAGTGAAATATATATTAAATTATGAATCCTAGTAATTTTTGAATTTTGTAAAAAATATCTTGGGAGTTCAAAGAAGTCCTTCTGACATGTGCTGTTGGGAAAAACTGGGGAGACTTCCTCACCTGACTGACATTCAAAAGAGAGTCAGAAAATTCTGGTTCCACCTATCAGACTCTTCCCCAGAAAATCACCATCACTGTGCATTTATACACCGAGCAGCACACCCAGACAGTGATGTTTTACAGTATTTAGTGGACAAAAACCAGCTAATTCAATTCAGGCAGGTAAAATTAAAACAAATACAAAACACGACTCGAAAGAATATATTCATCATTGGCAAAGAAAACTCAAAGAAATAAACAAATTAACCTATTTACAAAAAATTAAGATTTTCAACATATCTGACCAAAATTAAAGACTACCATAACAAGAAGCTTCTGATGAAGTATCGTCTGAGTGAGCACAGTCTGGCTGTAGAGACGGGTCAACACAGACAGAACCGGAGACACAGAGAGGACAGACTGTGTTCACGCTGCACTGAAGGAGTCTGTAGAGACGGGTCAACACAGACAGAACCGGAGACACAGAGAGGACAGACTGTGTTCACGCTGCATTCAAGGAGTCTGTATAGACGGGTCGACACAGACAGAACCGGAGACCCAGAGAGGACAGACTGTGTTCACGCTGCACTGAAGGAGTCTGTAGAGACGGGTCGACACAGACAGAACCGGAGACCCAGAGATGAAAGACTGTGTTCACACTGCACTGAAGGAGTCTGTAGAGACGGGTCGACACAGACAGAACCGGAGACCCAGAGAGGACAGACTGTGTTCACACTGCACTGAAGGAGTCTGTAGAGATGGGTCGACACAGACAGAACCGGAGACCCAGAGAGGACAGACTGTGTTCACACTGCACTGAAGGAGTCTGTAGAGATGGGTCGACACACACAGAACCGGAGACCCAGAGAGGACAGACTGTGTTCACACTGCACTGAAGGAGTCTGTAGAGACGGGTCGACACAGACAGAACCGGAGACCCAGAGAGGACAGACTGTGTTCACACTGCACTGAAGGAGTCTGTAGAGACGGGTCGACACAGACAGAACCGGAGACCCAGAGAGGACAGACTGTGTTCACACTGCACTGAAGGAGTCTGTAAAGACGGGTCGACAAAGCAGAACCGGAGACCCAGAGAGGACAGACTGTGTTCACACTGCACTGAAGGAGTCTGTAGAGACGGGTCGACACAGACAGAACCGGAGACCCAGAGAGGACAGACTGTGTTCACACTGCACTGAAGGAGTCTGTAGAGACGGGTCGACAGACAGAACCGGAGACCCAGAGAGGACAGACTGTGTTCACACTGCACTGAAGGAGTCTGTAGAGATGGGTCGACACAGACAGAACCGGAGACCCAGAGAGGACAGACTGTGTTCGCACTGCGCTGAAGGAGTCTGTAGAGACGGGTCGACACAGACAGAACCGGAGACCCAGAGAGGACAGACTGTGCTCGCACTGCGCTGAAGGAGTCTGTAGAGACGGGTCGACACAGACAGAACCGGAGACCCAGAGAGGACAGACTGTGTTCGCACTGCACTGAAGGAGTCTGTAGAGACGGGTCGACACAGACAGAACCGGAGACCCAGAGAGGACAGACTGTGTTCACACTGCACTGAAGGAGTCTGTAGAGACGGGTCGACAGACAGAACCGGAGACCCAGAGAGGACAGACTGTGTTCACACTGCACTGAAGGAGTCTGTAGAGACGGGTCGACACAGACAGAACCGGAGACCCAGAGAGGACAGACTGTGTTCACACTGCACTGAAGGAGTCTGTAGAGACGGGTCGACACAGACAGAACCGGAGACCCAGAGAGGACAGACTGTGTTCACACTGCACTGAAGGAGTCTGTAGAGACGGGTCGACACAGACAGAACCGGAGACCCAGAGATGAAAGACTGTGTTCACACTGCACTGAAGGAGTCTGTAGAGATGGGTCAACAAAGACAGAATCGGAGACCCAGAGAGGACAGACTGTGTTCACACTGCACTGAAGGAGTCTGTAGAGATGGGTCGACAGACAGAACCGGAGACCCAGAGAGGACAGACTGTGTTCACACTGCACTGAAGGAGTCTGTAGAGATGGGTCGACACAGACAGAACCGGAGACCCAGAGAGGACAGACTGTGTTCACACTGCACTGAAGGAGTCTGTAGAGACGGGTCGACACAGACAGAACCGGAGACCCAGAGAGGACAGACTGTGTTCACACTGCACTGAAGGAGTCTGTAGAGACGGGTCGACACAGACAGAACCGGAGACCCAGAGAGGACAGACTGTGTTCACACTGCACTGAAGGAGTCTGTAGAGACGGGTCGACACAGACAGAACCGGAGACCCAGAGAGGACAGACTGTGTTCACACTGCACTGAAGGAGTCTGTAGAGTGCAGTAAATATGAGATCATATGACACACATTTTTTAAAGTCTTAGGACAGATACACCTCAGCCGCGCCTCTCCGGGTGGATCGGAGGCAGTCCTGTCCTCAGTCCAGCTGTCTGACAGCAGAGCAGAGCTGTTGAAGTTGTTGTGTGCTGAGGTGGCTGGTCTGGTTTTGGAGCTGGCAGAGGTTGTTGGTAGTTTCCACATTAAACAGGAAGTAGTCCTGCTCCAGCTCAGCAATACTGTCTCTCTAGGCCTTGATCTGTGGAGATGCCAGGGAGACAGGGTGTTTGGGAGCTCAAGCTGAGGTCAGTGTCTGTGGCTGTTATGTTGTAGGACTCTGCACTGCTCTTCACCTCAGGATCTTTCTTACACTTCTGAACCTCCATTTTAAAGTTAATGAAATTCTTCTGGAATTCGTCAAGCCTGAGTTCTGACCCCTGGACCATGACTGTACCAATGTGATACAAGTTTACAGTCAGCTTTATCTCTTTTTCACCTTCTAGAGTGATTTGTCTACCTTTACTGATGCCATCTTTTCTGCTGCAGTTCATGGCAGTTATGAGGGTGCTGTGCCAGGCTGATGGCTGATCAGTGAAGAAGAGCAGGTTACACCGGACTCTGTTTGGTTCTGGTCCACTGTAGTCAGACAGCAGCATCTCTGGATTCTCTCTCAGGATCATCTTTCTTCTTCTTATCTTTGTTTGATTTAACATCTGTTGGATATATTATCTCCAGCTCCTCTTCATTTTTGAAAAATGTTACTGCCTTAGACAGGCCTAAGCTGTGCCGTAGCTAATGGGGTGAAAGGTGGTAACGATTCTAGGGGCCTAAAGGTTCATTGGGCCCACAACAAATTATAAATTGTATTTTTTATAGGAAAGGGGCCCAGATTATCTTGCTACAGCTCTGTTCAGGGGAATCGGCCTACATATGGGTCACTTTAAAAATGGCCTAGTTTGCTCTCTCTCTCTCGCGCTCTCTCTCGCTCTCTCTCTCTCTCTCTCTCTCTCTCTCTTCATTATATACTTGTTTGTGTTCTTGTATTTGGACTCTTGGCATGTAATTGGCTCGCTCATAGCCAGAGGACACAATCTACAGCCACAGTGAAGCTGTAATGAGTTCTGGAGCAGCTGGCCAATCAGAAGGCAGGAGTGTAGTTCTCAGGCAGCGGATTGGCTGGCTCACACTCGCTGTGGTCTCCAGGTAGCCGAGTGAATGTGGGACAGAATGTGCCTGAAGGTTGGAGTGAGACAGAGAGAGGGATGGAAGACAAATTCAGCAGTCTCTTGCTTTGTCTGTGAATGTGGGCATCGCTACTGGACCCCAAACAACCCAAAAACCCCAAAACATTCACACTACCAAGAGTTCTTGAATGACGTCTTTGCAGTAGTGCTGGCCATCTTT
This sequence comes from Moxostoma hubbsi, assembly GCA_032164185.1. Taxonomy (NCBI): domain Eukaryota; kingdom Metazoa; phylum Chordata; class Actinopteri; order Cypriniformes; family Catostomidae; genus Moxostoma; species Moxostoma hubbsi. The sequence continues at coordinate 3,666,327 of JAVLUX010000016.1, read as the reverse complement.
CTGTCTCAATTCAATTCCATTGAAGTTGGCTTTATCGGCGTGATTGTGAACAATACAATTTTCCCAAAGCTGACAATACATGTAAAAATAGATTTACATATTAATACTTAATTAAGCTTAAGTACAAAAAAGACATTTTAAGGTGCTTTATTGCCCTTCTTATTTTACACACATTTCCAAGGAGTTTTTAGATGAGGTTTTCTGAAGAAAATGTAAGTGGCATTTACCTGTGCATAACTCTATTGGGAAAGATGTTCTTTAATCCAAACAATAATTCCTCCTGAATATCTTCCATTTTTAACATTACCAGTGCATTGTTATGTGGTTGCTAAGATGTTCATTGTTTTTAGGGTAATGCTATGCAGTTGCCAAGTGTTCAGTGTGGTTTTTATGGTATTTCTATGCAGTTGCTAAGGTGTTCAGAGGTGGTTTTGGGTGTTGTTATGCAGTTGCTAAGGCATTCACAGTGGTTTTTATGGTATTTCTATGCAGTTGCTAAGGTGTTCAAAGTGTGGTAAGGGTGTTGCTATACAGTTGCCAAAGTGTTTAGATTGGTTTATATGCTGTTGCTAAGGTGTTCAAAAAGGTTTTTAAAGACATTCCTATGCAGTAGCTAAGGTGTTCAAAGTGGTTTTCTGTGTGTTGCTATGCAGATGCTAAGTTGTTCAGAGTGTTTTTAGGGTGTTGCTATGCAGTTGCTAAGGTGTTCAGAATGTTTTAACGGTGTTGCTAAAGTGTTCAGGGGTTAGGTTTTTGGCCATTGTTTTGCAGTTGCTAAGTTGTTCAGAGTGGATTTTAACGTGTTTCTATGCAGTTGCTAAGGTGTTCAGATTGATTTTGTTGATAAGTTGATAGCAGTGTACAGTGAAGTTTTTAGGATGTTGCTATGGTGTTCAGAGTATGTTTAGGGTGTTGCTATGCAATTGCTAAGGTGTTCAACGTGATTTTTAGGGTGGTGTTATGTAGTTTCCATTGTGTTCAGATTGGTTTATATGCAGTTGCTGAGGTGTTCAGAGTGGTTTTCTGTGTATTACTATGCAGTTGCTAAGTTGTTCAGACTGTCTTTAGGGTGTTGCTATATAGTTGCTAAGGTGTTCAGTGTGTTTTTTCAGAGCGTTCCTATGCTTTTGCTAAGGTATTCAGAGTGGTTTACATGCTGTTGCTATGCCGTTGCTATGCTGTTACTAAGGTGTTCAGTGTTTTACATGCTGTTGCTATGCTGTTACTAAGGTGTTCAGAGCTGTTTTCTGTGCGTTACAAAATCTTTCTGAGGTGTTTGTTTTTGAGCTGCTGTTATGCAGTTTCCAAGGTGTTCAGAATGGGTTTTAGGGTGTTGCTCTATGGTTGCTAACTCACTACTAGAATGTTCTGGGTGATTACTTTGGCCCAAATCAAAAGAGCCCATTTCCGGTCAGTAGATATGGCTCGTGTCACTGTTTTAATGGAAGTTTTTTTTTCATCAATTTACATAATAGTCCACTAGGAGAAAAACTTGCATCCCTCTACTCAACATGCATGATTTGAGGTATTGTTCATGTGGCACAATTGGTCCTGTGCTCTTTTCTTCAGGTTTTATCTCCAGGGAACTTCATTGGTAAAATAAATAAAGAGCAAGAGAAAGAAATAAAAAAAGATGTGAGTGAGACATTAATGAGATCTGAAGGGAGAATTGACCCGATTAGAGCTGACTTCACAGAAAATTGCAAAACACAACAAAATGACTTGGATATCCATCTATGTCCATCATAAGAACAATCTCATTCTCTCTCCCTCATTAGTTAGTCATTAATCATTTCCTTCACTACTGACCTCTTCTTCTCAATAATCTGAATTGTAGAGAATATGATCAAATTGTATATCAGCATTACACCCAGAATATCATGTTGTGTTTTCCAATATAATATAGTTCAAATATGATGTTATGTGTGTGAATCTCGTCACCCTTGTGTGTGTGTGTGTGTGTGTTTCATGTGTTAACCCCCCCCCCCCCCCCCCCCCCCCCCCAAGGCTCTAGTATTTGTAGTGTGTGTGTGTGTGTGTGATAATTAGTGAATGTGTCTCTTTATGTCCATGAGTGTGTCATTCTGCAGGTCATCTACAGCAAAGGTCAAACCGCCTAAAGATCTGACGTGTCATGTGAGTAACCAGTGACCGTTTGACTGACTGATAAAGACGCATTGTTTCCTCTGTCCTAAAATTGTGTGAATGATCTACAATATAGTGACTTTCTCAAATACACTGATTCTGTGTAAAGAAAAAAAAAGAATTAGACCATTTTCCACTCACCCTACGGGTTCAATACAAGTTAAGCTCAGTTGATAGCATTTGTTACAGTGTTGATTACCACAAAGCATAAATGGAGGTTACAGTGAGACACTTACAATGGAAGTCAATGGGGTCCATTTTTGGAGGGTTTAAAGACCGAATAATTAATGTAAGTGGTTTTGTAAAATTATAAGCTTCACATTTCTGTTAAAACTCATGTATTATTTGCTGTATAGTTATTAAAATCATTTTTATGGTTGTTTGTGGTTTTGTGGCATTATGTTGTCATGGCAACAAAGTTGTTACATTGGCTTTAACTTTACACATGAAAGGTTAGTAAGCAATGTGATCACTAAAATAATGTTAAAATGCATATTTTTTACATCTTGTATCTATACTTTCCAATGAGTGTGTGTTTTAGGGTAACGTGCGGATTGGCCCCCATTCATTTGTGGTAATCATCATTATGCCATAAATGCTGTCGATTGAGCTTAACTTGGCCAGAGGATGCACAAAGATATTTGTTATTTTTTTGATATTTACAGTTGCTATTTTCCATCACTTACACTTGTGTTTTTATTTAATAGTTTTGATGGCTCTACTATTATTTTTAATTGTAGAAACAGTACAAACCATTAGTAGTTGCATCCAGACCTCTGAGTGCCAGTGAATGCACTTTCATTATAGCTTTGTTCCGTTGTTATCATTACTGAGAGTGTGTTACTGTGGCAACATGGAGTGTCCCGTACAGAGACGCATCATTTGTTGCTCACTCCAGACACGAACCACAGCACACAAGTGCTATGAATGCTCAAACAGGATGAACACAAACATGTCTTTTTCTTCTCACGCGCTCTCTTTTTCAGTACGTTAATCTTTCCAGAGAGAGAGAGAGAGAGAGAGAGAGAGAGAGAGGGAGGGGGGGAGAGAGGGGGAGGGAGGGATTTTTGGCAGAGGGGTTTGTGGGTAAAGTAGGGCAGTAGAACTGTGACGACTCCACTGTAAAGGAATTTTCTCTGCGCTGAACAGTTTTACTTCCTGCTGTTATTGAAGGACACTTTTGTTGCTGTATAACTGGACTGTGTTCTGTCACTGTCAGAGTTCATTTCAGAAGAGCACCGATGGGGAAAAACCTCTCCTGCGCATCATAATAACACCCTCTTTAATTTAGGGCACGTTCTCTGGATATGTTGTCAGCATACTGTAAATAAAGCACTTTTAGGGGGAATCGGCCTACAAATGGGTTACTTTACAAATGGCCTATTTTGCCACTTCGTTGTCTCGGCATATTTAACTGAGAAAGATGAAAGTATAAGGATAACATTTGTATTTATTTTTTTTTAAACTACGTATCACTTCTTGTGTTTTACATTGTATATTCAGTTGCATATGGGAAACCCCCATGGGGTAATACATTTTAGGGCCCTTTTTCAACTAAATGATTATATTATTGTAGAAAGTGGCAGATAAACAATGTGTTTACACAGACTTTTTAATGCTGCACAGAGTTGACTTAATTTAAACAGAATTCACAATTAGGGAAATCTGCGATCACACAGTCTAATTTTTATTCGATTGTGTGAGAAAATCCACTTAAATCTGCATCTTCCAACCAAACTGTGGCTAAATAGTTTGAGATGTTTCTAGTTACAGTATAAGCGGGCGCTTAGAGCACCTGAGCCACCAGTGTGCCCTGCAAAGCTATCTAAATAAAATGTGTTATACTAAAAGCTGCGAATATGACTCAGACATCTGTTATGGCTCATTAGATGGGTAAAAGAGGCCCCCTTGTGGCCCGAGTGGGAAGGGAGATTGCGGGTTAGCATTTATGCATTTGGCAGATGCTTTTATCCAAAGTGACTTACAGTGCACTTATTACAGGGACAATCCCCCCGGAGTAACCTGGAGTTAAGTGCCTTGCTCAAGGACACAATGGTGGTGGCTGTGGGGATCAAACCAGCAACCTTCTGATTACCAGTTATGTGCCACCACCACACCATATGCTCAGAAATGGCCCTGACTTTCCCATACAGAAACATCATAAATGGCCATATATGAACATTGCCTATGTAAAAATATATATATATAATTTGTATATTTAAGCATATATGAACGTATTGAAATTCCACGAGTGTTTTAGTGTTACATATATAACAATGGCCATTTTTGTGGTATTTTGAAATATGTGACAAATATGCACAAGTATGTGGAGGGAGTGTTTGGGTGGTGGGCATGGCTGAAGCCTGATTAGTCACAGTGATCATCAGTTTCTCTGTGATTGGTTGTTTGGTGCTTTCCTCCAAGTTCAAGATTAAGGTAGCGTCCAAGAATATCCTAAACAACTGCTCGAGAACACCTGTCGCTATGGCGCTGAAGCGTGGAAAGGCGCACTGTGGAGCCTTCGTGTCTAATGCACTTTGAAAGTGTGTGAAAGAGTGAAAGTGTGATCTCATTCTCACTTTCTTTCTCTCGCAATCTCTGCTGTATTTTAAGCTCTTTGAAATGAATGTTCTGTTCTGTGCGGGCCTGTTTGGACATGATGGTTTCAGGTCTAATATCTGTTTATTAACACACTGTGTGATGGTAATATTGCTGTTTTCACAGACGTGTAACCTGTTCTCCAGATGCTCCGTTTACTGTTAGATTGCAGGACTTGGTATTCTAGAAATTTGCTCCAGTTGTGTTTGGCTAATTTTGTATATTTTTTATTTAATACAGTCGATGTGTTAGTGTTCGCAACCCATTTAGCTTTTGCAGTGACACATTTCTGAGTGAAAGGGGGCATTCAACAAAAAATAAGACTATGATTTCATCCATCCGGAGTTGACTGAATGGTAAAAAGTGGTCTTTGTTTGCAGGGTCCTTTCTGATCATTTAGGGGCCCCTTTTAAATCTTTCTTGAACTCTCTCACTGCAGTTACATTCTCCCTTCCCTCTCGGGCCACAAGGGGGCCCCCTAAATCTGTCTAAATGAGGCATAACAGCTGCCTGAGTCATACTCACAGCTTTTAGTATATTTAAAGATAATAACAGCCCATTTTGAAATGGTCACAATCATAAAAACATTAACGCTTGACTAGGGCTGGGTAAAAATATTGACTTTCTGATTAATTGCAATCTTCATCTGAACGATCCTGATGTCATTTCTTAAAAATGCCAAGATCAGTCTTTTGCTTCATGCATATCTCTCTACAATAAGAGACAATTATGCAATTATGACCAAATTGCATGCATTGCATTACATGTATATGACTAAAAATGCCCATGATTCACCACTGGTCGGGTAATGTTCAGATTTCACTCAGCAGTGATTGTATGGTGGTGAAGAAGTTCAGCACAGCGATCCTTTCACAGCATGTTGGGAGTGAAAGTTTGGTTTGACCCTTTCTGTTTAATGTGTGTCCAAGAGGTTTTCATTTGCAAAGGATCCATGAATGAATGAATGTTACATTTATATAGTGCTTTTCTGATACTACAGTCAAAGCGCTTTACACAGTGGACAGGGGACTCATTTCAACCTCCACCAGTGTGCAGCATCCACATGGGTGATGAGACGGCAGTCATAGTGCACCAGTACACTCACCACACACCAGCTATTGGAGGAGAGGAGAGAGTAGAGTGATAGAGCCAATTCATATATGGGGATTTTTAGGAGGTCATGATTGAAAAGGGCCAATGAGTGGAATTTGGCCAGGACACTCGGGTTACACCCCTACTCTGTTCCAGAATTGTCCTGGGATTTTAACGACCACAGAGCGTCAGGAATTTGGTTTAATGTCTCATCCGGAGGACGGTGACTTTTTTACAGTCTAGTGTCCCCGTCACTATACTGGGGGATTAGGACCCACACAGGGTGAGCACCCCCTGCTGGCCTCCCTAATACCTCTTCCAACATCATTTTAATCTGATTTTTTTATTTTAAGTACTATTCGGGTCTTTGTGTATTTTTTAATGAAGGCACCTTTAACTGTTTGTGCAGCACATTTCAACAGTTGTTGTTATTCTTTACAATTGTTTCCCCTTCAGGGGTTTCCATATAATGCAGAGTTTGTAAAGAGGCTGTTATTGAAGAATGGACTGGACAGCAGCAGCTCTTTGGTTCTGACCGCAAACCTGCAACTTGTAAGTAAATGTTACTGCTACAGTTACTGCGTGTTACTGTTGCTGTTTCATATACAAAGAGTTTAGCCGATCATATCAGAGGTGGTTTATATATAGAAGTCTGTAGTAAAGATACATTTACAAAGACAGATTTTTTTTCAATCAGATCATCATGAAACATTGTATCATGTTTTTGGAGAACGTGTAGAACTTTTAATCTGATCGGATCTTTATGAAAGAGGATTTGCCCCATAATCATTCAATGTCTTCTTCCTCCATCTTCAGTTTTCTGCATATATGTATGCGAGATCTGTTCATCTCTCTTTCTTTCCTGTTTGGATACTGATCACTCCTTCCATTTGACTCTCTTGGAAGAGGAAGGGGATCCCAATGCAATGGCAGCTGAAGTGGAAAAGGCTTTTTTGTAATTGGTCTGATGGACTTTGTGTGTGTGTGAGAGAGTGTATTGTGTGTGTGTGTGTGTGTGTGTGTGTGAATGAGTGTGCGTGTGTGTGTGTTTGAGAGTGAGTGTGTGTGTGTGTGTGTGTGTGTGTGTGTTTGAGAGTGAGTGTGTGTGTGTGTGTGTGTGTGTGTGTTAGATTGTGTTTGAGAATGAGTGAGTGAGTGTGTGTGTGTGTGATTGTGTTTGAGAGTGAGTGTGTGTGAGATTGTGTTTGAGAGAGTGTGTAAGAGTGTGTGTGTTTGTGTAAAAAAAGTGTGTGTGTGTGTGTTTGTGTAAGAGTGTGTGTGTGTTTGTGTAAGTGTGTGTGTGTGTGTTTGTGTAAGTGTGTGTGTTTGTGTAAGTGTGTGTGTGTGTTTGTGTAAGAGTGTGTGTGTGTGTGTGTGTTTGTGTAAGAGTGTGTGAGTGTGAGTGTGTGTGAGAGAGAGTGTGTGTGTGTGTGTGTGTGTGTGTGTAAGAGTGTGTGTGAATGATTGTGTTTGAGTGTGTGTGTGTGTTTGTGTGAGAGAGAGAGAGTGTGTGTGTGTGTGTGTGTGTGTGAGAGAGAGAGAGAGAGAGAGAGAGTGTGTGTGTGTGTGTGTGAGAGAGAGAGAGAGTGTGTGTGTGTGTGTGTGTAAGAGTGTGTGTTTGTGGTGTGTCACACACACACACAGCTCTATTTTTAAAGCATCTGTGTCATGCTTCAATTATGAATCGTTCCTCAGTTTGTAGAAACAATATCCATGTTTACAATAATACACTTACAGAATAATGGAAGTCTATGGGGCAAGACAATTGCTACAGGATACATTTCAAAAATACATCGTTCTGAAAGAATCTGTTTGAATTTCTGAAAAAATTGTGATGAAATTGTTTGCCAAGTTTGTCTGTAACTGAAATCCTCCTGTCATGACCTTGCAAATCTTACAAACATGGTAACCTTCATACAGTATATTCAGAGAGACCATTTCAGTTCAAACACTGCACATATGTAACACACGTACAGTACAGTCCCACCTCAAAAATGATGATTTGGACAACATTTGTGTTAGTAACAGAATTAATATGTGCTTTAACAAAAATGTTATATTCACATTTCTGGATTATCTCGGCCCATAGACATCCATTGTCAGTGTGTTACTGTGAATGCAATTCTTGTTTCAAACCTGGACAGTCCTTAAACAGTGTCAGATATGACCGCTGGCATCACTGAAACTGAACTGTAAGAAGATTTCTCATGCACAGCAGTGTTTTTAAGGATGATTATGAAGAGGGGGGTTAGAAACACTTTTCAGTTGTTCTTTAAGGCAAATTGGACCCCTGGGAGTCTGGTGCTCCGTTTTGCAGTTTTTAGTGTTTTGACGGGACAATCCCGGGTGTTCACAGAACATTGTGCAAACTATTTCATTTGCAAAGACTGTATGTAAGAGGACACATTTTGCACCTTTTTATAGAAATAACAGACTTTTTTTTTTTTTTATCCAAACTTTAAGCTCTTAAAATGTGAGGTGAAGTGTATATTTCTTTATATTGATTTTTATTTTATTTTTTTTGCATGAGTTGCAAAAAACAAACCCTTATGGTAAAAAAAATACATTAAAAATATTCCTTGTAGCCTTAAAAATTGACACATGATGTCATAAAACTGAATATATTATTATTATAAAAGATTTAGGCTTTTTTTATATAATTTCTCAAACACTTGAAATCTTGACTCATTATATATTTAGCAACATTTAATTGTCTTCCAGAATAATTATACATTTGCAGGCAGAATAAATGGGTTTGAGAACGTTTAATTTGAAATGTCAGTGGTCAAGAAGAGAAAAAAATAAAACTGCAATATAAATATTAGCATATAAAATGCAGGTAGCACACAGGAGTCAAAGCGTTTTAAGAGATGTTACAGCATCAGAACACACACATATAGATCTATTCAGATTCTTCATATAGACATTAAGAAGCATTCGCACATGTATGCACAACAGAGACACGCAAAAGGATGTCTTTTCATGGCAGGAGAAACACAAAAATATATGCATAACATCACAACTTCTAGACTAAGAGTGTCACTGTGAATTTCCGTAAGTAAAAGTTAAACTCTTTATTTACAGGTGTGTTAGTTAGCCTTCATCGTACTAAATAACTACACATATACTTAATAACTACACGTAATTAGTGTTTTTCTGAAAAGCAAAATAACGTGACATTCCAGTAGTGAGCCATTCCTTTGAGCGGGTTATTTGTGTTTTTAAGGGGTGATTGCTATTTACAAAAGAGTGTCATGCGAACAAGGGTACGAGCACAGCTGCTGATTTGTATTTGGATGGATTATCATGAAGTTGTTTCACCTCATTTCCCAAGTGGCATCTGCGCAAACAGCTGACTCTGGTCTAAATCGTTTGGTTTGGACGACATGAACACGGCTGACGTGTCGTTACTCTACATTCAGTGACCTTTAACTCAAAGTTCTCCCTCTTGTCTATGGCTCTGTTCTAATACCCAGTGAGCTGCCTATTAATTCAGCTGATACTTGTCGTCTCAACTCTTGAAGGTGGCCTATAAATGAGGTCTTAAAGGGCACCATGATTTTTAATTAAACTACCTACCTTTTGGAGTAGTGTCTAAGTAGGCAGCTCACTAGATTTGGGAACAGTGGTTTTGTCAATATCTCACCCTCTGTGGATCTGAATTGTTATTACCGGGCGGCTTCATCAAGGACGGACAGTTTAAGAAATATTTCAGCATTATTTTAAAACAGCAGATGCCTGTAATGAGTATCATTACACCCAACCAGCACTGATGGAGAACGTCAACACTCAAATACTGAATACTACAGAAGATACGGCCACCACTGTGGACTTACAGGGAAACCGGTATCTCAACTCTCCCATTACGGCTTGGACAGGAAGAGTCACAACTAAAACTCTGGCTCAGGATCCATTCTTAAGAGAATACATCAGGCTTTCATTAAAGGTCACATCCGTGAGCGGTTTGTAGATTTATCTATAGCGCAAAGAAAGCATGCAGCAAAGATCACCTGACGGATGTGGCAACGCTTCTCATAAACTGATCAATGGATTCGGAAACGTCCATAGTGGTATTTTAGGTAACGACAATCTTTACCAAAAAATTTTTTTTTATATAAAAGTTATGATGAAAGTAATAATGATACATGTAGCAAACATTGCAACAGCATACTGGGCATGTAAAGAAATGCATGGTCATTGTGTCTTTGTATAAACAATAAAAACAGCACGATTGGTATAAAAATCATAACACATTTCTGCTTTCCATCCAGGTACATGGAACGGTTCAACATGATCATGGTAAAGTTAAACACATTATTGGCTAGATATATGCAGGAATATAATGTTGCATAAACTTGGCAGAAGTGGGAATGAAACGTGTTTGAAACATTCTGCAAGTTCGGGAAACATGAAAAGTATTTTTACAGTACTTGTGCAGTAAACACGCACTAATCGCTACAGAAACCGAGTGTTAGAGGAGTGTTTACTCCGACATACTGTAAGTCAACTAGTTACAACCAGCAAACCTCCAGATGCCACAGGAAGGAGTCACACTCCCGAACACTAAACTTATCCATATATACACCCCTCCTCCTTTATCTACCACTCCCTAATCTTCTCTACTTCTTCTCCTTCTTGGTGGACTTCTTCTTGCTGGCGGGGGTTTGGGCGGCTGTGGGGGGCTCGGCTTGGGCGGCGGAGGCCTGGGGCGGTGGAAGGGCCTGCTGGGGCTGCTGCGGGTTGGAGGTCAGGGTTGCGGTGCTGCCGGGGATGTAGACGTTCTGTCGGTAGTCGGGGACATGTTGCAGGGTGAATTGGGGGCTGTAGCGGGTGGTCAGACCCATGGTACCCGGTCCCAGAGTGTTTGTCGCCTCACTTACCTCTAAACAAAAATAGAAGAGTTGGTATTACGAATATTACAGCTCCCATTCATCTCCAAACATGCAAGTACTTGGATGCAAATGCTTTTAGCTACTCGTGTGTTTTTGCTCTTTGAAATAGTCACAAGTATGAACTTTAAGAAGAAATGTATGTAAAAGTTTGTTTCTTGCCTTGCTTGCAATGGCTTGTTTACAGGAGTGTTCAACAACCTTTGCTGCATAATGTTGATTACACACTAAAATTATTAAGAATTAGATATAAATAGAGAAATAGTTCAAAAAGGAAGCAAGAGCTTGATATTCTCACCATTAGCAGCGGCCATCAGCGCCTGGAGTTGCTCGGCCTCAGTTGGGGGGTTGGGCCAGGGTCCTGTTCCCACGGCAACCTCAGGAGTGGCAGCAGCCCTGCAGAGAGAAAGAAGAAGTGGAGTCAGCAAAACAGTGTGATCTGTACCGCTGTGACTGTCAGCATCAGCTTCAGCAGGTGTGTGTGTGTGTGTGTGTGTGTGGCATTTTGTTCCCTTGTTTTAACACACACTCAACTCTCTATGTAGGTACTCTGGAGGAGAATGATGAGCAGAGACTGTGAGGGTACAGCTGCTTAAAGCTAGAGCACACACACACAAAACCAATGAACATTTCCATGTATGGCGAGTTGATTTTCAAAAATGCTGTAATTTGCATCCGCAGTGAACAAAAGCCCCGATCACCCTCAAATTTACCTCATTACACCTACACACACACACACTCTCTCACACACACACACTCTCTCACTCACTCTCACTCTCACACACACTGACACACACACACACACACACGCACACACACTCTCTCTCACACACACACTGACACATACACTCTCACTCACTCACACACACACACACACTCACTCAAACACACTGACACACACACACACACACTCTCTCACACACACTGACACACACTCTCTCTCACACACACTGACACACACACACTCTCACACACACACTGACACACACACACTCTCACACACACACTGATACATACACTCACACACACACACACTCTCACTCAAACACACTGATACACACACACACACACACACACTCTCACTCAAACACACTGATACACTCTCACTCAAACACACTGATACACTCTCACTCAAACACACTGATACACACACACACTGACACACACTCACACACACACACACACACACACACACACACACACACACACACACACGCTCTCTCACTCACACACACACATGCGCTCTCTCTCTGTTTTACTGACAATAAATACACTTCAGGCCAATAACAACCCTGAATCAGCAGATTTTTTATAAAGGTTAAAGCCACCTAAACAACAACATGTGTCAATTAAACATGAAAAAGTCTACTTCAAAAACATTCTCTTAATTACTAATGACTACATGAACAAAGAACTGTTCCTCATAAAATTCAGATCCGGATGTTGTTCCCTACTCTGCATGTGAGAAGTGAAGATTCCTCATCCTGAGCACAATAACACCAGTCTGGGAAGCTACTAGGACAGCTCAGGGAAACGTTGAGGAACATCAGTAAAATAATATCACAGATTGATAATTAGATGCCATACGTTTCCACCTTGACTTTCATTAGCATTTAAAGCCCACGTTTATTAAATTATATGCTTAATAATGATGATAAACATGTTTAAACACCTATGGAGTCAGTGCATTTCATTAATAAATATAGTACAGGATGTGATTATTGGGCCTCAGAAATACCAAGAGAACGTGAACCTTGTTATTTCAAAAGTGTTCAAGACAGAAGCTGGAAAAATCAGGTCATAATGCAGAAGACAAAACATCGTCTCACAGGGCACATGCTGATGTTAAAGTATGAACATCAGTCAAAATGTTGGTATTGCTCACTGGAAGTATCTTTAGCACAAGGAGAAGATGCTAATACTAACGGCCATCTGTCTCTGAAAGGGTTTAAGAGGATGTCAGGGTCTCTGGGGTTCTCACTTCCTGTCTTATAGAAGCCCAGCGGCCGTAAAACAGCCCAACACCCCTGACACCAAAAACAGCAGACAGTAAACCACAGCGGCACATCTGCACACAAGACGTCCCCACAGGACGAGTGGAGGGAAAGAACAACAGAAAGAAAAGAGGACTCACAAGATGAAGTGTGAAAAAAGGAGGGACAACTGGGAAGAAAAGAGAGACAAACTAAAGAGAAAGAAAGAAACTAATGAGTTGGAAACATGCAAGATACATTTTTTTTTTATTATTTATATGAAGCATGCGATCAAAAAAGTTAAAGAATGGAAGGAAAGAGAGAGAGAGAGAGAGAGAGAGATCTGAAGAGGGAAAAACAGTGTTTTTGCCAGAACATTTCAAGAGGAATAAACTCTCAGTGCCAAGATGAAGGAGAACAGGGCTGAATGATGTTGTTTTAGACCGAATGACACTAATGAGAACCAGAGCTGATCTGAGAGCAGTCACTTATTCATTTCATATGATATATAAAGACTGCCAGTCTGTGGGTCATTGTCATCTTCCATTATGAGACCAACCAGCACAGATATTTCACTACAAGACGACCAATCCTGTCCATAAGACACAGGACCATCCAAACCGTATCCTGGTACAACACTTCCTGTTCTCCAGTATGAAGATAAAACGCCTCATTTCTCCATAATCACCATCTCAACACACTGGAGGGAAATCACACTTCCTGTGGTCAACATTATCACATCCTGTGTTTGGATGATCACTTCCTGTTGACCAGATTGTTGGTTATCTGTCAAGCTGCATATGCGAATGAATCATTCCATGGTTTGTTGAGCGCGTTACAGCGGAGACATAGCGCGTGTGGAGGCTTCACGCCATCCACCGCGGCATCCACGCCCAACTCACCACATGCCCCGCTAAGAGTGAACCACATTATAGCGATCACAAGGATGTTACCTCATGTGAATCTACCCACCCTAGCAACTGGGCCAATTTGGTTGCTTAGGAGACCCGGCTGGAGTCACTCAGCACACCCTTTGGATTCGTGGATAACGTTGACATGCCATGAACATTTTTAAAAGTCTGGTAAACCCTTTCATAGAAATACTTGCTTAAATTACAACACTAGCAAATTATAAAAAACAAAAGCGTTGCATAAACAAGAATGACCCAACAGCATGAGTTATTGTTCAAGCCTGGCCGTTGCCTGTGGCTACTCATTCATAAAAACCATATAAAAAGAAACGAAACATGTTTACTCTAAGGAAATGACATAATTGGTTTTGCAATTCTCTTTACACTTCCAAAATTGTGAGACTCACGGAAACAAAGCCAAAGCTAACACAGCTACACACTAATGTGCACAGCACGACGCTATACCATACACCTACACAGCTCTATTCTAAGAGCAGATTGGCCCCTGAGGGCCCCACAGCAAACACCTTCACACACAGAACACTACTGCACAAAAAACAGGAACATAATCCAGGAGAAACCCTAAAGGAACATTAGCAGGAGTGCGCAGGGAGCAACACTAGCTACACTTGAATACCTCAGCCTGCTCGGTGGAGTCCATCTTACATGTGTCGACCGGAACTTGCAGGGACTGAAAAAAAGATTCAAGATTTCTGCAGACTATTCAGAAAGCTTAAAGTGAATCTGTGCTGTCATTTACACATTGTAGTTTCTGTGTTAGCTCATTTCCTTACAGACTTTGTAGGTTAACCTCACGAAACTCGACATGTCTGGGTTATATTTCACTCCAAAATTAAATGAAAGCAATAAGAAATATTATTTAGCATAAATACCTTGACATAGTCCGTCAATCTGCGCATCTGCGTAAATTGAGTGTGTTACTGCAGAGACGTAGCATGTGTGGAGGCTTCATGCTATTCTCAATGGCGTCCACGCACAACCACATGCCCCATGAGAGAGGGGACCACATTATAATGACCACGAGGAGGTTACCCCATGTGACTCTACCCTCCCTAGCAACCGGGACAATTGAGAGTCACTCGGCACGCCCTGGATTCGAACTTGCGACTCCAGGTGTGGTAGTCAGTGTCTTTACTTGCTCATTTTCACATCATAATATATTGGATAAAATATTAAACTTAAAATTTTAACCGTAAACTGTGAATTGAAACTTATCGACAAAGACGGACAAAATGATGGAGGGCCAAATCACTCAAAATTAAATAATCATTAAAGCTGCACTATGTAACTTTGGCCCACTAGTGGTTTAAGCATAGAACTGCAAGTTACTTGCGGAGGAACGCTGTTTTGGTATTTACGTGAGTCTGCTCTTTTGCGCGGATGAATCTGATGGTTTGAGGTGTAACCATGGATACAGATGATCAACTTATCAGAGC
Organism: Moxostoma hubbsi; assembly: GCA_032164185.1. Classification (NCBI taxonomy): domain Eukaryota; kingdom Metazoa; phylum Chordata; class Actinopteri; order Cypriniformes; family Catostomidae; genus Moxostoma; species Moxostoma hubbsi. The sequence continues at coordinate 3,651,262 of JAVLUX010000016.1, read as the reverse complement.
GAATGTCACTAAGAACAACAAAACTCGCCCCCTCCCCTCATTGAGTCCATTTGTGTCAACCCAAAGCTAATGCTAAAATAAAAATGGTTGCAAACTCACGCTAAAATGAAATAAATGGTCCAAAAATAGGCAATTTCGATTATGTAAAATATATTTATAATTTTTTTTTATTTTGGTTTTGCAGTGAAATTTGACCTGGACGTGTATTTCCATAAGATACACCCATACAGGCTTCTCAATTTTTTAGTTTTCAAATTAGCCTCAACAGCCTTGCTTTACAAAAATGTATCATGGTACTCATCGTTTCCACCAAAAGACACTAAAATAAAACACTTGGCATCTTGGTATTATCCACCACTGTCATCAAAAAGAAGTTAAACAATATAACAGAACAACTCTTACTCTGTTTGAAAAGGTTGAGCCTGTATTAACACACATATGATGATTTAACAGTGGAAATAATGGTATTTTGGCAGAAACTATGGTTACAATAGCAAGCGTTACCTCTAAACTGAAGCTAAAACTTCCTTGGAGACAACGCAAAGATCTTTGGACCCACTGCTATATATGCAGCACTGCCAATTTAAACTAAACAAAAAGATTTAATTTCTTCCAAATGGGTTCTTTCAAACAGGTTCTGTCAGGCTGGAATGTGTTGTGTAACGTCTGTTATGGAAACCGATGCATCGTGAACAATTGCGCTAGCTGGCACGCGAGAGAAGCAGAGCGCTATTGGCAGTCATTGACTCATCCCTCCCCCTAAACAGCATCTGATTAAACGAGTGGGTCTGAGGTCCTAACAATAAACCCGAAATGGTCAAACCCCGCTGGCAATGGTTCCAATCAGTTTTGGCTCAATACATGGATATAACAGGCATTAGCATGGTAATAAACCTGACTGACCCTCTCCCTCAACTCTTTTCCCCGCTTTTACTCTTTCTGGCATCTCTCTCTTGATCTCTTGGCAGGTTGAGGCGTTAGAAGGGGGAGGGTGGGTAAGCGCTTGAATAATGGTGGCCATTTAGTAAAGAAAAGAAAATTAAGATTCAGCACAGTCACTTATGGAAGCTGAACTCTCTTTTATCTCTCTCTCTCTCTCTCTCTCTCTCTCCCCCCCCCCCCCCCCCATTTTTGGTCTTGCAATCATGTATGGAACAACATCTCACTATATTATACTTATTATGTATACTGTGCACAGAATATAAATATTGTGCAGAATACACCCAGATGGCCTACTACATTTGACAAAATGAGCAGTGTACAACCGGAGAAGACTGCAAAGAATGCTGTATCCCACAATGCAATGCTCTCAACCATTGCCAGTGCAATGAATGAAGCCATGCTCTGATTTTTACTGATATATATACAGCCACAACAGTAAAATCACCTGCCTAATATCGTGACCCGTCGAAGTATGAACTCCACAAGACCTCTGAAGGTGTCCTGTGGTATCTGGCACCAAGATGTTAGCAGCAGATTCTTTAAGTCCTGTAAGTTGTGGGGTGGGACCACCATAGATCAGACTTGGCCCAGCAAATCCCATAGATGGGATTTGGAGGCCAAGACAAAACATTGAACTCTGTCATGTTCCTCAAAACCATTCCTGAACAATTTTTGCAGTGTGGCGCATTATTATGCTGAATAGGCCACTGCCATCAGGGAATACTGTTGCCATGAAGGGGTGTACGTGGTCTGCAGAAATCTTTAGGTGGGTGGTACGTGTCAAAGTAACATCCACATGATTCCAGGACACTGCAGTACATTGCCCAAAGCATCACACTGCCTCCACCGGTCTGCCTTCTTCCCATAGTGCATCCTGCTGCCATCTCTTCCCCAGGTAAACGATGCACATGCACCCGGCCGTCCACTTGATCTAAAAGAAAACGTGATTCATCAGACCAGGTCACCTTCTTCCATTGTTCCATGGTCCAGTTCTGATGCTCACGTGCCATTGTAGGTGCTTTCAGCGGTGGACAGGGGTCAGCATAGGCACTCTGACCGGTCTATGGATACGCAGCCCATGTGCAGATAGCTGCGATGCACTGTGTGTTCTCACATCTTTCTATCATGGCCAGCATTACGTTTTTCAGCAATTTGTGCAACAGTAGGACTTGAACAAACAGCTAACCTGAAGAACTAAACTTGTGCAGCTTGTCCTGTAATGTTTGTGCTACACAAATCAATCATACTTCAAAGCATGTGTCTTGTTGAAGAGAGGTCTGCTGTGACTTATTGGGATAGGACCAGATGGGCTAGCCTTCGCTCCTGACACGCATCAGTGAGCCTTGTGCGCCCATGACCCTGTCGCTGGTTCACCGGTTGTCCTTCCTTGGACCACTTCTGGTAGGCACTAACCACTGCATACCAGCAACACCTGACAAGACCTGCTATTTTGGAGATGCTCTGACTCAGTCGTCCAGCCAACACAATTTGGCCCTTGTCAAAGTCGCTCAGATCCTTACGCTTGCCCATTTATCCTGCTTCCAACACATGAAATTCAAGAATTGACCATGTTCACTTGCTGCCTAATATATCCATATTATATCTAATATACAATTTTTATGAAGTATGAAGATAGTTTTCCAGTCCGAGCATAAACTAAACTATATAAAATTGAAGTAAAAAAAAACTGGACGATGTTAGGGGTGGCTGTGGCTCAGGTGGTAGAGCAGGTTGTCCACTAATCGCAGGTTTGTGGTTTGATTCCCAGCCCACACGAATCATGCCGAAATGTCCTTGGGCAAGACACTGAACCCCAAGTTGCTCCCAATGTCAGGCTAGCGCCTTGCATGGCAGCTCTGCCATCATTGGTGTGTGAATGGATGAATGAGACGCAGTGTAAAGCGCTTTGAACACCGCTGAGTTTAAAAAGGAACTATTTAAATGCAGACCATTTAGCATGTTGAACAACATCACTCAAGTACAAAAGCACCCTCCCTTACATAAGAGCACCACATCGCTCTCGTTCAGATGAGTCAGAAACTTTATATAAAACACTGTGTGAGGGTATATGTTCGTCAGATTTATAGTGTGTGCTAACCATTTACTCAATGCAAATCTTTGTGCTTTGAAAAAAGGGGACTTTCTACATTTACATAATAATGCAAATCATAGCAAACGTTTGTATGTGTGTGTGCATGTGTGTACGTGTACTCACCCGCTGGGTCCAGGCCTCTGGTTCTGGGTGAAACGCCAGTCTGCACTGGGTGGTTTCTGCTGTAAAGAGACAAATGGAAAAGCATGAGGTCAGAGCACATGAAAAGACAAGCAAGGACATCGCCAACCATTTGTGGGTCTGTTTGAGTGAACGTTGCCATGGAGACAGAGGAACGAGTTAAGGTGATGTAAGCGTGTATCCGGTCAGTCTTACCAGCATGCATCATGTGATCAAACCATGAGAACGATAGACTCGCTTTATTGCTTATTGCAAACAATAACGTGGGTCTGATAAAGTCTAAATGAGTGTGTTTGTCAGAAACAGCTTAGACAAAGACATATTTAAAGACTTAATTTGAAACGGATGGCTGTGAGTCAAGATTACTCACACACATCCACTGATTAAGAATGATAAGGGTTGTGAAACACGACTGGGAAGAGCAGGAAGTCAAGTGTTTCATTCCGAACACACACACACACACACACACACACACACACAGAGTCCTGGATTGTTCCAGTGAGCAAGACACAAGTACTATGACTAATTGGGTTGAAGACAGAAAGACCATTGTGAATCCATCCTGAGGACACACACACACACACACACACACACACACACACACACAGCCAAACATTATCTGACTGCATATTATCTCTCTAAATAACTCACATATAAATGAAAGGGGGATTAATAGCATAATAGATCAAAAAGCCTCTCCACTCCTTCATTTCCCTCTTCTTCATTTTGTTTGATCCGCCTACTGTCACTGTGTAGTGAACTGGGACGGATCAAGTCCAAATTAACAGACGCTTCAGGACGGAAAGTCCTGAGACTTGGAAGAGAGTCTCACAGAGAGACTCATACAAAGAGCCAATGAATTTACTCTCTTCTTTAAACTATTTTACTGTGATATGCTGGTCTCTAGATATGGCTTGGGTCCCTCCTTTAATGTAAGTCAATGGGACATTTACCCGGTTTTATGGTCAGCTAGGTAAGTCTGACCTCTTAGTAAAGTCACAGCAGACCTCTCTTCAACAAGACACATGCTTTGAAGTATTATTGATTTGTGTAGCACAAACATTACAGGACAAGCTGCACACCGAAGTTTAATTCTTCAGGTTAGATGTTTGTTCAAGTCCCCAACTCTGTATATGAGCAACAGTAAGTGCCATTTGCATGGGCAAACACCATTAATGATTTAAAGCTTTTCAACTGTCAGATACACACATCTGTTGAGTTTCTCAAAACACCTTTCACTAAAATACACAAGAAACACAAACAATATCAATTGCAAACATGCACACACACACGTAGGAAATATTTGCATCAAAAGCAACACCCACAAACCACAGACGCACAACTGCTGAAATAGCTTGACAACACAACAATAGCGTGCACAAAACAAACACACTTGCTCAACTTCAGCAAACACACACAAAACCCTAAACCTCACAAAGATAGCATTGACAACCCTAACTCTAACATAAACACCACCTCAACTAAACCAAGTGCTTAATTACATGTTTGGCTGCAGTTTCCCAGTGAAATGTCCAGCGGGGGGCACCAAAAGCGAGTGGAATGTTGTCGTAATCAGACGAGGTTTTTAAGGTGTATGTTAGATGGAGGTTGTAATGAGTAAAACATATCTCTCTAACCCTAAACCAACACCTAAACCTAACCGATTGGGAAAAGAAATCGGCCTGGGATTTTACAAAGCAACTGGCCCAAAAGTTTAGTCGGGTGGGGTTCACTGTCCTTTTCTGCATATCGTGGTGCCGTTTTGTGGTCCGTTCTGCATAATGCGGCCCATTCGGCCTGTTTCGCCCATTTGTGAGAGAGAGAGTAAAATGCACAGTTGTTGTAGCCTCTCTGGCGTTCATTTCACCAGGAAACTGCGGCGAAACGTAGAGCACGATGTATAAAGTCAGTTTGCAAAAATGTAGAAATAGTAACATTAATTCTACGAGACAAAGTTGCAGCAATATCTGAATGTCATTGCATTAGATAACAACATATTTATGAGTTTGCAAGATTTTAATTAATAAAGGAATAGATAAACGTTAGTGTCTCATGTTGTTAATGCGTGTGCTGAACTCCACCTGTGGTTACTCTGCTTGGACACCTGTATGAACTTGAGGGGAACTGACATCATCTATCCACTATAAATCACTATAATACCAGCTGATTTAAAGACATTGAGCAAAAATGTTCAGCAAAGTTAGTTCTAAGATAAGCTCCTGAAGCGTTTGAGACACGCTGATCACACTTGCTTTCATATTGAGTTATTTGATGCAACAACATTCAGACAGTTTAAATTGTGACTTAAGTGTCCAAATACTTTTTTGGGGCCACTGTATAGGGACTTTTCCACCACATGGTACATCTCGACTCAGCTTGCTTTTTTGGGGGTTTTCCACTGCGGATAGTACCTGATACCTGGTAATTTTTTTTAATACCTCCTCGGTCGAGGCTCTAAGTGAGCCGAGTCGATACTAAATGTGATGTCAAAATCCTGCAGATCACTGATTGGTCAGAGAGAATCATCACTACCGGCGTCACTGGATTTGCGACATGCAACATCAACCCACTAGTTTTAAAGTTAGTAACAGTGATAACAGTATCATTTGTTCAAGTGACTTTTGAATTGTGAAAAAATATTATTATTATCTATTATTATTATCTATATTCTGCTCTATATAAGCTTCACTTTATTTAGTTGAGCAGCTACTGGAAGCTTCTAAAACAACCAGGACAATTGAACTGTTACACTTGTGTAAAATCACCATCAAAAACTGCTTTATGCAGCACAATGAGCTAGTAGCTAACAGCTAGCAGTCGTGTTATTGTTTTGTGATGTGTTTAAGATGATGTCACAGCAGTAGAGGCGGCGCAACTATGATGATCAGCCTATAATCCCACCCAAGTTGATGCGGCACTAAACTGAAGTGGAAAAGAAAGCTCAGAAAAGTAAAGCGAGTTGAGTCGAACCGTATCGTGCAGTGGAAAAGTGCCATAAATCATATATACCCTATTCTTGGTCTTTTGGACAGTCATGAGTCCCCTATAGGTGCAAAACACTCCTTCAGCTCAGCTAAGACATAACGAGTGTGTATGAGTGTGTGTAGGTTACATCCACCTGCAGGAATGTCGGAAAAACAGCTCACACTGAACCGTCTCCAGGAATGAGAGTTCTCTCTCTCTTATTGACACAGACAGAGCAGACGACAATGTGAGAAACAGAGTCTCTGGTTATGTTATAGATGGAATACTAACATACTTCTCTGCGCATTAGAAATGGTTTACTGCATGCTATTAACAAATCAGTACAAAATAACACATTGTTGCTACATGACCTAAATACAACCTAACTTTGTAGTAGAGAAAATCTGCATTCTGCACAAATAGTACGAGTGCTATGGTAGTTGCCATTCTGAACATACCCATTCATATTCATCTTTAATGCAAGTCAATGAAACATTTATTCACATTTTTAGAATTGTGCAAAACATTCCATCGCCATGGTGATCAGAATCAGGACACACAACGTGTGACACTAACACAAGGTCATCGCCAAGGTCGCGGATGAGAAGTGTCCTCTAGTCTGTTTACATATGGAATATTTGTACAAATAACACACAATAGATGTGTCACGCTCCCAAACTCACACACAATGCGCCTGTAGAAATGTGTGACATCTGTAAACACACTATTCACATGAGCACACACACACTAATGCTCTGTACACATGGTAAAGCAGTGTTCAGCACACTTACACACATTAATGCTTTCCATATGCAGGAAAACAGCTCAATCATGCTAGTGCCCCGACAATAACACATATATTAAATATAGTTCAGTCTTGTGATTGTGTCTGAACAGATGAGACATTTACCATTTGAATGCCGATAAACACTTAGTTGTGACTGCACATGATCCATACATTACAAGTTATATGATGTTGCTTTTGCACCATTTTATTAATGCAATAAGGCATTCAAGCATACACTTTAGTGAGTTTACCATGGTTTAGGGGTGTTAGATAGCACTTACCTGTGGTAAAATCTCACTCTCATGTCTCATTGCATTAATCTGTAGCAGTAAAATAACTCTGAAAGAGTCTATAAATGGACTAGATTTATATAACACATCCTTTCATGCAAGACATATCCTGTTACAGGTCTGTCTGTACCATAAAGAACATATTTGCTACCTCTAAACACTGAACAAGAAGTGCTATCTGATTCTCTGAAGATGTAAAGGTCTCTTTCCCTCTGTATAATGTATAAATACTCGATGGGCGCAACATGACGCTCTCTGTATATACAGAAGATTGTTACTAGAAACAAAAATGATAAAAGTGGACATACAGTAACCACATAGGAACACCTAAAACAAATGCATATCAATGTCCTGACAACACCGGGACACATTTCGCACAGGCAAGCACCTCTCACGTCCTTCAGAAAAGGAGAAATCTAGTTGAGTCGTGGAAGACATATGACAGTCTTATTTTATAAAGAACATCGTATTTCATACTCTGTGAGAAAATTGTCAACTTCATATTTTAAAAAGACAACATGTTGTTTGCTAAATTAAATAATGGCTTTTATACTGTATTGCCACTAAAATAAATAAATAAATAAAAAATCATATAAAATGCACATATTAGCCAAAGATTTACAGATAAAATTGCTTAAATTGTGTTGTTGGTTAAATTATCGTAATAACACTGAAAATATTTAGTTTCTTTATTTTATTTTGTTAAAGATTATTCAATTCAATTTGATGGAATTTTGTTATGAAAATTAAATGCCTAAATATGACATATTTATGTACTAAAGCCAAAATAAGTGAATATATTACTCCAGTATGATTAATAACAATGGAAATACAATGGGGACTGAAATATGACCAGGACATGTTGTGTGAGATTCACTCTTAAAAAAAGGCTAAATGAAAGACAGGGCAATGAAAGATAGAGATATTCTGCAATGGACGAGGACCACACACAAACATACACCCAAGCTGTCTCTATGCTGTGCTCAGATCCATTAGAGATTCTTCCATCACTATTGAATCTCACATGTCCTCCCCAGTCACAACAGACACACACACACACACACACAGCACGTGTCATTATGGCAGAGCCAGATGGTATCCAAGTGACCCGAGAGACAGAACGACCCTCTAAAGACAGAGACATTACGACCAGAACGGGCAAATCATCTCCAAACCAGTTTCTGTTTCAATAGACAAAAAGATCCATTCTTAAATGAAAGTGGGGTGCTAATATCATTTATTAACCTCTATATAGTTTCTATTGAATTATTTAAATTCTATTGTACTCTAAATGTTAAATCTAAACCTTAAAAGGAATGATCCAGGCTCATTACAAGTAAAGCTCAGTCCACAAATGCAAAGAAAGCCACATACAATGGAAGTCTATGGGGAAATGATTGTACGTTTACCCTATAGACTTCTATTGTACGTCACTGCCAACACGGTTTCATGTTTATTTTTAGAAACGGAGGGACAGGTCAAAAAAAGAGTTCTGGATCATAATTACCGTGATGCTTTATAATGGGATAGCCCATGAGACACGCACATACATGACTCAGACGTTTGGAATCAATAACATGAATTCGGCACAACCGGAAGTCAGGGGTCACCGCATGACCTGTGCAATCCTGTTATTCTACTCTCATTTCCTTCCCCCATCCAAACCCTAATTTCTGTCCATCAGTCTCTGTTCCTCTTCATGTGGTCCATATCTTAGCTTTAGAGTTTACTAATCATAAAATCAGTGTTTCTCAACTGGGTTGTGACCCAAAAACTAAGTGCAGAGCAGTTCTGGTAGGTTCGCAGAGAGCAGGGGAATCATGCATAGGCTTATCAACCTTTAAAAGAGAGGAGAAAACAATTCCCATTTTATTTGCTGCCGATATCAGTCCAATAAAACGTCACAGTATTATGGTGCAAATTCTGGCACGTGGAAGATTCGACAGATGTCCCAATGAACAGGCTCTGTGACATGCCCTCATCCTTGAAAACCATGAAGAACACTCCTTGAGTAAAGAAAATACATCTCTGACTGCATTAAAGGGATAGCTCACCCAAAATTGAAAATTCTCTCATTTACTCACCCTCATGCCATCCCAGGGCTGTATGACTTTCTTTACTCAGCAGAACACAGACAAAGATATTTAGAAGAATATTTCAGCTCTGTAGGTCCATACATTGTAAGTGAATGGTGACCAGACCTATGTAGCTCCAAAAATCACATAAAGGAAACATAAACGTAATCCATGAGACTCTAAAAATCTCCTCTTTCACCTTTACATCTGAAAGTCACATGTAGTGCCCGTTTAGTTTCACTTTCACATCTGAAAGTGAAAGTGAAAGAGGAGATTTAGATTAAAAAAGGACTTAAATATTGTACTCTTTCTCACCCACACCTATCATATCACTTCTGAAGACATGGATTAAACCACTGGAGTATTCTGGATTACTTTTACGTTTCCTTTATGTGATTTTTCTTCTTTTTGTAGCTACAAAAGGTCTGACCACCATTCACTTGCATTGTATGGACCTTCAGGGTTTATCTTCAGAGATATTTAAAAAAAGAAAAACCTTTGTTTTCTGCAGAAGAAAGAACGTCACACACATCTGGGATGACATGAGGGTGATTAAATGAGAGAATTTAGATTTTTGGGTGAACTGTCCCTTTAAATACCGTTTCACTTGTAATGAGGATAAACATGGTTTGTGTCCACCACAATGTTGTTTCGTTTGATGAACGACTGGCCATCCAAAGCCACTGAAATGCACAAGATGTTTGCATTAGTTAATGCATAAATAGCATAATGTTGGGCCTACTCAATTTGTAGTATTACCAATAAATTCCTAGAACAACATGATGTGTAAAAGACTACATTATTCCTAACTTTTGTGTGAAATATGTGGTACTGCGTTGGGTCGGCACTTGATGTCCAATATATAAATCTGGGTCCTGAAGTATAGATGAGAATCACTGATCTAAATCCCACTTTTCCGTCTAACTACTGTGTTTCCAATTCCAAAATCTCATTATTTCATTGGTCTATAAACCCCTTATCTCACTGTGTCTTTATTGAGTCCTCCCTTCTTGTTTGACACTCTCTAGATTTACCTCAGCTAAATTATTTTAGTTTTGTTTCTTAATATATCTGCTCTCTTTCCTTTGTGTTCCCCACCTCCTCTTCCTTTCCTCCCTCATCCTGTTTAGTCAGAGCACTGACTCCATGCCAGTCTGTTGAAGTTTCTGAAGGCCAACGAGACATAACAGTACTAAAATAATGTGATGTCCACTTGAAGTATACTTAAAGGGATAATTAATATACATCAAAATATCAATTATGTCATCATTTACTCACTCTCATTTCATTCCAAACAAGTAATCGAACTACGTAATTTCTTTCGACGAACAGAAATTTAGGGACCGACAGCCTCAGTCACCATTCACTTTCATTGCATCTTTTCTCTGTCATATTCTGCCTAATTTTTCTGTGAGTAAAATCAAAACAAACAAACAAGACTGTATATTTCGCATATAGAAAATGAAGCCTGTTTTAGGACCATTATGATTTTTGTACATTCTGTGACATTTTCATGACAGTGCTGCACGTTTTACCCCCAATTCTCATTATCACATCGCAACCCCCCCCCCCCATTACCGCAGCGTGAAACAAAAATATATTATTTAAAATGTAAAATATTTATACATCAAGGTAGTACTACCTTGGTACCAGTGTTGGGTAAGTTACTCAAAAACTAGTGTGTTTGCTGTCCTTTTCTGCATATCGCGACGCCGTTTTGTGGTCCGTTCTGCATAACGCGGTGGCTCATTTTAGCTTATCGCAGCCGATCCACCGGCACGCTCGGTTCTCCCGATGGCCAGTCCGCCCCTGAATAGCCCCAAAATGTGTCTGCCCACCGGGAAAATGCCCGGTATGCCAGATTACTAGTCCATCCCTGGGTACAAATGACTAATTCCTTCTCTAAAATTGTAATAAGATGACTTCATGGAAAAGTAATCACATTACAAATTACTTCTAAGTTACTTTCTATAACAATTTTAAAAGTTTGTTACCGCTTAATGAATTCAAAATTGTTTATTGTCGCCACCTCGTCAGCTGTCACAGAAACAAACAGACGTATACATGAACATAATTAATGTTTTATATTGTACATAAATTATTTTTAAGAAATATGTGTAACCCACGTAATTTACTTAAAAGTAATTAACTCATCTGATTACAAGAACTTAAAATGAAATGCATTATACCAATTTTTTAATTAAAAGTAATCCAATTACAGTAACTACTTTGTAATCAGTTTACACCAGGGCTGGACTGGAGTGGGGAGGGGGTGTTCGCTGTCCTTTTCTGCATATCGTGGCACCGTTTTGTGGTCCGTTCTGCATAACACGGTGGCTAATTTTAGCTTATTGCGGCCCGATTCGCGGCCAACCCACCGGACCCCTCGGTTCACCCAATAGCCCCTGATCGCCCCAAAGTGCAATTGGTATGCCAGATTACCAGTCCAGCCCTCGTTTACACCGAGCACTACTTGGTACTGCCTTCATTTTTGCTTCAACAGCATCTTTTATGACTGAAATACAGTTTAAAAAAACTTTTATGGTCATCTTTGAAAACAATGGAAATAATAAAAGTAAAAAACCCGGATATGTTGCGGTAATGTGAATTAAGGCTGGTAAATTGTACTTTAGTGTCCTTGAAATTATGTCACAATGCAAAAACTCTTAATGGTCCTAAATATAGGATACATTTTCTTTAATCTACTTTCATAATCATTTGGACTTAAATATGACTAGGACGTGTTCTTGACCGGTTTCGTGAGAATCACATTTACACATTGCATGGAAGACCATCGTTGCTCACAAAACATTCATTCAGAGAAGCCAATCTCAACTCGAGAGCAAATAAAGATTCAACATGACAAAAACAGCCCTGAGGTTGTAACATTACCCGAAATGCCTTTCTAGCTACACAGGAAAATCCATCATGAACAAAGTGACTCAACAGCGAGGAAACTCATTGGCTGTGGAGACGAGTGTGCTCACCTCATTGGTTGAGTTCATTAAGTGCTGCCTAGTCAAAGTCATGTTTAGTGTGTTGTTATGACTCAACATGGGAGTTTTGACAAACACAAAGTCACTCCTGCTGGAAAGAGTGGAGTAGCAAGGCCTGTAGGTCCGTGTGTTGGGTTCCTGAGGGCCTCCTACCACCTCCATATATCTAATGGGTCCATCAGTGTTTAGTTTGAGATGAAGATCTTTATGGGTTCTATGCTGGTATGTGTGTCTGGAACGGAAGCCCGTTCTGGAGTAGCAGCACCCCGAACCACCTTTATGCCTGACGCACCGTACCAAAACCACCACCATGGTCAGCAGAGACACTAGGGTTACACATCCCAAGGAGATGATGAGGTACAGGGTAACATCTCTCATTCCTGTCCCCTTGCGTGAAAATGTTGTGGTTCGGAAGTCTGTGGATTTGTCTGCGATTTTCTCTTCTACGGTAACTGTAACTGAAATGCTGGTGGACATAGCCGGCTCGCCATTGTCCCGTACCACCACAATGAAATTGTAGGCCGGGCTAGTTTTGCCACTCGATTCATCGTCCATGAGCTTCCGAGCAATGCGCAATTCGCCCGTGTGGATGTCGATGTTAAAAAGCGAGGAGTCGTCCCCTGGCGCAATGGTATAGAAGAGCCAGGCGTTGTGGCCGCTGTCAGGGTCGACGGCGACAATTTTATTCACATGATGCCCGACGGGGGCAGAGTGGGGTACGGTTAGTTGAAGCCCTGAGTCTTCGGAGTGGGTGGGATAAAGGATGACGGGTGGGTTGTCGTTTTGGTCGACCACGAAAACGTGCACGGTGATGTTAGATGTTTGCTGCGGCGTTCCAGCATCGCGTACCTGCAACTCGATCTCGAACGCGTTCATTTGCTCGTAATCCAGAGCGCGCATGGTGAATACATTCCCGTTCTCGGGGTTCACGTAGACGTACGAGGATACAGGGCTGCCGTGGATGGTGGTGGGTAAAATGGAGTACGAAAGACGTGCATTATCGCCAACGTCTGGGTCTGACGCCGTGACGGCCACTATTGGCGTTCCAGGCGCATTATTCTCAGCTACATCTACAGAGTACGAAGACTGAGAGAACACTGGAGCATTGTCATTGACGTCAGAGAGACGGACCACAAAAGTTTTCTGAGAGGATAGAGGAGGAGAGCCGGAGTCAGTTGCCGTGACAACAACGATGTATTCCTCCACCGTTTCTCTGTCTAGGTGTCCTTCGGTTACAAGCGTGTAGTGCTCCCCGAAGGCGGATTTTAGTTTAAATGGAAGACCTTGAGATACCTGAAGTGTCACTTTACCATTGTCACCCGAATCCAAGTCTTTCGCACTGATTAAAGCGATAACAGTGCCAATTTCAGCGTCCTCTTGGATAGGGCTGGTGAGGGAGGTTAACGTCACCTCCGGAGTGTTATCATTCACATCGATTATTTCCACTTTGATGTTGCATGACCCCTCCATGGCAGGAGAGCCACCATCCCTGGCCTGGACTGTGATGTCATACACATTGGCTTCCTCATAATCCACATCCCCCACAACACGGATTTCCCCCGTTTTAGAGTCCACACTGAACATTTTAAGTGTTCTTTCCGGAGTATATTTACTGAATAGGTAAGATATTTTACCATTTATCCCAGAGTCCACGTCAGTGGCGTTCAGTTGCGTCACAAGCGTTCCTGGAAGAGAGTTTTCCAAAAGACTAACTCTTTTCACCGGCTCGTCAAACACTGGCGCATTGTCATTGACGTCCAGAATTTTAATAAGTAGGAGGGTGGTCCCGGATTTCTCTGGTTGTCCCCCGTCCACGGCAGTGAGCAGAAGACGGAACGCGGCCTGCGACTCACGGTCCAAAGGCTTTTCCAAAACGAGCTCTGGAAATTTACTGCCGTCGCTTTTTGTTTCAACGTTCAACACAAAATAGTCGCTCGTGGAGAGGCTGTAGGTGCGCAGGGAATTTATTCCCACATCGGGATCCTGCGCGCTCTCCAGGCGGAACCGCGTTCCGGGGGAGGCAGCCTCGGATATCTCCAGTGACGAATTCGCGTTAGGAAACTGCGGCGCGTTGTCGTTCACATCCTCAACTTGAACAAGAACTCGGCGTATTTCCAACGGGTTTTGAAGGAGGATTTGAAGGAGCATCGAACATGTCGGACTTAACGGGCATATGCGCTCCCTATCAATAGTCTCTCTAATTACTAAGGCACCGTTAGATGGATTCACCTCGAAATATTGCACGTTAGATTCCGTCATGACTTGTAGGTTTCTCTCTGTAATCCTCTGAGCGCTGAGACCCAAATCCCTCGCGATATTCCCGACGACGGACCCCGGTTTCTGCTCCTCCGGCACCGAATAGCGGAGCTCACCGGACGCGCTCGAGAGGCGCATGGTGAGGGAGAGCGCGAGGCAGAACACGGGCCACGAGCTTCTCCACTCCATTGTGCGCGATCCGTAGAAGGGGGAAAAGTTTCAACTTTTTCTCCTTAACAAATCCATATTCACGTTAAAGCGACGCTACCATGGCGTGCGTAACGTGATCCGATTGACGCGGAGTGAAGAAAAAAAGTTTGAAATCATTCATGATGGCTGTAAACTTTTCGGTAAATCACGAGAGGAAAAAACAGTCCAGCTTCTCTCCAAAACTCCCTGAATTAGCTGCGCCTCCGCTGCGCAACAGGGCGGAGACTGTGAGCCACACAGAAGACTCTCTCTCTCTCTCTCTCTCTCTCTCTCTCTCTCTCTCTCTCTCTCTCTCTCTCTCTCTCTCTCTCTCGAAGAGAATGCGACTGAACTCTCACAGCTCATGTCGACCTGTTTCCAGCACACATGCCAGTGATCCCATCGTGCTTTAAAATATTTACGAGCCCAGATAAAGAACATTTGAGACCCAAAAGTATCGCTGCCAATTTGTGAACACAGCCACAGACCACAACGACATTGAAAACCTCTATTGAGAACTCAGGCAAAGCAGTGTTTTATGGTAAATCACGAATAAACACTTATAATATTACGCAAAACTATTAATGAAGTATTTATAAGTGTAGAAAGGTGGCTTAAATATGTAGAATATAAACAAAACTCTACATTTGCAAAGTGCACTACACAGATGAGCCACTAGACGGCGCAGTTCCTAAAGATGCGTAATTGCTCCCTTCTGACACAAAACAGTTTTTGTAACCCCTATCATCATAAACACCCTTTGGAAATGCTTGAACATGCTAATTACAGTGGTGTAAAACAAGGAAAACAGCAAAAGAAGAACATTCTGGACCAACCATATTGAAAGTGCAATGCATAGTATCTAAAGACAGAGAGATCTGTACATTCATACTAAAAGTCTGAGATCACAAGTGAAATGCATCATTAATGAAATGAATAAATTGTACTGAATGCAGACATTTACATATCATGTGATCAGCACAACAATATACTGTAAGTGAGGTTAGACATGCTGAATCTTTTATTATTTTTAAATCTCTTAAAACTAACTTTTTTTAGGGTTGATTTTTCTGTGATTATTGTTGTAATAAAAATAAAATTATAATAATACAATAAAAATTGTTTATATGTATATACTATACTGCAAATTTGCTTCCATTTGATTTGTGACTAAAAAATAGTGCATAATCTTATACATCAATATACATATACACATACACACATAAATATATATATATACACATACACATACATACACACACACACACACACACACACACATATATATATATATACACATATATATATATATATATATATATATACATACACACACTGTACATATACATATACACATATATACTGTACATATACACATATATACATATACACATATATACTGTACATATACATATATACATATACACATATATACATATACACATATATACTGTACATATACATATATACATATACATACATAGACATACATAGACACATACACATACACATAAATACTGTACATATACATATATACATATACACATATATACACATATATACTGTGCATATACATATAAACATATATACATATACACATATATACTGTACATATACACATATATAGATATACACATATATACTGTACATATACATATACACATATATACTACATATACATATATACATATACATACATACACATACATATACACATACACATATATACATATACACATATATACACATATATACTGTACATATACATATAAACATATATACATATACACATATATACTGTACATATACATATACACATATATACATATACATATATACATATACACATATATACTGTACATATACATATACACATATATACTACATATACATATATACATATACATACATATACACATACACATATATACACATACACATAAATACTGTACATATACATATATAGATATACACATATATACATATATACTGTACATATACATATATAGATATACACATATATACAATATACACATACACATATATACATATACACATATACTGTACATATACATATATAGATATACACATATATACATATACACATATATACTGTACATATACACATATATACATATATACATACACATATATACATACATATACACATATATACATATATACATATATACTGTACATATACATATACACATATATACACATATATACTGTACATATACACATATATACATATACACATACACATATATACATATACACATATATACTGTACATATACATATATATACATATATACATACACATATACATACATATACACATATATACATATATACTGTACATATACATATACACATATATACTGTACATATACATATATAGATATACACATATATACATATACACATACACATATATACATATACACATATATACTGTACATATACATATATATATATATATATATATATACACATATATACATATACACATACACATATATACATATACACATATATACATATAAACATACACATATATACATACATATATACATATATACATATATACTGTACATATACATATACACATATATACTGTACATATACATATATAGATATACACATATATACATATACACATACACATATATACATATACACATATATACATATATACTGTACATATACATATACACATATATACTGTACATATACATATATAGATATACACATATATACATATACACATACACATATATACATATACACATATATACTGTACATATACATATATACACATATATACATATACACATACACATATATACATATACACATATATACATATAAACATACACATATATACATACATATATACATATATACATATATACTGTACATATACATATACACATATATACACATATATACTGTACATATACACATATATACATATACACATATATACTGTACATATACATATACACATATATACATATATACATACATATACACATACATATATACATATACTGTACATATACATATACACATACATATACACATACACATATATACATATACACATACATAACACATACACACATATACACACATATATACATATACATACACACATATATACACATATACACATACACATATATACACACACACACATATACATATATATATATATACTGTATATAGACAGACAGACAGACAGATATATATATATATATATATATATATACACAGATCTCACTAAATCAATAGTGAAATATTGTACAGTTGATACAATAAATTGGGAATACTTTACTGATATTGATACCAACACTTATTATTTTTTGCTAGAATTAACTTAAATACACCGAAACAAATGATTCCTTGCTTCAGCAAATATTGCTCATTAAAATAAACAGATTTCACTGAAAACATAATGCGGTCAACTTTCCCTAATTATATGTTATATGCGTAACACGAGACATTGAGATTATGCTGCACTCATAATAATAAAGAAACTTTGCTCATTATTTTGAGTGAAGTGACAATAATCTGAAGTTCAGTAAATCCAGCCTAATTTTTAAAGATTGCACGGGACACCACGTGATGCAGAATGTGATTGAATATTAAGCAAACATATTTGGGGCTGGCTGCTATTTTGGATGTGGAGAGCTCATGGTGGACAACACAAAGTATTCAAGTTTCTATTCGCTTAAAGAAGTGGTTAACTTATATTACGTTTCGTTTGTTAGTATCTACAGTGTTGGTGTTCAGTTGGCCAGTTTGGGCATGCATGGAAATTCCCACTAAGCCGGTCTCACAGTTGTCTTTCTGTACTTTTACAGTAACACTCATTATCAAAATACCACTCAGCCATGATTAATTAGCATGCTCGTTTATACGCCCCACTGTCTGGCTCCTGCATATGCAGACGTTTAAAAAAATCAGTGCGGAAGTGAAGACTTGGCTGTTCAAATGAATATGCACTCATCATTTACTCACCCTCATGCCATCCCAGATGTGCATGACTTTCTTTCTACTGCAGAACACAAATGTTATTTAGAAGATTGTGTAACCTCTGTAGGTCCATACAATGCAAGTGAATGGTGATCAGAACTTTGAAACTACAAAAGCATATAAAAGTAGCATAAAAGTTATGAATATGACTCCAGTGGTTTAATCCATGTCTTCAGAAGTGATATGAATATTAGGTCATTTTTAATAGGAAATTTCCTCCCTGCCCAGTAGGTGGTGAAATGCACAAATAATGTGAATCCTCAAAAAGCAAGAGAAGACAAATGTGAAAGTGAAAGTGGAGATTGATAGTAGGAAAGTTCTTAAATATTGATCTGTTTCTCAACCACACTTATCATATCACTTCTGAAGACATGGATTAAACCACTGGAGACATATGGATTACTTTAAGCCACCTTAATCTTCTTTTTGACCACCATTCACTTGCATTGTATGGACCAACAGAGCTGAAAGAAAGTAAGTCAAACACATCTGGGATGGCGTGAGTGGCGAGTAAATGAGAGAATTTTAATTTTTTGGGTTGACTATCCCTTTAAGCATCACTTTTCTTTTTACTCTGCAATTATTGATTTTTAGGATATACAATTGTGCAAATAAATACAATGGAAACTGTTAATATATATTTTGACAGATTATTTCTATGCATGTAATAAGAGGAGCTTGACCAAGCACAGAAAGGAGCAGATGCCATCATAGCTGTGAAGCAGGAAGAGCGAAAGTTGCCTTTCAACCCACTGGATGTATTGATTGTCCTTGAAAATGAGCAGGGGACATTTGTCAAAACTTGGGTCAGGGCACTGACTTTTTGGGGTACTTTATGCCCTTCTCATCAGCTACCCAAAGAATCTGACACTTTGTCTTTCTATTTATGAGGTCATACAGTAAACGGTGTTGCATCTTGATGATGGCAATGTCTGGCCAAGATGAAAAGATCTTTTATATGAATAGTTTCATTTATAAATGCAAATTGTTTTTGATGTTTGTTACAGTATTAGTTAGCAGAGAGTTACCTACATTTACATTTATGCATTTGGCAGACACTTTTATCCAAAGCGACTTACAGAGCACTTATTACGGGGACAATCACCCCGGAACAACCTGGAGTTAAGTGCCTTACTCAAAGACACAATGGTGGTGACTGTGGGGATCAAACCAGCAACCTTCTGATTACCAGTTATGTGCTTTAGCCCACTACGCCACCACCACCACCACTCTACATATGCCATATCCTAGCTGTATATACCTCTGCAGTGTGCAGTCTGTTAAAATGCATTTTAATTTGCATTTATTTAGATTTACTGAAATTCATTGCATAGCCCATTTGTTATTATGTTTTTTGTTTCTCGTCATGCTTTTATAACTATTTTTGTATTTGAGAACATATATTGGTTCTGGGAGAGCGTGCATAGCATATGTGCATATGTTATATTGCAAATTTGAAAACAACACTAAAAACCTTTGACATTCACCAGTTGTCTCATTTCTTCAGGTCATTTTATTTTAAAGTTCATTGAAAGTAAATGAACAGAACCTAGAATTAGAAGATAAATGAGCTTAAAATGCATAGATGGGTACACAGAGACTCTTAGCATTAAAAAAAACCCTTAAATGTAGAAGCTGGCGTGTCACTATATTTTAGGTCAGCATTTCTGAATGGAAGCTCCTTCATTTGACTATTGCCAGCTATTGTTTATGGTTTATAATTCCTAATGGAACTTGCTTAAAAAGTGGGATGCAAAAATGACGCACTATATATTGAAGCAAATCCAGCACATTGTTTTTTCAGTGTACACATGAATGCATTTGACATATTATGGAGTGTCCTGCTCACCTTCTGAGGAATCTGACACACAAACGTCCGGCATGGACGGTCTGATATACTGATTATCCCTCGAAAGTCTGTTGTGCTGATGGGCTTCACCAGGATGAATTCACTGAACACCGAATATTTTTTGTTGTTGATTATTGTTGATATTTTGTGATTTATATAATATACATGTTTATAATTTTTATTATTATTATTTTTTTTTTTTTATAAATGTAACTAATCGTGCTTTAGAACTGCAAAAAAGCCCATAAAGTGTTTATATAAACAGTCTATATTGTCGCACTATATAATGTGCTATTGTGTGATTTCTATAAATGATTAAATATGTAAATCACTGATGTAAATACATCTTTTTGTGGTTTTAATTAACATCAAACATTCCTTAGACCTTATAAAAATGCTAAATAACAATTTTGAGAAAATTGTGTTACTCTATAAATCAATAGCAACAACAATACCATTGGTAATGATGTTTTGCTCTCTATAATGACACAATATGTATTTTTTCTTCCTTTAAAAACACTGAAACAGCATAAAGTGGTTATATGAATATATCTTAGCACTGCATACATAGATCACACAATAACAACAACAACATTTTAACAATAAAAGTAATAATTATAATAAAAATAATGTTAGTTACGTTACTATTGTTTGATTTATATAATTGTATTTGTGGTATTCATTAACATTATGCATAAGGGTATGCACACACAACTAAATATGGTGTGTAAATCACAATAGAAAAGCAAATGTTAATAATAATAATAATAATTTGTTATTGTTGATGTTATTGCTAATGTGTGGTTTCTATAAATCTGTCAATTTTGATGTAAATCACTAATGCAGTCTAATGTAGGCTACATAATCTTTATCTGCGCTTTCAATTACCATTAAACATATCTGACCCCATGAACATGTTAAAAACAAGCGTGTGCGCTCTTTACTGCCGCCCTGTGGTGAATTTACTGAACTGCAGATCTGCTTGTAAAACGTCGTTCAGCCGCAAGAGGGAGGCGCGCGCAGAGAACAGAGTAGCAGTGCACATGCACCTCCCCATAAAGAAACGAGAAGTCAAATGTAAATAATAAAATAATGTAAAATATATACAAACACTAAAAAATATATATATTTAGATACAAAAGCTAAAAGCAGCACAATAATAACAGAGATATTTATTTTCTAATTAAGAAATGATCTCTCAGTGAATATGTGATATGGTAAAATGGCTCCAGAACAACAAAGGAATTGATACTGAGAGAGAGAGAGAGAGAGAGAGAGAGAGAGAGAGATTCAGCACCACAGTGGCGGACAGCACCACCCATGGAGAACACACACACTTTCCGCTCTTCTCACACACCCATAGCAACCGAATCTGTGATCCAATCAGTGCTCAGCGAGCCAGTCAACAACCTCATCACATAACCAATTAAATTGACCACTAGCTAAATTACTGAAAAGGTCAAAGGCTAAACATGATGTACTTCAGCTGTAGGTGGCTCTTTTCAAAACAAGCAACAGTACAGTGTTCAAAAACACAGTCAAACAGGGTTGCAACCATGATTTATCATAACTACACTAATGATGTGCACATAACTTGAATAGATATAATGTATATGGAAAAAAACCTGGTTGAGTATTGTAGTGACTATATGCAGTATATATATATATATATATGCACAATATGTATATTGCCCGATAATAAGGAGGCTTAGAATAACATGCATTAGACTTCTTACATTTCGACGTACATCTTCCATTCACTATACTGTTATAGTGTATATCTGTTGGTGTAATGCATCACTGTATATATAAGGTATATGGATCCTCCAAGACATAAAAAGGGCATGACAATTGCATGTGCATGCACACTTTATAAATATACTTTAGCCTACTTTTAAGATTCACGTAATTCAATTTCTTAACAAAATTTCATCAAAGTGAATCGTACATTTTACAACTAAATGACATTTTACAAAAAGTGTTTCTCTTACCTTAAATTGCATACACAGATGTGGATCAGACACACGATGACGATGAGCAGAAATCACAGCAGCAACACAGAACATGGAAAAGAAGAAGAAAACAGATTTAATTAGAACGATGCAAAAACAGACATGTGCGGCACCCGTCTGAACCGTACCTTTCAACCTTTCAGCAACACAACACGATCAGTTGTTTTGTTATTTAGAAAGTTACATGCATGAGATCAAATCAAACACCTCTGATGATGAGCAGCTTCAGATATTAATAATCTCACACATAAATTCATCAGTTCATCTCACTCAAACTGCACCAAAGCATGTTCATTTTCTATATGCACATTCCATCTTTATTTACCATCATGACATCACCATAAGACGCATGGAGAAGGAAGAGCATTCTCTGTATTGATGTTGTTTGTTGTTTCACTGCCGTGATGTTCACATAAATGGACAAGAGGATGGAGCGTGCATTACTTAGATGTTTCTGCTAGAGTGCTATAAACAGATATCTTAAAAATATCTACGCTTTCATACCATGTTTAAAATTATACTAGATTTTCTCATATTCATAGTATATTTTTGTGCATGAGGGAAAATCATAGATAAAAGGAAAAGAGAACGACATCCACTTAAGAATGATAAAAAAATGCAGCTCTCCTGGATATATCCATGCTTTCCATAACACACACACTCTCTCTCTCTCACACACACACACACTCTCACACACTCACACACACACACACTCTCTCTCTCACACACACACACACACACACTCTCTCTCTCACACACACACACACTCTCACACACTCACACACACACACACTCTCACACACTCTCTCTCTCACACACACACACACACACTCTCTCACACACACACACACTATCACACACTCACACACACACACACACACTCTCACACACTCACACACACACTCTCACACACACACTCTCTCTCTCTCTCTCACACACACACACACACACACACACTCACAATCTCTCACACACTCACACACACACACACTCACACACACACACTCTCACACACTCTCACACACTCTCACACACACACTCTCTCTCACACACACACACACACACACACACACACACACACTCACACACACTCTCTCACACACACACAAACTCTCTCACACACACACACTCTCTCACACACACTCTCACACACATACACGCTCTCTCACACACACTCTCTCACACACACACACACACACACACTCACACACACACACTCTCTCTCTCACACACACACACACACTCTCTCTCTCACACACACACCCACACACACACACACACACACACACACACACACACTCTCTCTCTCTCACACATACACACACACACACACACACACACACTCATCCTCTCTCTTCCCCCATCACATTAACCTAGAATCTCTGGCCAATACATCACATTATCTCTGATAGGGGTGTCAGACGCCTCCAGCAGCACCTCACTGCATCACCTCCAACACTGATAGAGTCACTGCCCCCCTGTGGACTGGAACATAATGGAACAGTCCTGCCTGTGAGTCAGCTTGTTGCTGTGGCAACACCATCCCACCAAGGGAGGAAAAATGTGCCTCAAGATGACACAAAAAAAAACCCATGATGGGGAAGAAAGCAGAGGCATATATGAGGAGGAAGACACATGAAATATGTATGATATAAAACAGGACACATGATGTCTAACTCACAAAAATAAACATCATAAGCAGAACGTGTGCTCACGTGAATATAGCTGTTCAGAACACGCAAAATACACGACACAAAGACTGCTGGGAGGTGTAGACGGAGAGGAGGAGGAGGGGAAATAAGAGAGAAAGGGTGGAGGGAGAAAAACAGCACTGTTTCTCTTCTACAGAGACGTGATACACTTCATAACATGCTGCAAAACAAACTATTTTACATTTACATTGAAATCTTTCAGTATAAATCAGCCTTTTCGTTGACCAATTGTCTGAATGTATGCCAGTGTGGTTTGACTGTTCACTTGCTTACCCAAAAGCTAGAACAAAAATATGATAGTGTGAAAATGTACTTTGAAGGTACGAGCTCAAAAGAATAATTCAGTTTTGTACTAGTTGTTTGAAACAAACATACATTTGCACATTTAGACTTTTCACTCCAAATGTTACCGTTACTGAGATGGAGCCCTTGTGACAACTTCCCCGTGTGACAACCAGCCCTGGACTCCCCTTATCAAATATAACTGACCACAGACCATAATGTTGCACTTATAAAATGCTTCTTTTGAATGCTTTTCTATGTTATGTACCTTATATCTTTTTATTCTGTAACATGTATTCCATTGCATTACTT
The DNA here is from genome assembly GCA_032164185.1 of Moxostoma hubbsi. NCBI lineage: Eukaryota > Metazoa > Chordata > Actinopteri > Cypriniformes > Catostomidae > Moxostoma > Moxostoma hubbsi. The sequence continues at coordinate 3,626,320 of JAVLUX010000016.1, read as the reverse complement.
GTTTCTAATGTACAAGGAAAAATAAGATACGTTGTATCATTTTCTGTACAAACCCGGTCTACATTTGCAATGACGACAACAACAAAGAAATACAGAAATAAACCCCAGCTAGCATGAAGACTTGTGTGCTGCCACATGGCTTAATTTTACTGTGTGTGTTTGTCTGCCCTACTGTCTTACCGGCCCTGTTTAATCCCTTTATAGGACCAGCAGCATGCTGTGTGGCCGGGATGAGGACGCGTGCACACACACACACACACACACACAAATCTCACACGGAATAATGCATGCGGATGACCCAGGCCAACTTTACCATGTGTGACATCTGTGTCATCTGTATATAAGAGTGTGCGTTTCAAAAGACAGAATTTCTCTCTGCATCAACTAATCGGACTAATCGACTAATCTGCTCCGTGAGCCACACCTGTTCACAAAACTCAGGAGAGAGAGATTTCTTAATGACAGGTAGACAGGAGCTTCAGAGCGAGAAGCAGAGATGGACAGAAGATAAAGCATGAACTCTTTCCTTATAGCACATGGATTCATTTATAGACGCTCGAGAGATGGAACAGAAACTTGGTCTCTTCATTTACAAATCTGCTACAACTGATCGACACCAAAAACTAAATATATCCAGAAAAATGTTTTTATGCATTTCGTCTGGACGACACAACTAGCTATGAAAACAAGAACCTTTAGACTTCTATTGTTTGATATAAAGCTAATTATAATGACTACAGACTAGCCCAAACCCTAACACTACCCCTAAAAGAAACAGCCATTAACACGCATTTATTAATTCAAGATATGTCGTGTCAAAATAAGGTATAAGAAAGGAAGCAAACGGTCCTTATATCCTTTCAATGCACTCGTACTGACCATCCAAATGCTTTTAGATAGCAGCAATCTGCCAATAGAGAATGTTTTGAAGTGAGAAAGCACATTTCAGTGATTTGTGAGGAAAAGCTCCTCAAAGCACCAGAGCATGTGGATTTATGATGTACATTAAAGAAAAGGAACTAAGTCCAGGAACTGAAGATTAGTGAAATTAAGCCCAGATGTGGAAGAGATTGGCGGTTCACTCGGTCACTAAATGTAGAAACACAGATGTGCTTTCAAACGCAAAGAATAAAAAGGTTTGTGTCTGTGATGTAAAAGACTTTTCATGGACGCCATACGTGCAAATGTAAACAAGCAAGAAGTAGGCTAACCTGTGCTATCACAGCATTAGCATCGTTAGCATCAAACGCAGGTATGTAGCTCATGTAACAAGGACCAAAATGATTTGGAAAGATGTCATTACAGTTCTGACATAGTATCAGGCACTCATACTCATACACTACCGTTCAAAAGTTTAGGTTCACTTACTCATTCTTTATTTATTTATTTATTTCACATTTTAGAATAATAGTAGTCAGCAAAACTATGGAATAATAGAAATGGAAATATGGGAATTATTTTGTGACCAAAATAATCCAAAATAAATCCAAAACTATGTAATATTTTAGCATCTTCAAAGTAGTCACCCTTTGCCTAGAATTTGCAGACATGTACTCGTGACATTTTCTCAACCAACTTCTTGAGGAATCACCCCGGGATGCTTTTTAAACAGTATTGAAGGAGTTCCCATCTATGTTGGGCACTTATTGGCTTCTTTTCTTCATATTTTGATCCAAGTCATCCATTTCAAAAACTTTTTTTTTTTTAGGAAATTTTAGATTTGTAATTAAATAAATGTATATGTTTTGGCAGAATAATATTTTGTCTACAAAGTTAATTTCAAACTTTTAAGCATACACCTTCAGATCAAAAGATTTTTAAGATCATGAGAAACATTTCAGACAAGTGACCCCAAACTTTTGAACGGTAGTGTACGTTATTTTAAACAGAAAATAACTAGAACGCCAAACACCAGGAAGTCGCCACTAAATCAGTAGCGACTTCCTGGCTAACAGCACATCTGATGACCAGATGTCTTTATAAAGCTCCTATTTAACACTCCACAGTTATGAGAACAGGAGCGTCTACAACTGATAATGAGTCTGTTAAAGCAGCCTGAGGGGTTAGCTGGAAAAATACACCAAAACATACAAGCCACTGCCATTTTAATGACCATGTTAAACAGGAGGTAAACTCACCACATCTAGAGTGTTCCAGCAGGCCACACATGACTACCAGTGCATGATCACCATTCCAAACACGGGATATTACACGTCACGTGATAAAAATGTCACATGACACACTTTACAAAATAGCAGATCAAAGGTTTCCAGAATTACAAAATTACACCAGTGGTCATGTGGTAAAGTCAGCCTGTCCTTGTTCCTTAGCAACGACACATTCAGGTGATGCTACAATGATTCGTTACCATGGTTACAGCATCTGACAGCACTATTCAAATCTGCAGGTGCAAATCTGGCACAATTCTTTCATCCTATCAAGATAGAAACTATTTTCCGCTCTTCATTTTTTAATTTTTTTTTCTCTCACGCTAATCCTTTTAAAAATACAGTAAATTATAAAAAAAAAACAATGTTAATGGATAAAAGTGTGTCTATAATGGTGCTGGGATAACTTCCTGTATATATAGTGGACTCTAAAAGACCACATTGAAAATCTTTTCTCCTTTAGATCTGGAAACAAACAAAGTTTTAGCATTTTGAATATAAATTAATAGATTAAACAAAGTAAAGTTATAACACGAAATGAATGAGAAATGTGTAAGCTTCCGCACTTCCGGTTAATAATCAAATAAGCACATTTCTGAATGACACTGACCATGCATACTTTGTATAGATGCTTTGATTGAGTTTAAAACCAGCTTCCATTAAAGCTCAGAATATCATCTTTGGAACATCCTCAAATCATGCTGAAATAACATGCACGTCAGGTTTTGCTCATGTCAGCTCGAGGCACATAAACCAAACACTACAGTCGAAAATGCATGCTTATTTCTCTCTCCTTCAATGATCTGTATGGATACGGCTAATTTAAACTCAAATCGTATTCTGTCTTGCTACTTTGTCTACTTCAAGGCATGCAGTTAGGAAGATGCAGTCGCTGTGCTCAAAATGACTTCCAATATCGCATTGCAGTGGTCTTATGCAGTCTGCGTAGTGATGCTGCACACTAGTTCTCTCACTCTCTCAATGCATCTATAAAGGTCTATCTAGGCTGCTACTATATATTCACCTTCGTATAGTCATCGTATAATTCATCCTGTGTGAATATCAGTACATGTTGCGGCAATGTACTATATGTGAACATAAGTGGGTCAGTGAATGAAAAAAGGACTTCCAGCGTCCCTGTTTCTCTCTTCAGCATCAGCCCTCCTCCAAAGAGCAACGGCACTCTCCCTCTCTCTCCTCCTCTGCTTACTGTCCGTTTACACCAGCGATATTCTCATGCATCACAATAAAATTTGAGAATTTCTGAGCATCACTCGCTTAAATAAGAATTAGGCTCAGGTACAGCTGTGTGACCCTGTTATGCTTCAGATGGTTTAATTTTGCTGCATTGCCTTTGACACGCCTCTCACAGCCCATATTCCCTCCCCCACACCGCTGCAGTCTGTGAGATCAAAATTCATTTCCTGTCCTCTCCTCTGAACAAATGATGAGATATACTGTCTAAAGGACAGTACTAAGAGATGTTATGCTGGGATACTACACATACAGAATTTTCTTTCAAGCATCCAAGTCCCAATTATCAAAAACTAAGAATATAAAAATAGATTTAAAACATCAGTACAACCAAAAATACTAATTACGTCATAATTTTGTGGCCTGCTCCATCATTTTGAGTCACTTTGACCCAGAAACCCATATTGAGTTGCATGAACTAAAGTCAGAAAATAATAGAGCAATTGAAATGGATTATATCAGCCAACATTTCAAAGATTATAGGCCTATCTCTGCATCATGTTTGAGAAGAAACATAAATACATGGTTAGAAAGCATAACATTTCATTCAAACTTTAAATGCGCAAATCTCAAAATGATGACACAGGTCACATTTAACCTACCTCTTGTTGTTCCAAATCAAATTGCATGACAGCCTCAGTCACCATTCAGTTTCATTGCATGGAAAAAAGATGCTGTACAAGTGAATGGTGACTGAGATGTCTCCTTTTGTATTCACAGATGGGGTTTGGAACCACATGAGGAGTAAGTGAAAACAGAATTTTCATTTTGATTGAACTATCCCTTTAAATATTGCATAAGTCACCATAAAGAGGCATTTATGGATTCTCACATATAGAATGTTCAAAATACAAGGCAGGTATCATTAAAATGGGTGTCCTAAAAACAGTATTGAGCACTGTAAATCGAGTCAGGGGTGTGGCCGCCTATGCCTGTTCATCAGAAACCGTAGCCAATTAAAAACGCTCTCTGCCTATTGCATGTTAGGATGTGTTGACATTTTTTTATGGGAAGGTACGTTAAATCGCTTAAAACGTGGTTGGGAACACGAAGTGTCTGGGTTATATGATTAATATAAACTAATGTATAATTCACACCTCACCTCTGTACAAACATCCGGCTCCTCCGTTTCCAGGGTTTGTCTTGGCACAGTCCTCGTGCCACTCAAGTCAACGTTTAAAACGCTTTGACTAGAAGGCCGGAAACATTTTGTATCACTCTTTCTAGAGTCAGAAGTGCCACACAACTCGTAATTGTACACGTGCTGTAAAGTTCCTGTGCCCCCTACGTCTGCGTAAAGAGGCGGATAATACGGAATAACCGGCAGATTCGCGCCAGATTTGTAATACATCCGGTCACGTCTCCATCTGTAGCATTTGACTGACAGTATGGCTATGATAGACACGATAAAGAGAAAGGAAACTACAGCCAAGGCCAAGACCAGATAAAAAGTCAGGTTGTCGTTGTATTCCTTGTCGTGCGTAAAGTCGGTGAACTCGGAGAGCACTTCAGGGAAGCTGTCCGCCACCGCCACGTTCACATTGACTGTAGCTGAACGAGAGGGCTGCCCGTTGTCCTCCACTACAACAGTGAGCCTTTGTTTCACAGCATCTTTATCTGTCACTTGACGTACAGTTCTTATTTCTCCATTCTGTAAGCCCACTTCAAACAGCGCCCTGTCTGTGGCTTTCTGCAGTTTATATGAGAGCCAGGCATTCTGTCCAGAATCCACATCAACAGCCACCACTTTAGTGACCAGATAACCCACATCTGCCGAACGAGGCACTATTTCAGCCACCACAGAAGCACCAGACTGGACCGGATACAGAACCTGAGGCGCGTTGTCATTCTGGTCCTGAATAATGATTCTCACACTCACGTTGCTGCTGAGAGGAGGGGAACCTCCGTCTTGCGCTTTTACTGTAATTGTAAACGACTTTAATTGCTCATAATCAAATGATTTCGCTGCATGAATCGCCCCACTGTCAGAATTGATCGAAACTAAGGACGAAATTGGCGTGCCGTTCAAACCATTATCAGAAATGAAGTAGGACACGCGTGCGTTCGCTCCCAAATCTGCGTCATGCGCTTTTACGCAGAACAAAGACAGAGATGGAGAATTGTTCTCTATCACATATGCATTATACGCGTCCTGCTCAAATTGAGGTGCATGATCGTTCACATCTGTGATTTTTACGCTCAATGCCTTTGTACTAAACAAAGGCGGGCGGCCACCATCTTTGGCAGTGATAGTAATATTATATTCTGCTGTTTCCTCTCTATCTAGCTCGGTGTCCGTGACTATACTGTAATAATTCGTCAAAGATGATTCGATTTTGAACGGAAGGCTGCTTTCAATTGAACAAGTAACCTTTCCGTTTTCTTCAGCATCGTTGTCTTGTATGTTTATCATGGCCACAACGGTGCCAGGCGGGGAATTTTCAGGTATAGTGTTTGAAAAAGACATAAGCGTTAATTTTGGCGCGTTATCATTGATGTCTGTTACCTCCACAATCACCTCAGACGAGTCGGATAACCCCCCCTGATCTTTAGCTTGAATTTTAAACTCATGGATAGCAGACTCCTCAAAATCAAGCTCACCAATCAACCGTATTTCACCACTCGACGGATCCACAGAAAACAGGTCTCGGATTTTGGCCGTGGTGTGCTCGAAATAATATCCAATTTGTCCATTTGAGACCGTATCCGCATCGGTTGCATTAACAGTAATCAACAGCGATCCTTTCACGGTGTTTTCGGGGACAGATATTCTGTATGTGTCCTTCAGGAACACTGGAGCATTGTCATTAATATCTAAAACAATAATGTGTATTTTTACCGTGCCAGAACGTTTCGGATTGCCTCCATCTGTGGCAGTTACAGTCAAATACAAATGTGCTTGTTTCTCTGTGTCTAAATGCGTTTGCAGAACAAGCTCGACGTTTTTACCACTACCAGATCGACTGTTTGTCTTCAGAGTAAAATGATCGGATGGATGAACCGAATAACTCTGGATACTATTAATGCCCACATCAGGGTCATCTGCGCTATCCACAGTAAAACGCGCTCCGTTTGAAGCAGACTCGCTTATTTCTAATGTAATTTCACCTCTTGGAAATGCAGGACTGTTGTCATTTACATCCAGTATTTCTAGAGTGATGCGAAATAGCTCAATGGGATTTTCTAAGATGACTTCAAAGCTGAGGCTGCACGCGGATACAGCACCAGCGCACAAAAGCTCCCGGTCTATTCTCTCCTTGATAATGATGTGCCCTTTCTCCCGGTCCAGCCCCACATATTCCCGGCCACCGGCTGTAAAGATCCGCGCTTTCCCCGTTGTTAGCCTTTTAAGCTCAAGACCCAGGTCTTTCACGATGTCTCCGACGAATGAGCCGGGTGCCATCTCCTCTGGCACGGAATACCGGACTTGCCCGTACGCGCCACAGAGAAAATGCGCACATAACAGCAACACGCCTGGCGGCCATGAAGAAAGAAAATAATGCCTTTTCATGCCGATAAAGAACCTCTATCACCCACAATATACAATAAAAGATATATAATATCTCATCAATAGCTCAGAAAAAAAATATCACATTAAAGTGAAGACTATAATTAAACCAAATCAGATATTTAGTCTTTTAGATGCGTCCTCCAGATTTAGCGTGCGCACTCCTTTGTATCAGAGGCACAATCCTTACATGCGCAAACAGCACGGAAAGGAAGGCGTGTTTTATGCATTAAAGCATGAACATAAACCTTATCAAGCAACAGCGACGCTTTGAGTTCAATTTAAAAACTGCACATTGCTTTTTCCAGGCTCATTGTATGATGGGTGTGGAAATGTGGTAGATGGAGCTAGGCGCAAATGGCAAAAGGTTCACTTTTACGCACATCAGTCAGAGAAAGGTGTGGATACCTAGCAGAAGGAAAATTAAAACACATTCTGTTTAATTTAAACACTACTTGGATCTATTCTATTTACAAAGAAACTGACAAAAATCTTCTTGTGGAAATTAATAAAAATAAATGCGTAAGGCGCTGCATACACGTGCCAGGTGTCTCTATTGAAAATATTTAAACACGTTACTCCACAACAATATTTTTCTGCAGCATGAACATTTTTTAACAGTGACTTAGACAAAAACTAACTGCACGAGTCTCACCTGATCCTCTAAATCTCTGGATATCGATTTATTGTCCTGCGCATGCGTGAATGTCTGTGTTCCACTGGTGTCCAGACTAATGATGCTCTCACTGGCAGGTCTGACGTATTTCAGATCACTCTTTCTGGAGTCAGAGGTTCTGCAAACCTCATAATTGTACACGTGCTGTAAAGTTCCTGTGCCCCCTACGTCTGCGTAAAGAGGCGGATAATACGGAATAACCGGCAGATTCGCGCCAGATTTGTAATACATCCGCTCACGTCTCCATCGGTAGCATTTGACTGACAGTATGGCAATGATAGACACGATAAAGAGAAAGGAAACTACAGCCAAGGCCAAGACCAGATAAAAAGTCAGGTTGTCGTTGTATTCCTTGTCGTGCGTAAAGTCGGTGAACTCGGAGAGCACTTCAGGGAAGCTGTCCGCCACCGCCACGTTCACATTGACTGTAGCTGAACGAGAGGGCTGCCCGTTGTCCTCCACTACAACAGTGAGCCTTTGTTTCACAGCATCTTTATCTGTCACTTGACGTACAGTTCTTATTTCTCCATTCTGTAAGCCCACTTCAAACAGCGCCCTGTCTGTGGCTTTCTGCAGTTTATATGAGAGCCAGGCATTCTGTCCAGAGTCCACATCAACAGCCACCACTTTAGTGACCAGATAACCCACATCTGCCGAACGAGGCACTATTTCAGCCACCACAGAAGCACCAGACTGGACCGGATACAGAACCTGAGGCGCGTTGTCATTCTGGTCCTGAATAATGATTCTCACACTCACGTTGCTGCTGAGAGGAGGGGAACCTCCGTCTTGCGCTTTTACGCGGATGTTAAATTCTTTGATTTGCTCATAATCGAAAGAACAGACAGCGAGAATCTCTCCGCTCTCTGCATTCACTGAAATATACGTCGAAGCAGAGACGCCATTCACAAGAATATCTTCCAGAAAATAGGAAATACGCGCGTTATTGCCAGAGTCTTTGTCATGCGCTTTAACAGATGAAACAGAGACTCCGGGTGAATTATTTTCCAGCACATATGCGGTGTATGACTGACGCTGAAAAACAGGGGCGTTGTCATTGACATCAGAGATTTTCAGATTTAAGGTTTTATTAGTGGAGAAAGATGGCGAGCCCTCATCAACAGCTGTTATTGTGATATTATAGTCAGATATTGCTTCGCGATCTAAAACCTGATCAGTAACTAAACTGTAGAAATTCGCGGAGGATGATTTAATGTGAAATGGCAAGTCTGAATTGACGAAGCATTTAATTTGGCCGTTTTTACCGGAATCTATATCTTTAATATTGAGCATCGCAATCACCGTGTCAGGCGCAGAATCTTCTGCAATGGGACTGGAAAATGATATAACACTGATTACAGGTGCATTATCATTAACGTCAGTTAATTCAATGAGCACTTTACTATTATCAGTTAGTCCTCCCTTATCCATGGCCTCAAGGTTAAGTTCATATTGCTTTGATTTTTCATAGTCCAACAGGCCATTCACGTAAACGTTTCCGTTGTCCGGATCAATTCTAAAAAGGTTTAAATCTTTTCCAGAGCTTTGTGAAAACGAATATGTCACCTCACCGTATGATCCTTTGTCTTTGTCTGTAGCACTCACTGTCAGCACTACTTTACCTACTGGTGCATTTTCCGCTAAAGCTACTCTGTACACTGACTGACTGAACGCGGGGGTATTGTCGTTTGCGTCAATTACTGTGACGCTTACCTTAACTGTTCCGGATTTTTGAGGGTTACCTCCATCATAAGCAGTCAATATTAATTTGAGTTCCTCTTTTTGCTCTCGGTCTAATGGAGATTGCAATACCATTTCAACGTATATAGTTCCATCAGCACGCGACAGCTCTTTTAATGTAAAGTGATCTGTTGGTGTCAGAGTGTATCTTTGGAGCGTATTCAAACCCACATCAGGATCGTGCGCACTATCTAAAGAAAAGCGAGCACCGGGAGCAGCCATCTCGCTAATCTGAAAGTTTATCTCCTTTCTAGTGAAAACAGGAGCATGATCATTGATGTCTAATATTTCTACATCGATTCTATGCAGCTCCATGGGGTTTTCTAGAATGATCTGGAAATGTAATGAGCAGGGAGACACTTGGGCACACAGCTCCTCTCTATCTATCCTCTCTTTCACTACCAGAGTCCCTTTATCCACATTCAGACCGATGTACTCACGACTGTCCTCCGTAAAGATCCGCGCTCGACCAGATTTCAGCCTCTTAACATCCAAACCGAGATCCTGAACGATATTTCCCACCAGCGAGCCCTTTGTCATCTCCTCTGGGATAGAATAACGGACCTGCCCGTGCGCAACGGCCATGACAAAGACGCACAGCACGAGAGGCTGCATTAGCCATGATGCAATCCGTGTCGACGATGCGCCTCTTTGGGCGTTAAAAGAACAAAGAACCGACATATTCCAGATCTTCTATTCCATTAAAGAAGATGAGACAAAGATCCAAAGACTCGGAAAGGAAGGAAAACAGGAAATGTATCCGAAAAGCACAGCGAATGTCTCGACGCGCCAGTAATAGAAAGAGACCGTCTGAAATGAAATCTATATTCTGCAGACTGTGTGATGTCAGAAAGTGGAGGAGGATCTAAAAACGAGCGTTTTAAACCAGCACACACTGAACAACAGCGACACTTACAGTAAAAGTGAAATATTACATGGAAATATTTCATAAGAAAAAGCAACACCAAAAAAACTAAAGCAAATGCGGTCAAAGATGAACACACATGTTTTTTTAACACTTTGACATGAATTAAGAAAAAAAGAAAAAAGAAGAAGAAATAAACCCCAAATGAAACAGGGTTTGAACAGAAGACCTCAACAATATGAAAAAAAAAAAAAACATTAGTTAAAAGTTAAGTGGAAAATACAAAATAGCTATTTATAAAAAAATATTCTGGGACGAAAGATTGAGACGCTGTTCCACATTTGCGCACGCGCACACACAAACACACGCGCGGCAAATAGTTCATTGTTGTATTTTGAATGGATAATGTAACAGTTACACATAGTGATTGATTGTCAGATAACAATTACAGTATATTTAAATATGCATGTAATTTAAAGTAATATTGCAGCAAAAGTGACAGCAATATGCCCTCCCGTAACGCCTAAAACATCGTCACTGATATATACTGGACATTTCCAGCTGACATTTTCAACCGAAACTTCATAAATAATATTACTCCGTGCACACTAACAACACTAAAAAAATCAGAAAGAGGAAATTAATGTTTATTCAAAAATTAATATCCTTTGACTCGAGCTCACCTGATCAAAAGAATCTTCACTGGTCAGTTTCTCTCTCTGCGCATGCGTGAGTGTCTGTGCGCCACTGGTGTCCAGACTAATGATGCTCTCACTGCCAGGTCTGACGTATTTCAGATCACTCTTTCTGGAGTCAGTGGTTCTGCAAACCTCATAATTGTACACGTGCTGTAAAGTTCCTGTGCCCCCTACGTCTGCGTAAAGAGGCGGATAATACGGAATAACCGGCAGATTCGCGCCAGATTTGTAATACATCCGCTCACGTCTCCATCGGTAGCATTTGACTGACAGTATGGCTATGATAGACACGATAAAGAGAAAGGAAACTACAGCCAAGGCCAAGACGAGATAAAAAGTCAGGTTGTCGTTGTATTCCTTGTCGTGCGTAAAGTCGGTGAACTCGGAGAGCACTTCAGGGAAGCTGTCCGCCACCGCCACGTTCACATTGACTGTAGCTGAACGAGAGGGCTGCCCGTTGTCCTCCACTACAACAGTGAGCCTTTGTTTCACAGCATCTTTATCTGTCACTTGACGCACAGTTCTTATTTCTCCATTCTGTAAGCCCACTTCAAACAGCGCCCTGTCTGTGGCTTTCTGCAGTTTATATGAGAGCCAGGCATTCTGTCCAGAGTCCACATCAACAGCCACCACTTTAGTGACCAGATAACCCACATCTGCCGAACGAGGCACTATTTCAGCCACCACAGAAGCACCAGACTGGACCGGATACAGAACCTGAGGCGCGTTGTCATTCTGGTCCTGAATAATGATTCTCACACTCACGTTGCTGCTGAGAGGAGGGGAACCTCCGTCTTGCGCTTTTACGCGGATGTTAAATTCTTTGATTTGCTCATAATCGAAAGAACGGACAGCGAGAATCTCTCCGCTCTCTGCATTCACTGAAATATACGTCGAAGCAGAGACGCCATTCACAAGAATATCTTCCAGAAAATAGGAAATACGCGCGTTATTGCCAGAGTCTTTGTCATGCGCTTTAACAGATGAAACAGAGACTCCGGGTGGATTATTTTCCAGCACATATGCGGTGTATGACTGACGCTGAAAAACAGGGGCGTTGTCATTGACATCAGAGATTTTCAGATTTAAGGTTTTATTAGAGGAGAAAGATGGCGAGCCCTCATCAACAGCTGTTATTGTGATATTATAGTCAGATATTGCTTCGCGATCCAAATGCGCATCAGTTACTAGACTGTAAAAATTTGGAGAGGATGACTTTATTTTAAACGGCAAATTTTGAGGAATATAACACTTAACTATTCCGTTTTTACCCGAATCTAAATCTTTCACATTCAACATCGCTATAACAGTGTCTGAAGCGGAGTTCTCCGGCACAGGGTTTGAAAATGAAATTATGTTTATAATAGGAGCATTGTCATTTACATCTGTCATTTCGATATGCACTTTACTGGTATCGCTTAATCCTCCTCTGTCTGTTGCTTCGACATATAATTCATATTTTTTTGATTTCTCAAAATCTAATGGACCATTAATGGTAATATCTCCGGTAATCGAACCTATTTTGAAAAGGTCAGAAAAGCTTTCACTGCTTTCAAAAAAAGAATAGGTAATATCGCCATTAGACCCCAAATCTCCATCAGTTGCACTGACCCGCAAAACAGTGGATCCTTTGGAAATATTCTCGGGAATAGAAGCTCTATAGACCGACTGACTGAAAACAGGCGCATTGTCATTTGCATCTAAAACTATAACGTTTATCTTGACAGTGCCCGTTTTCTGAGGATTTCCGCCATCAAATGCAGTTAAGATCAGTTTATGTTCCGCCACAGTCTCTCTGTCCAATGGTTTTTGTAAAATCATCTCTACGTATTTTGTATCATCCAGATTAGCAGGTATTTTAACTGTGAAAAGATCGGACGGGTTTAGTTTATACGTCTGAATTGAATTTAGACCAACATCAGGATCTTTCGCGCTGTCGATTGAATATCGAGCCCCAGACAAAGCAGATTCACTAATTTGAAAAGTAATTTCCTTTTTCATGAAAACAGGCGCATGATCATTGATGTCTAATATTTCTACATCGATTCTATGCAGCTCCATGGGGTTTTCTAGAATGATCTGAAAGTGTAATGAGCAGGGAGACACTTGGGCACACAGCTCCTCTCTATCTATCCTCTCTTTCACTACCAGAGTCCCTTTATCCACATTCAGACCGATGTACTCACGACTGTCCTCCGTAAAGATCCGCGCTCGACTAGATTTCAGCCTCTTAACATCCAAACCGAGATCCTGAACGATATTTCCCACCAGCGAGCCCTTTGTCATCTCCTCTGGGATAGAATAACGGACCTGCCCGTGCGCAACGGCCATGACAAAGACGCACAGCACGAGAAGCTGCATTAGCCATGATGCAATCCGTGTCGACGATGCGCCTCTTTGGGCGTTAAAAGAACAAAGAACCGACATATTCCAGATCTTCTATTCCATTAAAGAAGATGAGGCAAAGATCCAAAGACACAGAAAGGAAGGAAAACAGGAAATGTATCCGAAAAGCACAGCGAATGTCTCGACGCGCCAGTAATAGAAAGAGACCGTCTGAAATGAAATCTATATTCTGCAGACTGTGTGATGTCAGAAAGTGGAGGAGGATCTAAAAACGAGCGTTTTAAACCAGCACACACTGAACAACAGCGACACTTACAGTAAAAGTGAAATATTACATGGAAATATTTCATGAGAAAAAGCAACACCAAAAAAACTAAAGCAAATGCGGTCAAAGATGAACACACATGTTTTTTTTAACACTTTGACATGAATTAAGAAAAAAAGAAAAAAGAAGAAGAAATAAACCCCAAATGAAACAGGGTTTGAACAGAAGACCATTAAAAAAAAAACATTAGTTAAAAGTTAAGTGGAAAATACAAAATAGCTATTTATAAAAAAATATTCTGGGACGAAAGATTGAGACGCTTTCCACATTTGCGCACGCGCACACACAAACACGCGCGCGGCGAATAGTTCATTGTATTTTGAATGGACAATGTAACAGTTACACATAGTGATTGATTGTCAGATAACAATTACAGTATATTTAAATATACATGTAATTTAAAGTAATATTGCAGCAAAAGTGACAGCAATATGCCCTCCCGTAACGCCTAAAACATCGTCACTGATATATACTGGACATTTCCAGCTGACATTTTCAACCGAAACTTCATAAATAATATTACTCCGTGCACACTAACAACACTAAAAAAATCAGAAAGAGGAAATTAATGTTTATTCAAAAATTAATATCCTTTGACTCGAGCTCACCTGATCAAAAGAATCTTCACTGGTCAGTTTCTCTCTCTGCGCATGCGTGAGTGTTTGTGCTCCACTGGTGTCCAGACTAATGATGCTCTCACTGCCAGGTCTGACGTATTTCAGATCACTCTTTCTGGAGTCAGTGGTTCTGCAAACCTCATAATTGTACACGTGCTGTAAAGTTCCTGTGCCCCCTACGTCTGCGTAAAGAGGCGGATAATACGGAATAACCGGCAGATTCGCGCCAGATTTGTAATACATCCGCTCACGTCTCCATCGGTAGCATTTGACTGACAGTATGGCTATGATAGACACGATAAAGAGAAAGGAAACTACAGCCAAGGCCAAGACCAGATAAAAAGTCAGGTTGTCGTTGTATTCCTTGTCGTGCGTAAAGTCAGTGAACTCGGAGAGCACTTCAGGGAAGCTGTCCGCCACCGCCACGTTCACATTGACTGTAGCTGAACGAGAGGGCTGCCCGTTGTCCTCCACTACAACAGTGAGCCTTTGTTTCACAGCATCTTTATCTGTCACTTGACGTACAGTTCTTATTTCTCCATTCTGTAAGCCCACTTCAAACAGCGCCCTGTCTGTGGCTTTCTGCAGTTTATATGAGAGCCAGGCATTCTGTCCAGAGTCCACATCAACAGCCACCACTTTAGTGACCAGATAACCCACATCTGCCGAACGAGGCACTATTTCAGCCATCACAGAAGCACCAGACTGGACCGGATACAGAACCTGAGGCGCGTTGTCATTCTGGTCCTGAATAATGATTCTCACACTCACGTTGCTGCTGAGAGGAGGGGAACCTCCGTCTTGCGCTTTTACGCGGATGTTAAATTCTTTGATTTGCTCATAATCGAAAGAACAGACAGCGAGAATCTCTCCGCTCTCTGCATTCACTGAAATATACGTCGAAGCAGAGACGCCATTCACAAGAATATCTTCCAGAAAATAGGAAATTCGCGCGTTATTGCCAGAGTCTTTGTCATGCGCTTTAACAGATGAAACAGAGACTCCGGGTGAATTATTTTCCAGCACATATGCGGTGTATGACTGACGCTGAAAAACAGGGGCGTTGTCATTGACATCAGAGATTTTCAGATTTAAGGTTTTATTAGTGGAGAAAGATGGCGAGCCCTCATCAACAGCTGTTATTGTGATATTATAGTCAGATATTGCTTCGCGATCCAAATGCGCATCAGTTACTAGACTGTAAAAATTTGGAGAGGATGACTTTATTTTAAACGGCAAATTTTGAGGAATATAACACTTAACTATTCCGTTTTTACCCGAATCTAAATCTTTCACATTCAACATCGCTATAACAGTGTCTGAAGCGGAGTTCTCCGGCACAGGGTTTGAAAATGAAATTATGTTTATAATAGGAGCATTGTCATTTACATCTGTCATTTCGATATGCACTTTACTGGTATCGCTTAATCCTCCTCTGTCTGTTGCTTCGACATATAATTCATATTTTTTTGATTTCTCAAAATCTAATGGACCATTAATGGTAATATCTCCGGTAATTGAACCGATTTTGAAAAGGTCAGAAAAGCTTTCACTGCTTTCAGAAAATGAATACGTAACATCTCCATTAGACCCCAAATCTCCATCAGTTGCACTGACCCGCAAAACAGTGGATCCTTTGGAAATATTCTCGGGAATAGAAGCTCTATAGACCGACTGACTGAAAACAGGCGCATTGTCATTTGCATCTAAAACTATAACGTTTATCTTGACAGTGCCCGTTTTCTGAGGATTTCCGCCATCAAATGCAGTTAAGATCAGTTTATGTTCCGCCACAGTCTCTCTGTCCAAGGGTTTTTGTAAAATCATCTCTACGTATTTTGTATCATCCAGATTAGCAGGTATTTTAACTGTGAAAAGATCGGACGGGTTTAGTTTATACGTATGAATTGAATTTAGACCAACATCAGGATCTTTCGCGCTGTCGATTGAATATCGAGCCCCAGACAAAGCAGATTCACTAATTTGAAAAGTAATTTCTTTTTTCTTGAAAACAGGCGCATGATCATTGATGTCTAATATTTCTACATCGATTCTATGCAGCTCCATGGGGTTTTCTAGAATGATCTGAAAGTGTAATGAGCAGGGAGACACTTGGGCACACAGCTCCTCTCTATCTATCCTCTCTTTCACTACCAGAGTCCCTTTATCCACATTCAGACCGATGTACTCACGACTGTCCTCCGTAAAGATCCGCGCTCGACCAGATTTCAGCCTCTTAACATCCAAACCGAGATCCTGAACGATATTTCCCACCAGCGAGCCCTTTGTCATCTCCTCTGGGATAGAATAACGGACCTGCCCGTGCGCAACGGCCATGACAAAGACGCACAGCACGAGAGGCTGCATTAGCCATGATGCAATCCGTGTCGACGATGCGCCTCTTTGGGCGTTAAAAGAACAAAGAACCGACATATTCCAGATCTTCTATTCCATTAAAGAAGATGAGGCAAAGATCCAAAGACACAGAAAGGAAGGAAAACAGGAAATGTATCCGAAAAGCACAGCGAATGTCTCGACGCGCCAGTAATAGAAAGAGACCGTCTGAAATGAAATCTATATTCTGCAGACTGTGTGATGTCAGAAAGTGGAGGAGGATCTAAAAACGAGCGTTTTAAACCAGCACACACTGAACAACAGCGACACTTACAGTAAAAGTGAAATATTACATGGAAATATTTCATGAGAAAAAGCAACACCAAATAACCAAAACAAATGCGGTCAAAGATGAACACAAATGTTTTTTTAACACTTTGACGTGATAAAAAATAAAATAGTAAATAAATAATAGAGGAAAAATAAAATAAAAAACGAAACAGGGTTTGAACAGAAGACCTCAAAAACATGGTAATAATACATGAGTTAAAAGTTAAGTGGAAAATACAAAATAGCTATTTATAAAAAGAAATTATTCTGGCACGAAAGATTGAGACGCTGTTTCACATTTGCGCGCGCACAAACACACACACACACACACACACACACACACGCGCGCGCGCCGAACAGTTCGTTGTTGTAATTTTAATGGATAATGCAACAGTAAAACAGAGTAATTGATTGTCAGATAACAATTACAGTAAGTTTAAAAATACATGTAATTTTATTTAATAATTATTAAAGTTATATTACAGCAAATGTGACAGCAATATGCCCTCCCGTAATGACAAAAATATCACTGATATATATTGGACATTTCTGGCAATCACAGCTGACATTTTCAAAAGAAATTTCATAAATAATATTTCACAGTGCTCACTAACAACACTAAAAAAAACAGAAAGAGGAAATGAGCATTTCACCAAAAAGTCATATTCAAAACCTTTGACTCGAGCTCACCTGATCAAAAGAATCTTCACTGGTCAGTTTGTCTCTCTGCGCATGCGTGAGTGTCTGTGCTCCACTGGTGTCCAGACTAATGATGCTCTCACTGCAAGGTCTGACGAATTTCAGATCACTCTTTCTGGAGTCAGTGGTTCTGCAAACCTCATAATTGTACACGTGCTGTAAAGTTCCTGTGCCCCCTACGTCTGCGTAAAGAGGCGGATAATACGGAATAACCGGCAGATTCGCGCCAGATTTGTAATACATCCGCTCACGTCTCCATCTGTAGCATTTGACTGACAGTATGGCTATGATAGACACGATAAAGAGAAAGGAAACTACAGCCAAGGCCAAGACCAGATAAAAAGTCAGGTTGTCGTTGTATTCCTTGTCGTGCGTAAAGTCAGTGAACTCGGAGAGCACTTCAGGGAAGCTGTCCGCCACCGCCACGTTCACATTGACTGTAGCTGAACGAGAGGGCTGCCCGTTGTCCTCCACTACAACAGTGAGCCTTTGTTTCACAGCATCTTTATCTGTCACTTGACGTACAGTTCTTATTTCTCCATTCTGTAAGCCCACTTCAAACAGCGCCCTGTCTGTGGCTTTCTGCAGTTTATATGAGAGCCAGGCATTCTGTCCAGAGTCCACATCAACAGCCACCACTTTAGTGACCAGATAACCCACATCTGCCGAACGAGGCACTATTTCAGCCACCACAGAAGCACCAGACTGGACCGGATACAGAACCTGAGGCGCGTTGTCATTCTGGTCCTGAATAATGATTCTCACACTCACGTTGCTGCTGAGAGGAGGGGAACCTCCGTCTTGCGCTTTTACGCGGATGTTAAATTCTTTGATTTGCTCATAATCGAAAGAACGGACAGCGAGAATCTCTCCGTTCTCTGCATTCACTGAAATATACGTCGAAGCAGAGACGCCATTCACAAGAATATCTTCCAGAAAATAGGAAATTCGCGCGTTATTGCCAGAGTCTTTGTCATGCGCTTTAACAGATGAAACAGAGACTCCGGGTGGATTATTTTCCAGCACATATGCGGTGTATGACTGACGCTGAAAAACAGGGGCGTTGTCATTGACATCAGAGATTTTCAGATTTAAGGTTTTATTAGTGGAGAAAGATGGCGAGCCCTCATCAACAGCTGTTATTGTGATATTATAGTCAGATATTGCTTCTCGGTCTAATAACTGTTCAGTGACTAAACTGTAGAAATTTGAGGCTGATTGTCTGATTCGGAATGGTAAACTAGGATTAATAAAACACCTTACCTGTCCATTTTTCCCCGAATCTAAATCTTTGACATTCAGCATCGCTATTACAGTCTCTGAGGCGGAATTCTCTGGTAAAGGATTTGAAAACGATATTACATTAATCACAGGCGCATTGTCATTGACATCTGTGATTTCCACCATCACTTTAGCGGTATCTGTTAATCCGCCATGATCTGTTGCCACCACATTCAGTTCATATTTCTTTGATTTTTCAAAGTCTAGAGGGCCAATAACAGTTACATCGCCATTTGTTGGATCAATGTTGAAAATATCTAAGATTCTATGGCTGCTTTGCGAGAATGAATAAGACAGTTGCTTATTTGTTCCTTGATCCGCGTCAGTTGCACTAACCTGTAAGACTAAAGAGCCTTTTGTCGCATTTTCAGCGACTGGAACTCTGTAGACAGATTGACTAAAAATAGGTGCGTTGTCGTTTGCATCCAAAACAACAACGTTTATCTTTAAGGTACCAGTTTTATGTGGGGTACCACCGTCAAAAGCCGTCAAAATCAGATTTAACTCCTCCTGCGTTTCTCTGTCTAATGGTGTTTGCAAAACCATTTCCACATATTTAGTGCCGTCGGTATCAGTCAACATTTTAAGGACAAAATGATCATTTGCGCTTAATTTATATGTCTGAAGAGAATTTAGCCCCTCGTCCTCATCGTTAGCACTATCTACTGAATATCGAGCCCCAGACAAAGAAGATTCACTAATTTGAAAAGTAATTTCCTTTATCATGAAAACAGGAGCATGATCATTGATGTCTAATATTTCTACATCGATTCTATGCAGCTCCATGGGGTTTTCTAGAATGATCTGAAAGTGTAATGAGCAGGGAAACACTTGGGCACACAGCTCCTCTCTATCTATCCTCTCTTTCACTACCAGAGTCCCTTTATCCACATTCAGACCGATGTACTCACGACTGTCCTCCGTAAAGATCCGCGCTCGACCAGATTTCAGCCTCTTAACATCCAAACCGAGATCCTGAACGATATTTCCCACCAGCGAGCCCTTTGTCATCTCCTCTGGGATAGAATAACGGACCTGCCCGTGCGCAACGGCCATGACAAAGACGCACAGCACGAGAGGCTGCATTAGCCATGATGCAATCCGTGTCGACGATGCGCCTCTTTGGGCGTTAAAAGAACAAAGAACCGACATATTCCAGATCTTCTATTCCATTAAAGAAGATGAGACAAAGATCCAAAGACTCGGAAAGGAAGGAAAACAGGAAATGTATCCGAAAAGCACAGCGAATGTCTCGACGCGCCAGTAATAGAAAGAGACCGTCTGAAATGAAATCTATATTCTGCAGACTGTGTGATGTCAGAAAGTGGAGGAGGATCTAAAAACGAGCGTTTTAAACCAGCACACACTGAATAACAGCGACACTTACAGTAAAAGTGAAATATTACATGGAAATATTTCATAAGAAAAAGCAACACCAAAAAACTAAAGCAAATGCGGTCAAAGATGAACACACATGTTTTTTTTTTTAACACTTTGACATGAATAAAAAAAAAAAAAAAACAACAACAACAAAAAAAAAAATAGAAGAAATAAACCCCAAATGAAACAGGGTTTGAACAAAAGACCTCAAAAATATGGAAAAAAATACACAAGTTAAAAGTTAAGTGGAAAATACGCAAGCGCGCCGAACAGTTCGTTGTTGTAATTTTAATGGTTAATGCAACAGTACAACATAGTAATTGATTGTCAGAAAACAATTACAGTATATTTAAAAATACATGTAATTTTATTTAATAATTATTAAACTTATATTACAGCAAAGGGGACAGCAATATGCCCTCCCGTAATGCCAAAAACCTCGTCACTGATATATATAATGGACATTTTTAACCGAAATTTCATGAATAATTTTGCACAGTGCACCCTAACAACACTAAAAAAAATCAGAAAGAGGAAATGAGCATTTAATCAAAAAGTCATATTCATAACCTTTGACTCGAGCTCACCTGATCAAAATAATCTTCATTGGTCAGTTTGTCTCTCTGCGCATGCGTGAGTGTCTGTGCTCCACTGGTGTCCACACTAATGATGCTCTCACTACAAGGTCTGACGTATTTCAGATCACTCTTTCTGGAGTCAGTAGTTCTGCAAACCTCATAATTGTACACGTGCTGTAAAGTTCCTGTGCCCCCTACGTCTGCGTAAAGAGGCGGATAATACGGAATAACCGGCAGATTCGCGCCAGATTTGTAAAACATCCGCTCACGTCTCCATCTGTAGCATTTGACTGACAGTATGGCAATGATAGACACGATAAAGAGAAAGGAAACTACAGCCAAGGTCAAGACGAGATAAAAAGTCAGGTTGTCGTTGTATTCCTTGTCGTGCGTAAAGTCGGTGAACTCGGAGAGCACTTCAGGGAAGCTGTCCGCCACCGCCACGTTCACATTGACTGTAGCTGAACGAGAGGGCTGCCCGTTGTCCTCCACTACAACAGTGAGCCTTTGTTTCACAGCATCTTTATCTGTCACTTGACGTACAGTTCTTATTTCTCCATTCTGTAAGCCCACTTCAAACAGCGCCCTGTCTGTGGCTTTCTGCAGTTTATATGAGAGCCAGGCATTCTGTCCAGAGTCCACATCAACAGCCACCACTTTAGTGACCAGATAACCCACATCTGCCGAACGAGGCACTATTTCAGCCATCACAGAAGCACCAGACTGGACCGGATACAGAACCTGAGGCGCGTTGTCATTCTGGTCCTGAATAATGATTCTCACACTCACGTTGCTGCTGAGAGGAGGGGAGCCTCCGTCTTGCGCTTTTACGCGGATGTTAAATTCTTTGATTTGCTCATAATCGAAAGAACGGACAGCGAGAATCTCTCCGTTCTCTGCATTCACTGAAATATACGTCGAAGCAGAGACGCCATTCACAAGAATATCTTCCAGAAAATATGAAATTCGCGCGTTATTGCCAGAGTCTTTGTCATGCGCTTTAACAGATGAAACAGAGACTCCGGGTGAATTATTTTCCGGCACATATGCGGTGTATGACTGACGCTGAAAAACAGGGGCGTTGTCATTGACATCAGAGATTTTCAGATTTAAGGTTTTATTAGTGGAGAAAGATGGCGAGCCCTCATCAACAGCTGTTATTGTGATATTATAGTCAGATATTGCTTCTCGGTCTAACAGCTCATCTGTGATCACACTGTAGATATTTTGGGCATTTGACTTCACTTTGAAAGGAAAATTTGGATTAATTAAGCATTTTACCTGTCCATTTTTTCCTGAATCTAAATCTTTAATATTCAGCATCGCTATCACAGTCTCCACTGCGGCATCCTCGGGTATTGGATTAGAAAATGAAATTACAATTATCATGGGGGCATTGTCATTAATATCAATTAATTCGATGATAACTTTGCTGGAATCTGTCAAGCCACCTTTGTCCGTTGCCTCAACGTTCAACTGAAAATGTTTGGACTTTTCGAAATCTAGGTCACCGTTAACAGTAATGGTCCCGCTTTCTGAATTAATATTGAAAAGCTCTAAAGCCTTTCCCGATGTTTGTGAGAAGGAATATGTCAGTTCAGCATTTGTTCCTTTGTCTTTATCAGTTGCAGTCACACTTACGACATTAGTGCCTTTTGGTGAATTCTCTAACAAGGAAACTCTGTACACGGGGAGACTAAATACAGGAGCATTGTCGTTTGCATCGATAACTAAAACACTTATTTGAATAGTGCCGGATTTCTGAGGACTGCCGCCATCAAACGCCATCAATGTTAATTTATAATCCTCCTGTTTTTCTCTATCTAGATGTGTTTGTAAAATCATTTCTACATATTTCAATCCATCATGTCCTGTCTGTTCTTTCAAAGAGAAATAATCAGTTGGATTAAGAGTGTATCTCTGAAGAGTATTGAAACCTGCATCGGAATCGTGCGCATTATCCAAAGAAAATTTTGCACCGGGAACGGCCAGCTCGCTAATTTGAAAGCTTATTTCCTTTCGAGCAAAAACAGGCGCATGATCATTGATGTCTAATATTTCTACATCGATTCTATGCAGCTCCATGGGGTTTTCTAGAATGATCTGGAAATGTAATGAGCAGGGAGACACTTGGGCACACAGCTCCTCTCTATCTATCCTCTCTTTCACTACCAGAGTCCCTTTATCCACATTCAGACCGATGTACTCACGACTGTCCTCCGTAAAGATCCGCGCTCGACCAGATTTCAGCCTCTTAACATCCAAACCGAGATCCTGAACGATATTTCCCACCAGCGAGCCCTTTGTCATCTCCTCTGGGATAGAATAACGGACCTGCCCGTGCGCAACAGCCATGACAATAATCCAAAGGAAAAATATCTGCATCATCCACCACGACGCTCGTGCGGTGGCACAGCTCTCCCTGACAGTACGAGAACAAAGGAAAAGCATATTCTTCACCATGCTGTCGAGTCCAAAAGATCACAAAAGAGTAGAAATAATCGAAGAGGAAGACGTCGTCAAATTCTGTTCGTATATGTTAGCAACAGTAGTCTTTAAGCGAGAAAGCGCTGATCGACAGGGATCGTAAATGAAAGATTTTCTGCAGACTCTATGACGTCAGAATGAGGAGGAGGATCAGCAAAAGGGCGTTTAAAACCAGCACATCCTTGAACAACAGCGGCACTTAGAGCATCAGAGAAATATTACATGACCACAGAGTCACAAATAAAATGGTGCAAAATAAAAATGAGTAAAATGAGTAATCTCATCAAAGAAATATAGGAATTGATGCTATGGAAAATATATCATTATTATTCAGATGTATATGTATAACTATTCAAAATATAATTTGTTCCAAATCATATAATAATAATAATAATAATAATAATAATAATAATAGCATTATTTAAAAAAATGCAGAATAAAAATATACACGGAAAAATAAAGGCTTATAAAAGCAAGATTGGGCACGCGGATCAGTTAACCTGACCTTATAATCAGGATCCATGAATGTCAGTGACATATATCACTTAAAATCTCTGATGTGATGAAAGCTTAATAAGGCAAATGACTTGGTTTCAGCACCTTGGATAGAGAAACTAAAGCGACACGCTCTCTCACAGTGTAGATTGCTCATTCTACAGGCTCGAAATTACATGAGAATGAAAGCAAAAATAATACAAATTCTCCCCAAAATAAAACAAATAAACTGTTAAAGGTAAATAGATATCCATTTCAGTAAAAGTAAAGGTTAGAAATCTCCTCCCGTTTACATTTCTCTTATCTTCTAAAACCTAAGGATATATCTACAATTAAGTGAAACTTTAAAAAAACAGTAGATACTCTTAAATTATAAATCTCACCTGATCATCAAAATCTCCATTGGTGAGTTTGTCTCTCTGCGCATGCGTGAGTGTCTGTGCTCCACTGGTGTCCAGACTAATGATGCTCTCGCTGCCAGGTCTGACGTATTTCAGATCACTCTTTCTGGAGTCAGTGGTTCTACAAACCTCATAATTGTACACGTGCTGTAAAGTTCCTGTGCCCCCTACGTCTGCGTAAAGAGGCGGATAATACGGAATAACCGGCAGATTCGCGCCAGATTTGTAATACATCCGCTCACGTCTCCATCTGTAGCATTTGACTGACAGTATGGCTATGATAGACACGATAAAGAGAAAGGAAACTACAGCCAAGGCCAAGACGAGATAAAAAGTCAGGTTGTCGTTGTATTCCTTGTCGTGCGTAAAGTCGGTGAACTCGGAGAGCACTTCAGGGAAGCTGTCCGCCACCGCCACGTTCACATTGACTGTAGCTGAACGAGAGGGCTGCCCGTTGTCCTCCACTACAACAGTGAGCCTTTGTTTCACAGCATCTTTATCTGTCACTTGACGCACAGTTCTTATTTCTCCATTCTGTAAGCCCACTTCAAACAGCGCCCTGTCTGTGGCTTTCTGCAGTTTATATGAGAGCCAGGCATTCTGTCCAGAGTCCACATCAACAGCCACCACTTTAGTGACCAGATAACCCACATCTGCCGAACGAGGCACTATTTCAGCCACCACAGAAGCACCAGACTGGACCGGATACAGAACCTGAGGCGCGTTGTCATTCTGGTCCTGAATAATGATTCTCACACTCACGTTGCTGCTGAGAGGAGGGGAACCTCCGTCTTGCGCTTTTACGCGGAACTGGAAATCTTTGATCTGCTCGTAATCGAAAGATCGCACTGCATGTATGACTCCACTATCAGCACTAACGGACACCAACGAGGAGACGGGCACTCCGTTAACCGAGGAGTCCTCCAGGATGTAAGACACACGGGCATTCTGGTTAAAATCTGCGTCTCTGGCTCTGACTGTGAATATGGAAAGACCCGGTGTGTTGTTTTCTTGAACAGAGGCCTCATATGAGCTCTTGTCAAACACAGGCGCGTTATCATTCACATCTGATATCTGTAAGGAGAGAGTGACGCTGCTGGAGAGAGAGGGCACGCCCTCATCAGCGCACGTCACACTGATGTTATACTCGGACTCTCTCTCTCGATCTAAATCTCCGTCGGTTACAAGGCTGTAAACCCCATCCGATGAAGATTGCATTATAAAAGGAATGTTTTCATTTAATTCACATTTTACTGCGCCATTTTCATTCGTATCGGCGTCCTGTATGTTCATCATCGCAAGAACTGTCCCTGGTGGGGCATTTTCAGAAATCTGATTTGATTGGGATATTATACTGATCACTGGATTGTTGTCGTTCGAATCTGTGACGTCAACAATTACTTTACAAGAATCAGTATGCCCTCCTTGATCACTTGCTTGAATGGCTATCTGATAATGTTTGTGTTTTTCGTAGTCAACATTTCCAATTATGCGGAGCACGCCATCATGTTGGCCAATTTCAAATAGGCTCGCGTACGCTGCTGAGGATACAGAATATGTTATGACTCCATTAAAACCCTGATCTGCATCAGACGCGCTGACTGTAGTCAACACGGTGCCCTTGGCTGAATTCTCGGCTATACTTGCTTTGTATACTGACTGACTGCAAACGGGCGCATTATCATTTGCATCTAAAACTGTGATGTGTATCAGCATTGTGCCTGACATTTGCATCTCCCCGCCATCAAATGCTGCTAATAATAAAGAGATATGATCTTGCTTTTCACGATCAAGTGGTTTTTGTAAAATCATTTCGACTGTCTTACTACCATCAGGAGAATTGTGAGTTTTAACAATGAAATTGTCACTTGGTTTCAGCGTGTACCTTTGAAGACCATTTAAACCCACATCGGGGTCAACCGCTGTCTCCAAATCGAATTTAGCTCCAGTTTGAGCCAGTTCGCTAATTTCAAATCTCATCTCATTGAGGCTGAAAATTGGGGCGTTATCATTAATGTCTTGTACCTCAACTGTTACTCTGTAAAGTTGCATTGGATTGTCGAGAATAATCTGTAGATGTAGTGCGCAAGGCGTTGTCTGTCCGCATAGCGCCTCTCGGTCTATTCTCTCTTTGATAAGGAGGACTCCTCTTTCTTTATTCAGCTCGATGTATTCAGCGCTGTCTCCGGTATAAATACGGGCTTTACCCGATTTCAGTCTCTTTAAATCTAAACCCAAATCCTGCGCTATGTTACCGACTAAAGAGCCTTTCGCCATTTCCTCAGGAATGGAGTAACTGACCTGCCCGAGAGCTGAACTGAGAGAGAGAAACCAAATCAACAGCAGTACTTGCCGCGCCATTGTTCTGTCCGACATTTTGCAGAAGAACACAACACGAAGATTAAGCTTGAATCAGACTAAATACATCCAGAAAACATGCAGGAAACCATTCATATATCCAAAGTCAAAATAATGAACTAAAATGACAGTAAATCCAAGAAAGAGATGTTAAATTCGCTCTCTCCGTGATGTGCGTTATCTCTCCTCCTCTTCAGACTGTGTGCTCAGCTTCCGTCTCTCTCTCTAATAATATGGAGATGATGGGGGTGGAACTGCTGCAGATCTGCTCTCTAAACTGTCACACACTGACCAACAGCGGCACTTTGAGTCAATTTTTATGTACTACAGAAATATCCTAAATAAATCCGCTTTTATCTCAGTATGGGACGCATTTTAGATGTACTTCCATTTTATAAGGAATAAAATACAGCATTCGCGGATGCCACTCACGATTAAAAATGTCTAACCAGGAGAAATTACTGTAAGAGTTCCAGTAAGTACCAATGAATTCAAGATTAAATTAATTGACGGAGATATGAAGTTATTTCAATCTCGCGGATTCTCTGAACACAATGGATGAGAAAAGTCTGAAAAAAATCAACATGTAAAATATTGGAATGTGGTCTATTAATATTTGTTGTTAATCTAATCAATCTGAGAGACTAAAACGACTTATACGATCTCAAATAGATCAAGATGCTGCATTGAATGAAGGTAAGAAAGAGTAGACAGAAGAACGCTTGAGAGCATTTCAGGACCACGGTCAGTTACAAGGACA
Source organism: Moxostoma hubbsi (assembly GCA_032164185.1). Classification (NCBI taxonomy): domain Eukaryota; kingdom Metazoa; phylum Chordata; class Actinopteri; order Cypriniformes; family Catostomidae; genus Moxostoma; species Moxostoma hubbsi. The sequence goes on along the minus strand of JAVLUX010000016.1, from coordinate 3,599,020 downwards.
CAATTGCGCTTCAACAGTTTTCTTCACAAGGAATGATGAAACCACCACAAATGGGTTCAACAATTATTAGCAAATCAATTTGTAGGTAGCAAAAAATATAAAAAGTGTTCAATGTTGATAATGTCACATGATATCAAAATAGCGAGATTTATGATGATACTAAATGGTGTAAAGTGGCATAACAGACCATTTTAAAAATCGCTGTTTATAATCTAAACTTTTATCTAAAAAAAAATCTAATAAAAAATCTCATAAAATAATCAAATAGGAAGTAGGCTTCAAATAATCTGTGGAAAACTTCCTTAAATTTTTTTACTTGGCAATGATATGTAAAAACAAAAGGCTTAACAGAAAAAAACGGCTGGAAAATATAGCCACTAAAGAACAACAACAAAACAATGAAGGCAAAATTCAGTCGTTCTCTCATCCGTATCTCAGGCAATGATGTCATCATGAAAACAAATGCCTAATAATGACAATTTGCGAAATGTATGAATGACTCCAGATAAAGAGATGTTTCTGTTGCTGAAATTAAATGCCAATAAAACAAAGATCTGTTTCAATATTACTATAATTAGCCTGATTTTCCCAAATTTATGAATAGACTTATTTTGAAACCTTCATCAGCAAACGTGTCGAGATTTCTTCCAAATGCAGCCAGCACTTTTAAAAATGTGGGGTTTTAAGATGCTACAAAAATCGTAAAAAAATAAAAGTAAAAATAAAATAAAAATCTCACCTGATCATCAAACACTTCACTGGTCAGTTTGTCTCTCTGCGCATGCGTGAGTGTCTGTGCTCCACTGGTGTCCAGACTAATGATGCTCTCACTACAAGGTCTGACGTATTTCAGATCACTCTTTCTGGAGTCAGTGGTTCTGCAAACCTCATAATTGTACACGTGCTGTAAAGTTCCTGTGCCCCCTACGTCTGCGTAAAGAGGCGGATAATACGGAATAACCGGCAGATTCGCGCCAGATTTGTAATACATCCGCTCACGTCTCCATCGGTAGCATTTGACTGACAGTATGGCAATGATAGACACGATAAAGAGAAAGGAAACTACAGCCAAGGCCAAGACGAGATAAAAAGTCAGGTTGTCGTTGTATTCCTTGTCGTGCGTAAATTCAGTGAACTCGGAGAGCACTTCAGGGAAGCTGTCCGCCACCGCCACGTTCACATTGACTGTAGCTGAACGAGAGGGCTGCCCGTTGTCCTCCACTACAACAGTGAGCCTTTGTTTGACAGCATCTTTATCTGTCACTTGACGTACAGTTCTTATTTCTCCATTCTGTAAGCCCACTTCAAACAGCGCCCTGTCTGTGGCTTTCTGCAGTTTATATGAGAGCCAGGCATTCTGTCCAGAGTCCACATCAACAGCCACCACTTTAGTGACCAGATAACCCACATCTGCCGAACGAGGCACTATTTCAGCCACCACAGAAGCACCAGACTGGACCGGATACAGAACCTGAGGCGCGTTGTCATTCTGGTCCTGAATAATGATTCTCACACTCACGTTGCTGCTGAGAGGAGGGGAACCTCCGTCTTGCGCTTTTACGCGGAACGGGAAATCTTTGATCTGCTCGTAATCGAAAGATCGCACTGCATGTATGACTCCACTATCAGCACTAACGGACACCAACGAGGAGACGGGCACTCCGTTAACCGAGGAGTCCTCCAGGATGTAAGACACACGGGCATTCTGGTTAAAATCTGCGTCTCTGGCTCTGACTGTGAATATGGAAAGACCCGGTGTGTTGTTTTCTTGAACAGAGGCCTCATATGAGCTCTTGTCAAACACAGGCGCGTTATCATTCACATCTGATATCTGTAAGGAGAGAGTGACGCTGCTGGAGAGAGAGGGCACGCCCTCATCAGCGCACGTCACACTGATGTTATACTCGGACTCTCTCTCCCGATCTAAATCACCACCTGTGACCAAACTGTAAAATCCATCGGGTGAGGACTGAATGACGAAAGGCACATTTTCATTCAAGTGACATTGAACTTTACCGCTTTCATTCGAGTCTACGTCTTGAATGTTTAACATTGCTAGCACAGTGCCAGATTTTGAATCTTCAGATAAATGACTGGATTTTGAAATAATGTTAATAGCGGGACTGTTGTCGTTTACATCAATAACGTCAACAATGACCTTACACGAATCCGTTTGACCGCCGTCATCTCGTGCATGAACATCGATTTGGTAATACTTTCTTATTTCATAATCTATGCCCCCAATAAGCTTGACAACACCAACATCGTGATCTATTTCAAAAATCTCCGCCACTTTGTCAGCCGTACCTGAAAGAGAAAACGATATTCTTCCGTATGAACCCTTGTCAGCATCGGATGCACTAACTGTTGTTATAACGGTGCCTTTTGGCGAATTTTCAGCCACGCTACTTTTGTACACGGACTGTGAACACACAGGGGCGTTATCATTCGCATCTAAAATTGTAATATGTATCTGCATTGTCCCAGACATCTGGGGCTCGCCTCCGTCAAAGGCTGTTAACAGTAAAGAGATATGCTCTTGTTTTTCACGGTCTAATGGTTTTTGAAGAACCATTTCGACAGCTTTATTTCCATCAGGGAGATTCTGAAATTTTAAAATAAAATTATCTGTAGGCTGGAGGGAGTAACTCTGAAGACCATTTCGACCGACGTCATGATCAATTGCCCTCTCCAGCAGAAATCTGGCTCCTGTAGAAGAAATTTCGTTTATTTCAAATCTCATGTCATTCTTACTAAACATCGGCGCGTTGTCATTTATGTCCGTGACTTCGACTGTAATGCGATACAACTGCATCGGGTTCTCCAGAATAATCTGTAGATGTAGTGCGCAAGGCGTTGTCTGTCCGCATAGCGCCTCTCGGTCTATTCTCTCTTTGATAAGGAGGACTCCTCTTTCTTTATTCAGCTCGATGTATTCAGCGCTGTCTCCGGTATAAATACGGGCTTTACCCGATTTCAGTCTCTTTAAATCTAAACCCAAATCCTGCGCTATGTTACCGACTAAAGAGCCTTTCGCCATTTCCTCAGGAATGGAGTAACTGACCTGCCCGAGAGCTGAACTGAGAGAGAGAAACCAAATCAACAGCAGTACTTGCCGCGCCATTGTTCTGTCCGACATTTTGCAGAAGAACACAACACGAAGATTAAGCTTGAATCAGACTAAATACATCCAGAAAACATGCAGGAAACCATTCATATATCCAAAGTCAAAATAATGAAATAAAACGCCAGTAAATCCAAGAAAGAGATGTTAAATTCGCTCTCTCCGTGATGTGCGTTATCTCTCCTCCTCTTCAGACTGTGTGCTCAGCTTCCGACTCTCTCTCTAATAATATGGAGATGATGGGGGTGGAACTGCTGCAGATCTGCTCTCTAAACTGTCACACACTGACCAACAGCGGCACTTTGAGTCCAAACTCATGAACTACAGAATAAGATGAATTCATATGTTTTCTTTCATTATAAATACTTCAAAAGGTCAACATATGTAGAAGTACAACAACTGCATATACTATAAAAAAGCATACATCATCTGTTAAGAAAAACGATTGCATAATGCTAGGCAAACATATAATTAAAAAATTAAGAAAAGAACATTTAAAGAGAATTCTGGCCCCTTATAAACATGCATACACAGGACATGCTGCCATTATACGTGCAAAGGCAAAACAGACATCTAAAACACAACCATAACGAGCAAGGAATATATTCGAATAAGAATAATATCATAACACGAATATGAGAGTGAATGTCTACATTTAAATAACACGAAAATGCATGAAGAACCAAAAGATAGCCTGAACTTGACAGTCAAAAGGAGGATCTGAAAATATGTGATCGACGGCTTTTCAGCACCATGGACAGAGAATAAAAGACAAGCGCAGAAAACAGAAGCCTGCATTTCAGTATGAGTGCGGAAAGTACAGAAAAACACATATAATATATGTACGTATACGTATACTTTATGATCATCCGAGATGTTAACATGGTAACAATCCAAATGCCAAATTGCATCAATTCCCGCTCAAAATTCAGATGTTTTAGTCAGGTCAGAATGCGGTTGTTGTGCTGAATATTTGTTTATTTATTTTGTATATTATATTTATATATCATAAGAGATTTACAGTATAGAATATGCGAACGCATATAGACCAACTTTACTAGCATTTTTTGTTAGCATAATCTAATCTTTGCTTCTCATTTAGATGTAGCGCTTCCCTCAGTATGTTTGATGAGGGTAGGGTTTTTGGGTTCTTATTAACTCAGTTTTAAATGTTATCTTGGATCTCTCTTTTAAATTACCCACATGAAATGTTTTTCTAACCTATCTATGAATTCACCTTTCTTAAGTTATAGTTTTAATGAAAATCGGTATGTCTCTCATAATAAAATGATAGCCTCTTTCCAGGTAAATAATAAATTAACACAACACAAGGTTTTAGAAAAATATGTCTCAATTATTTACTTAATAAAGTAATTATTATCTCCAATGAAATAAGAAAATGAAATACGAATACTATGGTTCTTTTTTAAACCTTCAACACAAAATGTCCCTCTTTTTTAAAAGAAAATTATGTCAATACTATATAAATGCACAGACAACAATTTAAACCCTAATAACTTGCTAATGCATAAATTCTCACACTCAATGCATCACATCAAAGTCACTTAAACCAACATACTTTGTGGGCCCAAACACACGTTAATGCAATCTAAAGCCGGCAACCAAAATTATTATAAAACTAAAATACCGTAGCAGGCCTGTTAGATGCTTGTGTCCGTTGTGGCCCAAAACTTAATGGCCGCTTCACTCGTCAGCGAGCAAACAAAATAAAGGATACCTTGAGTTAATGTTTCTGTCCAGCCCTTATCCCAGTAATCACAGGAACAGGCTCAGCATCCGATCAACGTTTCAACACGAATTCCGTTGATTTCTCTTTCCTTCTCCACGTTTCTAGTAAAACTCACAAGAGAAGTTCTGGTTGCTCCACGCTCTGTCGAAATCTCTTTTTTGTCTTCAGGTCGAAAACAACAGAAAAAACCCATCGAAATGTTCAACGGAGGGAGTCAAACTTTAACTAGAGAATGTCGTTCACTTGTAATGAACGAACTCCACCCTATACTTCAAAATGGCTAAGCGCTGACATTAACAGTAACACAAAAATAAACAGTCTCTGAACTTCGTGTAGAAATTCCTCCCGTTTCTCAATATCCAGCTTGTCACTCTTTTCACTGGTTGTCGTGAAAACAAATCAGAAGACACAAGTTACACACTGGTTTGTGCACTACTAATTCAACAATTAACTCAGAAAATCTCGGTGTCACGCTCACTCTTTTGCTTCCTTCTTCTCACTTTTTCGTGCTGATCTCCAATCAAAACCCAGAGCGCTGATTCTCCGGCCCATCGTTCTTAACCCCATAAATGCAGGTTTAGACAGTTTTCAGAAATACATTGCCTTTTACATAAACCAATAAACATATAATAACTTTTAAACTGCTTTTAACATTTTTATCATAACTTTTCTTTTTGAATGAACTTCAACCTTTTTAATTACACTATTTATATGCTTTATTTATCGATGATAGACCTACTACAAACATCACTTATACCTTGTGTTTTTTTTTTAACCCGGTTACATAGATATCTTAATTTCGTAATCATCATATATAATAGTTTGCATTTCTACAGATATGGTTATGAAAAGTTGAACATTGTTATTGCAATAAAGAGTGAGATAAATATTTATTTTATAGCTAAACAATAATTTATGTTAGTTATTATAAATACTATAATAATATACTGGTGCAAATATATTTTATTAGAAAAAGACACTTATAGACTACCTATAATACCAATAATCAAGATTAATTGCTATAATCAGACTAAAAACACTAATTAAACACACACACACACACACACACACACACACACAAAAATGTATAGGCCTGTAAGTCTCGAAAGACAATTTTTTTGGCACCTTACGAGGTCAACTGATGGATTTTACAGTTTGGTCACAGGTGGTGATTTAGATCGGGAGAGAGAGTCCGAGTATAACATCTTGCCACAGAAATTGCAAGTGAATGCGTTTACAGCTCCAGAGGTATTCGCTGCTTTTTCTTAGCATCGCTCCCTCTTGGTCTGCCAGACAGAATGTCTTTTCTCCTCTTCTCTCCTGAAACCTATTTTCACAGCCTGCTGCCAGCTGAGTCTGTCACCGGTAGTTTGCTCCCAGTCAACCGGGTTGATATCGCATCTCTTCATATCCCGTTTACAGACATCTTTGAAGTGCAGGACTGGGCGACCAGTGGCTCGTGTGCCTGACGCCAGCTTGCCGTACAAGACATCCTTGTGTATTCTGCCATCCTGCATGTGACGCACGTGCCCAAGCCATCTCAGGCGCCTTTGAGTAGAGAGTACATGCTGGGAATGTTGGCCATGTTGAGGACTGAGGTGTTAGGAATGCGATCTTGCCATCTAATACCGAGGATGTGTCTGAGACAGCGGAGGTAGAATGTGTTTAGACGGTGTTCTTGATGGGCGTATGTTGCCCAAGACTCAGACCCACAAAAGAGGGTGCCAAGGACACAGGTACGGTACACCTGAACTTTTGTGTTGAGTGTTAGATATTTGTTCTCCCATACTCTTCTGGTCAGCCTGAACATAGCTGTTTCTGCTTCCAGGGTGTAGCTGCCAATGTTTATGGAAGGGGTGTCTCTTACATCCTGGTACAAAGGAAGAGCTGTTGCAGATTGCCGAGCGCTTTGATGTGGAGGTAACCAGTAAAGATAAGAGGCTTAAAGAAACTCTGATGAAAACTGTGAAAAGCGCACTTAGAGCAGGGTGTTTTAGAGGTAAGAACTAAAGTTATTGATTCTGAAGAGACTTAAGTTTCTCCTCCTTTTGATACAGACAGGAATGCAAAGTTTATTGTGATGTCTTTGCAAGAGAAACAGTTATGTGTTGATGCGGATAAACTTTGTGCTGAGCGTGACGCTTGTGCACTGAAAGAGAAAGAGTTAGAAAATGATTTTGAGATAAAAAAATTTAAACTGAAATTAGAATCACGTAAACTGGAGTTACAGTTTGAAAAAGAAAGAGAGGAAAGAGAGTTTCAGTTGAGGAAACTTGAGTTAGAGCTGAATGCACAAACAGTTGAAATTCCACTTCACGTGCCATCTGTTGAACCAGTGCTCGCTGCACCTGTTTTTGACGTTTATATTAGACTAATGCCGCCATTTTTAGAGAAGTGTTTCGAACATTTTGAGCATGTTGCACAGTCCTTGAAATGGCCTAAAGAGTTTTGGACCTTACTGTTGCAATGTGTTTTAGTAGGGAGAGCAAAGGAGGTTTATTACGCTGACTATATAACAAAGTGGTGACTATGAAATCGTTAAGTCTGCTATTTTGCATGCTAATGAATTAGCACCTGAGGCATACCGCCAGAAATTTAGAAGTCATTTTAAATCTGAGAAGTGTTCTTATCTTGAGTTTCTATTTGACCGCTGGTGTACCTCCGTAAAAGTAAACACTAAGGAACAGCTTCGAGAGCTGATTCTTTTGGAAGAGTTTAAAAACTGTGTTCCAAGATCCGTTGATATGTATCTTAATGAGCATAAAGTACATTGTCAGATGCTGCTCTTATGGAAGATGAATTTGTTCTTAATCAAGTTTTTATCAGTCACTCTGATCTGAGTAGGTCTAAATTGAGAGTCTCTGTTCAAAAAAAAAGGATGTCATACGCCAGAATGTTGCGTCAAATTCTGCAGACAATACCTCAGTTACACGCACAAAAGGTGAGATGGTTTGCTTTTTTGTAAAAAGCCGATCTGATGATAAACCTCACAAAGTGTGAATTTGGAAAGGCCACTGTGACATATTTGGCTAAGTTGATTGGCCAGGGTTGTGTAAAACCTATACACGCAAAAGTTGACGCTATCTATAGTTTTCCCATGCCAGCTATCTGTCATGAGTTATGCTGATCTCTTGGGATGGTGGGTTACTAAAGAGTGTTTTGTCAGAACTTTGCAGATGTAGTTTCCCCTTTGACCGATTTGCTAACCCCAAAGAAACCCTTTAAATGGTTAGAACAATGCCAGTGTTCCTTTGATAATGCTAAATCTCTGTTGGCTAATGCACCTGTATTGGTTGCTCCGAACTTTGTGACGACCCTGAATCTTCTCAGGGTTTGATTGGTTCTCCCCATGCTAATTATCAATTAGTAAAAGTATAAGAATGTTGTGGGTTATTTGGGAAACAGGCTCGCTGGGATGTATATATATATATATATTCACAAGAGTTCCAGAAAGTACCAATGAATTAAAGATTAAATGAATTGAAGGAGATATGACATTATTTCAATCTTGATTCTCTGAGCGCAATGGATGAGAAAAGTCTGAAAAAAATCAACATGAAAAATATTGTAATGTGGTCTATTAATATTTTTTGTTAATCTTTCCAAGATGAGAGACTGAAACGACTTATACGATCTCAAATAGATGCTGCATTGAATGAAGGTAAGAAAGATTAGACAGAAGAACGCTTGAGAGCATTTCAGGACCACGGTCAGTTACAAGGACACAATTGCGCTTCAACAGTTTTCTTCACAAGGAATGATGAAACCACCACAAATGGGTTCAGAAATTATTAGCAAATCGAATTGTAGGTAGCAAAAAATATAAACGGGGTTTAACGTTGATAATGTCACATGACATCAAAATAGCGAGATTTATGATGATACTAAATGGTGTAAAGTGGCATAACAGACCATTTTAAAAATAGCTGTTTATAATCTAAACTTTTATCTAAAAAAACAATAAATCAAATATGAAGGAGGCTACACATAAAAACTCATACCTGTGGAAAATGTTTAATTTGGCAATGGGAAGTAAAAACTAAAGCTTAACTGAAGGTAAAGTAATAATAAAAAATATATATCAGAAAATAAACGGCTGGAAAATATGGCCACTAAACAACAACAACAAAAACAACAACAAAACAATGTAGGCAAAATTCAGTCGTTCTCTCATCCGTATCTCAGGAAATGATGTCATCATGAAAACAAATGCCTAATAATGAGAATTTGCGAAATGTATGAATGACTCCAGATAAAGAGATGTCTATTGTTGCTGAAATTAAATGCCAATAAAACAAAGATCTGTTTCAATATTACTATAATTAGCCTGATTTTCCAAAATTTATGAATAGACTTATTTTGAAACCTTTATCAGCAAACGTGTCGAGATTTCTTCCAAATGCAGCCAGCACTTTTAAAAATGTGGGGTTTTTAGATGCTACAAAAATCATAAAACAATAAAAGTAAAAATAAAATAAAAATCTCACCTGATCATCAAACACGTCAATGGTCAGTTTGTCTCTCTGCGCATGCGTGAGTGTCTGTGCGCCACTGGTGTCCAGACTAATGATGCTCTCACTGCAAGGTCTGACGTATTTCAGATCACTCTTTCTGGAGTCAGTGGTTCTGCAAACCTCATAATTGTACACGTGCTGTAAAGTTCCTGTGCCCCCTACGTCTGCGTAAAGAGGCGGATAATACGGAATAACCGGCAGATTCGCGCCAGATTTGTAATACATCCGCTCACGTCTCCATCTGTAGCATTTGACTGACAGTATGGCTATGATAGACACGATAAAGAGAAAGGAAACTACAGCCAAGGCCAAGACCAGATAAAAAGTCAGGTTGTCGTTGTATTCCTTGTCGTGCGTAAAGTCGGTGAACTCGGAGAGCACTTCAGGGAAGCTGTCCGCCACCGCCACGTTCACATTGACTGTAGCTGAACGAGAGGGCTGCCCGTTGTCCTCCACTACAACAGTGAGCCTTTGTTTCACAGCATCTTTATCTGTCACTTGACGTACAGTTCTTATTTCTCCATTCTGTAAGCCCACTTCAAACAGCGCCCTGTCTGTGGCTTTCTGCAGTTTATATGAGAGCCAGGCATTCTGTCCAGAGTCCACATCAACAGCCACCACTTTAGTGACCAGATAACCCACATCTGCCGAACGAGGCACTATTTCAGCCACCACAGAAGCACCAGACTGGACCGGATACAGAACCTGAGGCGCGTTGTCATTCTGGTCCTGAATAATGATTCTCACACTCACGTTGCTGCTGAGAGGAGGGGAACCTCCGTCTTGTGCTTTTACGCGGAACGGGAAATCTTTGATCTGCTCGTAATCGAAAGATCGCACTGCATGTATGACTCCACTGTCAGCACTAACGGACACCAACGAGGAGACGGGCACTCCGTTAACCGAGGAGTCCTCCAGGATGTAAGACACACGGGCATTCTGGTTAAAATCTGCGTCTCTGGCTCTGACTGTGAATATGGAAAGACCCGGTGTGTTGTTTTCTTGAACAGAGGCCTCATATGAGCTCTTGTCAAACACAGGCGCGTTATCATTCACATCTGATATCTGTAAGGAGAGAGTGACGCTACTGGAGAGAGAGGGCACGCCCTCATCAGCGCACGTCACACTGATGTTATACTCGGACTCTCTCTCTCGATCTAAATCACCATCTGTGACTAAACTAAAGAAATTAGCGTTTGTCGATTTCAGAGAAAAAGGAATGTTTTCATCGATGGAGCACTGCACTTTCCCATTTTCGCCTGAATCAGGATCCTGGACATTTATCATTGTAACCACCGTCTCAGACGGAGAATTTTCAGCTATCACACTTGTTTTGGACATGATGTTGATTACAGGACTATTATCATTTATATCAATGACATCAACCATGATCTTACAAGAATCAGTCAGACCACCATGATCACTCGCTTGCACGTGTATCTCATAGTGGCGAGCTTTTTCAAAATCTATTATTCCAACAACGGAAACTTGGCCACTGTCTTTATTTACGTCAAATAACTGCCGGGCATTATCTTGCATGTTTGCAATCGAATAATCAATTTGACCATTTATACCCTCATCGGAGTCAGTTGCACTCACTGTTGACACAACGGTGCCTTTTGACGCATTCTCCGTTACAGTCGTTTTATACACGGACTGCGAGAAAACAGGCGCGTTGTCGTTTGCATCTAAAACAGTAATGAGAATCTCAGTGCTCCCAGACAACTGAGGATCTCCGCCATCAAGAGCAGTGAGCACTAATGTGATATCCTGCTGTTTTTCGCGGTCTAATGGCTTTTGCAAAACCATTTCGACATTTTTCCCGTGTTCTGGTTGATTTTTAAATTTAAGATTAAAATTATCTGTTGGTTTAAGCGTGTAGCTTTTAAGTCCGTTGATTCCGACATCGAGATCTACAGCAGGCTCTAGCATAAATTTAGACCCCAAAATAGCCGATTCGCTGATCCTGAAATGAACCCTTCCCTTTTCAAAACTGGGAGCGTTGTCATTAATATCCACTATCTCAATAGTAATGCTAAAAAATTCCATCGGGTTCTCCAGAATAATCTGTAGATGTAGTGCGCAAGGCGTTGTCTGTCCGCATAGCGCCTCTCGGTCTATTCTCTCTTTGATAAGGAGGACTCCTCTTTCTTTATTCAGCTCGATGTATTCAGCGCTGTCTCCGGTATAAATACGGGCTTTACCCGATTTCAGTCTCTTTAAATCTAAACCCAAATCCTGCGCTATGTTACCGACTAAAGAGCCTTTCGCCATTTCCTCAGGAATGGAGTAACTGACCTGCCCGAGAGCTGAACTGAGAGAGAGAAACCAAATCAACAGCAGTACTTGCCGCGCCATTGTTCTGTCCGACATTTTGCAGAAGAACACAACACGAAGATTAAGCTTGAATCAGACTAAATACATCCAGAAAACATGCAGGAAACCATTCATATATCCAAAGTCAAAATAATGAACTAAAATGCCAGTTAATCCAAGAAAGAGATGTTAAATTCGCTCTCTCCGTGATGTGCGTTATCTCTCCTCCTCTTCAGACTGTGTGCTCAGCTTCCGTCTCTCTCTCTAATAATATGGAGATGATGGGGGTGGAACTGCTGCAGATCTGCTCTCTAAACTGTCACACACTGACCAACAGCGGCACTTTGAGTCCAATCTCATGAACTACAGAATATTCAAATAAATCCACATCCATCTCAGTATCAGACACGGATGAGAAACAAATATGTGGGCAACTGCACTAAGATTTCCATAATGAAAACATCAAATGTATATTAAAATACAAATATTTATTACAAAAATGACTGTAGGACTATTACTTTGTGAAAACATCTAGAAGTTCAGTAAAAAACAAAGTATTTTACTTTTGCTCAGTTATTTGATCTGGTCTTATTTGTGTGTGTGTGTGTGTGTGTGTGTGTGTGTGTGTGTGTGTGTGTGTGCTGATCTGAGAGTCAGAGAAAAAGCAAGAAGAAATACACAAATTATCTTCATTAAAATATCTAAATATGAATATGTGTACAATTTAAAGTTGCACAAAAAGTGACAAAGGTTCGGGAATGGCCCAATCAGATCCTCTGCATTACAGAGATAAATTGGGGAATGCAGGGAAATGAAGGCGAGACTGTATTTCAGCACCATGGTCAGGGAAGAACAGTGGAGACATATACAAAGAGACACAAAGAGAGATCAAAGATGTTCAAGAAAAGAAAAGAAAAAAAAAACCAAAATGACCAAATATCACTTATTAATACCATCATATTGTAAAAAGTTTAACATTGGACACTAAATCACCAGTAGCAGCAAGATGATTGAAGAGTCTTCAGAGAAACTGACTAAACACAAACGAATTAACTTCTACTAAACTTTTCTCAGTCCTACAACAAGAAATTAAAAATATATATATTCTGAAAATTAATCATCTAGTATATATATATATATATATGTATTTGAGCAAGGTATAGATGTGACTTGTAGAAGTGCAGTGCTAAAAACACACCTCAAAATCAACATCTTAATATAATAATCGAATAACGTTTAACGATAAAAGCTGAAGTGCTGCTCCTAATATTAATAAAAACTAAGAACAAAAAACTGTAAAATATATTAGTGTTAGAAGATAAAAAATCATTCAAAAATAAATATAAATATCTTTACGTTCCTTTCTCATTCCAAATAATTATGACATATGTAAGGCCATGAAAAACACCCAGTTTATTAAAATAACCCTATTGAGTATTAAGGCGGTAAACTTCTTCACTACAAGTAAAATATGAAATTTATGTCATTTGTTTAATTTGATGATAAGAAGCAACTCAATCAGAACAATGCTCAGCGACCGTGTCAATTGTTCAATCAGAAAAATACATTTATTATGAGAACCAACTAAAATGTTGTGCTTAAATTAGGTGTGAACAATAATGCTCACCTGATCATGAAAATCTTCATTGGTCAGTTTGTCTCTCTGCGCATGCGTGAGTGTCTGTGCTCCACTGGTGTCCAGACTAATGATGCTCTCACTGCAAGGTCTGACGTATTTCAGATCACTCTTTCTGGAGTCAGTGGTTCTGCAAACCTCATAATTGTACACGTGCTGTAAAGTTCCTGTGCCCCCTACGTCTGCGTAAAGAGGCGGATAATACGGAATAACCGGCAGATTCGCGCCAGATTTGTAAAACATCCGCTCACGTCTCCATCTGTAGCATTTGACTGACAGTATGGCAATGATAGACACGATAAAGAGAAAGGAAACTACAGCCAAGGCCAAGACGAGATAAAAAGTCAGGTTGTCGTTGTATTCCTTGTCGTGCGTAAAGTCGGTGAACTCGGAGAGCACTTCAGGGAAGCTGTCCGCCACCGCCACGTTCACATTGACTGTAGCTGAACGAGAGGGCTGCCCGTTGTCCTCCACTACAACAGTGAGCCTTTGTTTCACAGCATCTTTATCTGTCACTTGACGCACAGTTCTTATTTCTCCATTCTGTAAGCCCACTTCAAACAGCGCCCTGTCTGTGGCTTTCTGCAGTTTATATGAGAGCCAGGCATTCTGTCCAGAGTCCACATCAACAGCCACCACTTTAGTGACCAGATAACCCACATCTGCCGAACGAGGCACTATTTCAGCCACCACAGAAGCACCAGACTGGACCGGATACAGAACCTGAGGCGCGTTGTCATTCTGGTCCTGAATAATGATTCTCACACTCACGTTGCTGCTGATAGGAGGGGAACCTCCGTCTTGCGCTTTTACGCGGAACGGGAAATCTTTGATCTGCTCGTAATCGAAAGATCGCACAGCATGTATGACTCCACTATCAGCACTAACGGACACCAACGAGGAGACGGGCACTCCGTTAACCGAGGAGTCCTCCAGGATGTAAGACACACGGGCATTCTGGTTAAAATCTGCGTCTCTGGCTCTGACTGTGAATATGGAAAGACCCGGTGTGTTGTTTTCTTGAACAGAGGCCTCATATGAGCTCTTGTCAAACACAGGCGCGTTATCATTCACATCTGATATCTGTAAGGAGAGAGTGACGCTGCTGGAGAGAGAGGGCACGCCTTCATCAGCGCACGTCACACTGATGTTATACTCGGACTCTCTCTCTCGATCTAAATCACCATCTGTGACTAACGTAAAGAAATTATTCGTTGTTGAAGTCAGCGTAAAGGGAACATTATCATTAATGGAGCATTTTACTTTTCCATTCTCACCAGAATCTGAGTCTTGGATATTCAAAATTGTTACAACGGTGCCTGATTTTGCGTCCTCTGAAAGTGCACTTGGTTTTGACATTATATTAATCGCTGGTTTGTTATCGTTTATGTCGATTACATCAACAATCACTTTGCAAGTGTCCGAATTACGCCCAAGATCTCTCGCTTGAACATCAATTTGATACTGCTTAACTTTTTCAAAATCGATATCACCAGTTAACCTTAACACTCCATCATGTCTGTGTACTTCAAAGACATTAGTTAGCCCACCAGTGGATTTCTTAATATGGTATTCTACTTGGCCATTTTGGCCTTGATCCGCATCAGATGCACTAACTGTAGTTAAAATCGTACCTTTTGGAGAGTTTTCGGCAATGCTTGTTTTATATACAGGCTGAAAACAAACGGGTGCGTTATCATTCGCGTCCTCAACTATTATTATAATCTCCATTGTTCCAGACATCTGTGGGTCTCCTCCGTCCACTGCAGTAAGTACAAGCGAAATACGATCCTGTTTTTCTCGATCGAGAGGTTTTTGGAGAATCATTTCAACAAATTTTGTACCCACCGCCATATTTTGTGTTTTTAAGACAAAATTATCAACGGGGTGTAAAAAATAGTCCTGCACGCTATTTATACCAACGTCATCATCCACTGCTGTCTCCAAAACAAATTTAAATCCAATTGACGATGATTCGATGATGTCAAATTTCATTTCTTTATCAGTAAAAACGGGAGCATTGTCATTAACGTCTAGAATCTCAACTGTAACGCTATAAAACTCAATTGGATTTTCCAATGTAATCTGTAGATGTAGTGCGCAAGGCGTTGTCTGTCCGCATAGCGCCTCTCGGTCTATTCTCTCTTTGATAAGGAGGACTCCTCTTTCTTTATTCAGCTCGATGTATTCAGCGCTGTCTCCGGTATAAATACGGGCTTTACCCGATTTCAGTCTCTTTAAATCTAAACCCAAATCCTGCGCTATGTTACCGACTAAAGAGCCTTTCGCCATTTCCTCAGGAATGGAGTAACTGACCTGCCCGAGAGCTGAACTGAGAGAGAGAAACCAAATCAACAGCAGTACTTGCCGCGCCATTGTTCTGTCCGACATTTTGCAGAAGACCACAACACGAAGATTAAGCTTGAATCAGACTAAATACATCCAGAAAACATGCAGGAAACCATGAACGTATCCAAAGTCAAAATAATGAACTAAAACGCCAGTAAATCCAAGAAAGAGATGTTAAATTCGCTCTCTCCGTGATGTACGTTATCTCTCCTCCTCTTCAGACTGTGTGCTCAGCTTCCGTCTCTCTCTCTAATAATATGGAGATGATGGGGGTGGAACTGCTGCAGATCTGCTCTCTAAACTGTCACACACTGACCAACAGCGGCACTTTGAGTCCATTCTCATGAACTACAGAAATCTCCTTGTAAATCCACAATCAGCTCAGGATCAGACATGTTTGAGAAACAGTTTTGTAATCTACAAAGTTTTTAAGTATGACAAAACGAAACCATGCATAGTCCAATTAGAATACACATTGCTGTCAAAATTATTTTTAATAGTTTATGAAAATGAAGACGTCCATAAAAGAATAAACATTCAAATGGGGCTTCGCATCTGCTCAAACATTTGCTTTTGTCTTATTTATATGTGAGGTGATATGAGACACACAGTGAAAAAGCTTGAAATCAAATGTCCACATGAAAAATGTCTGAATATGAAACTGGGTATAATTTAACACTGAACAAGAAGAGAACCTGAAAGTTTCAGGAATGAATGACCCATTAATATCCTCTGAACTGAAGAGATGCATAGAGGAATTTATGATGGATGTGAAGGCGAGACTTTGTTTCAGCTCCATGGTCAGGGAAGCATAGTCGAGACGCAGACTGAAGCGGTGTTTAATTCACCTCAACACACAGTCAGGTTGAAAATATCCATGACAAAAGACCAAATTTACCAAACATTTCTTAATAATACCATAATATCTCAAAAAGGTGAACAGTGGACACTGAAACTGTATATAGTCTTGCAAATAAACAGAGAGCAAAATCAATTAAATATAGATTAATTAATTTCAACTTCTACTTCACTTATCTCAGTTATAAAACCATTGTTTTATTACAATATTTACCAGAAATTGCATTCTGAAAATTAAATATCCAGAACATATTTATGCAGCAGGGAAGATAGTGCATATACAGACGATTTGTCGAAGTATGCAGTGCTAAAATACACATTTCATAAACAATTCTCAATATAATAACATTATAAATAACGACGAGTAGTGCAACTACTACTAATAAACAACAATAACAAAATATTTATGTCTGAAAAAATTATATAAATATATTTAAAAATGATTTAAAAATATCTAAAAGGTCATTATTCATTTGAAAGAATCATGACTTATTAAGGGCATGGGAAATGCCCAAATTTCAAACAATACTAGTATGCATTTATACTTCATCATAAGTTAAAAATGAATTAGTGAATGAGTTGAATTGGAGAATAAGAAAAAATACAGTCAAAACAATGGTCAGCGACCGTGTTAATGCTTCACTCACACACACACACACACACACACACACACACACACAAATGAATTAGACAACGAAATTTTAAGATGTAGCTTACATTAGGTATGACCAATATTTCTCACCTGATCATCGAAATCGCCATTGGTCAGTTTGTCTCTCTGCGCATGCGTGAGTGTCTGTGCTCCACTGGTGTCCAGACTAATGATGCTCTCACTGCAAGGTCTGACGTATTTCAGATCACTCTTTCTGGAGTCAGTGGTTCTGCAAACCTCATAATTGTACACGTGCTGTAAAGTTCCTGTGCCCCCTACGTCTGCGTAAAGAGGCGGATAATACGGAATAACCGGCAGATTCGCGCCAGATTTGTAATACATCCGCTCACGTCTCCATCTGTAGCATTTGACTGACAGTATGGCTATGATAGACACGATAAAGAGAAAGGAAACTACAGCCAAGGCCAAGACCAGATAAAAAGTCAGGTTGTCGTTGTATTCCTTGTCGTGCGTAAAGTCAGTGAACTCGGAGAGCACTTCAGGGAAGCTGTCCGCCACCGCCACGTTCACATTGACTGTAGCTGAACGAGAGGGCTGCCCGTTGTCCTCCACTACAACAGTGAGCCTTTGTTTCACGGCATCTTTATCTGTCACTTGACGTACAGTTCTTATTTCTCCATTCTGTAAGCCCACTTCAAACAGCGCCCTGTCTGTGGCTTTCTGCAGTTTATATGAGAGCCAGGCATTCTGTCCAGAGTCCACATCAACAGCCACCACTTTAGTGACCAGATAACCCACATCTGCCGAACGAGGCACTATTTCAGCCACCACAGAAGCACCAGACTGGACCGGATACAGAACCTGAGGCGCGTTGTCATTCTGGTCCTGAATAATGATTCTCACACTCACGTTGCTGCTGAGAGGAGGGGAACCTCCGTCTTGCGCTTTTACGCGGATGTTAAATTCTTTGATCTGCTCGTAATCGAAAGATCGCACTGCATGTATGACTCCACTATCAGCACTAACGGACACCAACGAGGAGACGGGCACTCCGTTAACCGAGGAGTCCTCCAGGATGTAAGACACACGGGCATTCTGGTTAAAATCTGCGTCTCTGGCTCTGACTGTGAATATGGAAAGACCCGGTGTGTTTTTTTTCTTGAACAGATGCCTCATATGAGCTCTTGTCAAACACAGGCGCGTTATCATTCACATCTGATATCTGTAAGGAGAGAGTGACGCTGCTGGAGAGAGAGGGCACGCCCTCATCAGCGCACGTCACACTGATGTTATACTCGGACTCTCTCTCCCGATCTAAATCACCATCTGTGACCAAACTAAAGAAATTATTCGTGGTCGACTTCAGTGTAAAAGGATTATTCTCATTCACTGAACAGTAAATTTTTCCGTTTTCACCCGCATCTGGGTCTTGCACGTTTATCACGGTTACAACAGTCCCAGAATCAGAATCTTCTGATAAGTTGGTTAATTTTGACATTATGCTGATGAATGGCTTATTGTCATTTATATCAATCACATCTACATCGATTTTACATGAATCAGTCAGACCCCCGTCATCGCTCGCCTGTACGTGAATTTGATAATGGCGAGCTTTCTCGTAATCTACATTCCCTGTTACTCTGACCTCCCCGTTTGTTTCATTGATTTTAAACCATTCAGGAACATCGTCGAGTGTATTTGTGATTGAATATTTTATTTTGCCGTTTAAGCCCTCGTCCATATCAGAAGCACTTACTGTCGTTAAAACTGTACCTTCGAGAGCGCTTTCTTTAATACTCGCTTTGTATATTTTCTGCGTAAAAACAGGCGCGTTGTCGTTTGCGTCTAAAACGGTAATGTGTATCTGCGCAGTACCGGACAACTGTGGATCTCCTCCATCAATCGCCGTCAAAATCAGAGACAAAATCTCCTGCTTTTCACGATCGAGGGATTTTTGAAGGATCATTTCAACTATCTTACTGCCGTCTGGCTGACTTTGTAATCTTAACGAAAAATGATCTGTTGGCTTTAGTAAATAAGTCTGCAGACCATTTATTCCAACATCTAAATCCATCGCTCTCTCTAAAACAAACACAGCCCCATTTACAGCCGACTCACTGATTCTAAATTTCATTTCAGCCCTTTTAAAAGAGGGTGAATGGTCATTTACATCTGTAACTTCAACGTTAACGGAGTAAAACTCAATCGGGTTCTCCAGAATAATCTGTAGATGTAGTGCGCAAGGCGTTGTCTGTCCGCATAGCGCCTCTCGGTCTATTCTCTCTTTGATAAGGAGGACTCCTCTTTCTTTATTCAGCTCGATGTATTCAGCGCTGTCTCCGGTATAAATACGGGCTTTACCCGATTTCAGTCTCTTTAAATCTAAACCCAAATCTTGCGCTATGTTACCGACTAAAGAGCCTTTCGCCATTTCCTCAGGAATGGAGTAACTGACCTGCCCGAGAGCTGAACTGAGAGAGAGAAACCAAATCATCAGCAGTACTTGCCGCGCCATTGTTCTGTCCGACATTTTGCAGAAGACCACAACACGAAGATTAAGCTTGAATCAGACTAAATACATCCAGAAAACATGCAGGAAACCATGAACGTATCCAAAGTCAAAATAATGAAATAAAACGCCAGTAAATCCAAGAAAGAGATGTTAAATTCGCTCTCTCCGTGATGTACGTTATCTCTCCTCCTCTTCAGACTGTGTGCTCAGCTTCCGTCTCTCTCTCTAATAATATGGAGATGATGGGGGTGGAACTGCTGCAGATCTGCTCTCTAAACTGTCACACACTGACCAACAGCGGCACTTTGAGTCCATTTTTATGTACTACAGAAATATTCCAATTAATCCACATCCATCTCAGTATCAGACACGGGTGAGAAACAAATATGTGGGCAACTGCACTAAGATTTCAATAATGAAAACATCAAATGTATATTAAAAAAAACAAATATTTATATTAAAAAAATGACTGTAGGCCCATTTGTGAAAATATCTAAAAGTTCAGCAAAAAACAAAGTATTTTGCTTTTGCTCAGTTATTTGATCTGGTCTTATTTGTGTGTGTGTGTGTGCTGATCTGAGAGTCAGAGAAAAAGCAAAAATAAATACATAAATTATCCTCATGAAAATATATAAATATGAATATGTGTACAAATTAAAGTTGCACAAAAAGTGACAAAGGTTCGGGAATGGCCCAATCAGATCCTCTGCATTACAGAGATAAATTGGGGAATGCAGGGAAATGAAGGCGAGACTGTATTTCAGCACCATGGTCAGGGAAGAACAGTGGAGACGCAGACTAAAGCTGCGTTTAATTCATTTCAATACACTCCAAAAAAACGTTGGGTTATTTATTATATCCAATAACTGTGTTAAACATATTGGGTCGTTCTGTTGGGATATTCCTAACGGTTATTGGGTTGTCTCTATAATAACGCAATCAGTTGGGTTAAAACTGGTCTCGCGAGGACATTAAGTTAATAATATCACGTTATATGAACGCTTTTCGTTTTCTTTATCAACATATAATAATAGCTGATTAATTTAAAAAATGTAGAAATTTCCCCTTAATTTTGGGTCTGCTGTATTGCTGCTCATTGGCTACCGACATAACACTTGCTATAAAGCCAGCCTATTTTAAACTGTGGCGTAGAAACTATTAATTGGGATGCTCCCCCTCAGTTTCTGTGGTCGTCCCGACACTGTTTTTTGGAAATCATACATAATATTTTATACATTTGGACGGCGCACGAATAAATTGTAAAACGCCTCGGCTTTAAGACTCATTATTCGGTGTTGCAGACACGTCAGATTTTCATCAACTGAACGAAAAGTATATTGTCATTTTTACAGTGTAAGATTAAAATACTTCAAAGTGGAAATATGAAACATTTCATCTAGAAAGTTATATCTGTAAGACACTAAATTATATAACAAAAAAATTGGATTCAACAAGATATTACACCAGGGATCGGCAACCTTTTTGACATGGAGTGTCAATTTTTATTTTCCTAGTCAATGGCTGTGCCGATGAATGATAATAGTGGTGTTTTCCTTATTACATGACGTGTTGTTCTGAAAGCAAAAAGAAACAAATGAAACACTTGTTGGCTGTCATCCGTGCAATCTGACCGAAGAAAAGTGGGCGCATTTACTCCCGCGATTAATCGAAAGAGAAGTGCTGCTGGCTCGTGATGCGCAAATGGCTTGCACACGAAGCGCGAGTCTCACCACACTTTAATAGTGTTTCGCTTCCTATTCAGCTGATGAAAACACGCTGCGTAATCGTGAGGAAGAATTACTTTAAGATGTAGATTGGAATGCACGTGCCAATGATTACCCCACTGCGTGCCAATGATGGCACGTGTGCCAAAGGTTACCAACCCCTGTATTACACAATAGCCACCCTGACATTGGGTGACAGCCTAATCAGAAGCCACTTTTCAGATAGTTCTGTGCCCCTGAATCCACGACGGTTATGTCATTTTTCACGTTGTGACATTTATCACTTTTCTTGTGACTTTTTAATGTCAAAAAGCAGCAATATTTTCATGATGTTCTTTTACCATTGTTAATGCAGCCCATTGCTTGAAATTGAAATTACAAGTTTTTAATTCACTTTATATGAACTATATTTTTTTAAATAGGATGTGATGGATTCATATGTGAGGGAAACACTTCAGAAATGGAACCTTAAAACATTAATTTCTAAAAAAACTCCAGGCCATGTCACCGCCACGCCAGAGTCAGCTCGAGGTCATGTCCCCACCACGCCTCAGCCTGCTCCATGCCATGTCACCACCACGCCTCAGTCTGCTCCATGCCATGTCACAGCCAACTTCTTTTTTTTTTTTTTCAGTCTGCTCCACGCCATGTTTCAGTCAAACCCTTGACTGCTCCATGTCACAAGCAAACCTCTGCTCACCGGTCCAGGCCCACCTCCATCCCTATGACTCCACCTTGGCTACGCCCCTCGAGCCTCTCATGCCCCTCCCCCCGGACTCCGCTTGATCCCATGCCCCACTCCCCATCTCGCTACGCCTCGAGACAAATTTTTTTGTTTAAGTCAAGTCAAGTCAAGCCAAGCTTTAGTCAAGTCATGTTTTGTTTGTGTCAAGTCTAGTTTAGTCATGTTTATGTCTCATGTTTCTAGTTAGGGTTTTTGGATCTACTTTTGTTTAATAAACTGCACTTGGGTTCATCACTCCATCGTCTTCATCCTTGCCAGCAATGTTACACCATTGCCTACTTATTTATTAATGGTAGTTCTTGTAAATTGAAACATGATTGTAAGTAAAAATGATAAAAAGTAAATTGATAAAACAATTGCAACCATTTACTTAATGAAAATGTTTGCAACTTTTAATTGAATGGAAAAAAGCATTTCCAAGATATTTCTAACTTGTGCATTATAATTTATTTACAAAACAATAATAATGTCAACAATAATAGTACCAATAATACTAGGATGGTTAAAGCAAAACAACAACAAAAAAACAACAAAAAAACAACAAATTGGTTATTTTATAATCCAATATATTGGATAAAACTTGCTACCCAATGCATTGGGTTAAAATAACCCAACAATGGGTGGGTGTTATATATACCCACCATTGGGCTATGTGTTGGGTCATTTTTAACCCATCTGATTTTAGTGAGTACAAAGAGAGATCGAAGATGTCCAAGAAAAAAAACAACAAAATGACCAAACATCACTTATTAACACCATCATATTGTAAAAAGTTTAACATTGGACACTAAATCACCAGTAGCAGCAAGATGATTGAAGAGTCTTCAGAGAAATTGACTAAACACAAGCGAATTAAATTCTAATAAAATTTTCTCAGTCATACAACAAGAAATTAAATATATATATATATTTTCTGAAAAAAAAAATCATTTAGTATATATATATATATTGCAGCAAGGTATATATGTGACTTGTAGAAGTGCAGTGCTAAAAACACACCACAAAATCAACATCTTAATCAAATAATCGAAAAACGTTTAACGATAAAAGCTGAAGTGCTGCTCCTAATATTAATAAAAACTAAAAACAAAAAAAAAACAGTGAAAAATATTAGTGATATAAGCAAAATCTTATATCAAAACAACACTATTGAGTATTTAGGGAGTAAACTTCTTCACTATAAGTAAATATGAAGTCATGTTGAAAATGACATAATTTGTTTAATTGGATGATAAGACGCGATACAATCAGAACAATGCTCAGCGACCGTGACATGGTTTTATCAGAAAAATACATAAATTATGAGAATCACAAAAATTTTACTGCTTAAATTAGGTATGACCAAAATTTCTCACCTGATCAAAAGAATCGCCATCGGTCAGTTTGTCTCTCTGCGCATGCGGAAGTGTCTGTGCTCCACTGGTGTCCAGACTAATGATGCTCTCACTGCCAGGTCTGACGTATTTCAGATCACTCTTTCTGGAGTCAGTGGTTCTGCAAACCTCATAATTGTACACGTGCTGTAAAGTTCCTGTGCCCCCTACGTCTGCGTAAAGAGGCGGATAATACGGAATAACCGGCAGATTCGCGCCAGATTTGTAATACATCCGCTCACGTCTCCATCTGTAGCATTTGACTGACAGTATGGCTATGATAGACACGATAAAGAGAAAGGAAACTACAGCCAAGGCCAAGACCAGATAAAAAGTCAGGTTGTCGTTGTATTCCTTGTCGTGCTTAAAGTCGGTGAACTCGGAGAGCACTTCAGGGAAGCTGTCCGCCACCGCCACGTTCACATTGACTGTAGCTGAACGAGAGGGCTGCCCGTTGTCCTCCACTACAACAGTGAGCCTTTGTTTCACAGCATCTTTATCTGTCACTTGACGTACAGTTCTTATTTCTCCATTCTGTAAGCCCACTTCAAACAGCGCCCTGTCTGTGGCTTTCTGCAGTTTATATGAGAGCCAGGCATTCTGTCCAGAGTCCACATCAACAGCCACCACTTTAGTGACCAGATAACCCACATCTGCCGAACGAGGCACTATTTCAGCCACCACAGAAGCACCAGACTGGACCGGATACAGAACCTGAGGCGCGTTGTCATTCTGGTCCTGAATAATGATTCTCACACTCACGTTGCTGCTGATAGGAGGGGAACCTCCGTCTTGCGCTTTTACGCGGAACGGGAAATCTTTGATCTGCTCGTAATCGAAAGATCGCACTGCATGTATGACTCCACTATCAGCACTAACGGACACCAACAAGGAGACGGGCACTCCGTTAACCGAGGAGTCCTCCAGGATGTAAGACACACGGGCATTCTGGTTAAAATCTGCGTCTCTGGCTCTGACTGTGAATATGGAAAGACCCGGTGTGTTGTTTTCTTGAACAGAGGCCTCATATGAGCTCTTGTCAAACACAGGCGCGTTATCATTCACATCTGATATCTGTAAGGAGAGAGTGACGCTGCTGGAGAGAGAGGGCACGCCCTCATCAGCGCACGTCACACTGATGTTATACTCGGACTCTCTCTCCCGATCTAAATCACCATCTGTCACAATGCTATAAAATCCATTAGACGTTGATTTGATTGTAAAAGGAATATTTTCATTAACACTGCACTGAACCTGTCCATTACTTTCTGAATCCGGATCGTTAACACTGATTATGGCAATCACAGTACTCTGTGGCGAATCCTCTGCTATTGTTAAAGATGTTGACATCACTGTGATGACGGGTGCGTTATCATTTACATCAATTACGTCGACTATTATTTTGCTAGAGTCAGACAGTCCACCGTTGTCAACTGCTTCTATATCAATTTGGTAATGCTTAGATATTTCATAGTCGATTTTTCCAACTAATGTCACCAATCCATTTTCATCTATTTGGAAAATATCAGATAACCCATCACTGTTTGCAATTAAATAACTCACCTCTCCATTCGTCCCTTTATCTGAATCGGACGCACTTACAGTGACGACAGGCGTACCTCTCTGTGAGTTCTCTGTAATAATTGTTCTATAAATAGGCTTAGTAAAAACTGGAGCATTATCGTTTGCATCAAGCACCGTAATATGTATTTGAACAGTCCCTGATTTAGGAGGATCTCCACCGTCCATTGCTGTTAATACCAGAGACATGTCCTCCTGTTGTTCACGGTCTAAAGGCTTTTGTAGAATCATTTCCACCTTTTTACTCCCGTCGCTCTGACCATGAAGTTTTAAATTAAAATGATCGGTAGGTTGCAGAGAATAACTCTGTAAGTCATTTGCGCCAATATCTGCGTCTATTGCTTTCTCCAGCATAAATTTGGACCCTATTACAGCTGATTCGCTTATCTCAAATCGTCTTTCATCCCGTTTAAAATGAGGTAAATTATCATTTATGTCTGTAATTTCAACAGTTACTCTAAACAGTTCCATCGGGTTCTCCAGAATAATCTGTAGATGTAGTGCGCAAGGCGTTGTCTGTCCGCATAGCGCCTCTCGGTCTATTCTCTCTTTGATAAGGAGGACTCCTCTTTCTTTATTCAGCTCGATGTATTCAGCGCTGTCTCCGGTATAAATACGGGCTTTACCCGATTTCAGTCTCTTTAAATCTAAACCCAAATCCTGCGCTATGTTACCGACTAAAGAGCCTTTCGCCATTTCCTCAGGAATGGAGTAACTGACCTGCCCGAGAGCTGAACTGAGAGAGAGAAACCAAATAAACAGCAGTACTTGCCGCGCCATTGTTCTGTCCGACATTCGCGCAAGACCTCGAAAACAAAGCCAAGGTGTATCAAAATCAATAATTTTCTCAGGTCCAAAATAAAAATGGTCCACGATTAATGGAGCAAATCAAACATGAGCAAAAAAGATGACCTTTTATCAGTACGACGGTGTCCTCTGCTTTACGTCCTGTGTTTGTGCGTTATGCACACGGCTCTGTCTCTTTCTTCTTAATAAGCGCAGTTGGAGAGGGCGGTATTGATGGAGTCATGTACTCTCAAACACATTTCGCAGACAAACAGCGGCACTCTGAGACCATTCTCAGTTACTACATGAAAGTATGAGCATTAAATAGAAGGTACTTATAGAACATTCTGGAGCTCAGTTGAAGTATGGAGTAAGAGAGAAGAATACCACAAGAAACACAAATCTATGATTGCGTTTGTTAACATAATAAAAGTGAGGGAAAAGTAGAAAACTTAAACCATAAAGAAATATGTTTCTTGTAACCTCCAAGTGTTTGTTCGAGGATGTGATTTGTTAATCTTGCGTTTAGTCAAAAAGCCAAAATGATCAATTTTCACTCACAAACAAGGCAAATGGAACAATATAATACGAATAAACATAGTAATAATTTAAAAGTATTATATAACATGTAAAACAATAGGCTTTGAAGTGTCACTATAAATATCAGTTGTGACGAAGGCAAAGAAAAAAGTCTAAGGACGTGGTTTCAGCAATTTCGACAGCGAAAAAAAGAAAAGAAAAACATCCTTTCACAGCGCTGATTTGCCCATAAACCAAAATCTCAGAATTATTTGAGAATAAAAATAAAAAGAGAAACATTTTACCCTTCAAATAAACAAACTAATAAACAGGTAGATATATAAGTTTCAGTACAGAAATCCCTTTACAGTGTATACCTCTCTTATTTTCTAAAAGCGAAGGATGCAACTACAAAGCAGTGAAGCATTTAAAAAACAGGACTCTTAAATTGTAAGCCTCACCTGATCATGAAAATCTCCATCGGTCAGTTTGTCTCTCTGCGCATGCGTGAGTGTCTGTGCTCCACTGGTGTCCAGACTAATGATGCTCTCACTGCAAGGTCTGACGTATTTCAGATCACTCTTTCTGGAGTCAGTGGTTCTGCAAACCTCATAATTGTACACGTGCTGTAAAGTTCCTGTGCCCCCTACGTCTGCGTAAAGAGGCGGATAATACGGAATAACCGGCAGATTCGCTCCAGATTTGTAAAACATCCGCTCACGTCTCCATCTGTAGCATTTGACTGACAGTATGGCTATGATAGACACGATAAAGAGAAAGGAAACTACAGCCAAGGCCAGGACGAGATAAAAAGTCAGGTTGTCGTTGTATTCCTTGTCGTGCGTAAAGTCAGTGAACTCGGAGAGCACTTCAGGGAAGCTGTCCGCCACCGCCACGTTCACATTGACTGTAGCTGAACGAGAGGGCTGCCCGTTGTCCTCCACTACAACAGTGAGCCTTTGTTTCACAGCATCTTTATCTGTCACTTGACGTACAGTTCTTATTTCTCCATTCTGTAAGCCCACTTCAAACAGCGCCCTGTCTGTGGCTTTCTGCAGTTTATATGAGAGCCAGGCATTCTGTCCAGAGTCCACATCAACAGCCACCACTTTAGTGACCAGATAACCCACATCTGCCGAACGAGGCACTATTTCAGCCACCACAGAAGCACCAGACTGGACCGGATACAGAACCTGAGGCGCGTTGTCATTCTGGTCCTGAATAATGATTCTCACACTCACGTTGCTGCTGAGAGGAGGGGAACCTCCGTCTTGCGCTTTTACGCGGAACGGGAAATCTTTGATCTGCTCGTAATCGAAAGATCGCACTGCATGTATGACTCCACTATCAGCACTAACGGACACCAACGAGGAGACGGGCACTCCGTTAACCGAGGAGTCCTCCAGGATGTAAGACACACGGGCATTCTGGTTAAAATCTGCGTCTCTGGCTCTGACTGTGAATATGGAAAGACCCGGTGTGTTGTTTTCTTGAACAGAGGCCTCATATGAGCTCTTGTCAAACACAGGCGCGTTATCATTCACATCTGATATCTGTAAGGAGAGAGTGACGCTGCTGGAGAGAGAGGGCACGCCCTCATCAGCGCACGTCACACTGATGTTATACTCGGACTCTCTCTCCCGATCTAAATCACCATCTGTGACTAACGTAAAGAAATTATTCGTTGTTGACGTCAGCGTAAAGGGAACATTATCATTAATGGAGCATTTAACATTTCCATTATCACCAGAATCTGAGTCTTGGATATTCATCATAGCAAAAACGGTACCTGGTTTCAAATCTTCGGAAAGAGAACTTGGTTTTGACATTATATTGATTACTGGTTTGTTATCATTTACATCAATTACATCAACAATCACTTTGCATGTGTCAGAGTGACGCCCAGGATCTCTCGCTTGAACGTCAATTTGATAGTGCTTAACTTTTTCATAGTCAATACTACCAGACAACTTCAAGATTCCCTCATTTCTCTCAATTTCAAAGAGATTAAGGGTACCACCAGAGGATTTTGCAATATGATATTCAATGTTACCATTTTGGCCTTGATCCGCATCAGATGCACTAACTGTTGTTAAAATCGTACCTTTTGGAGAGTTTTCGGCAATGCTTGTTTTATATACATGCTGAAAACAAACGGGTGCGTTATCATTCGCGTCCTCAACTATTATTATAATCTCCATTGTTCCAGACATCTGTGGATCTCCTCCGTCCACTGCAGTAAGTACAAGCGAAATACGCTCCTGTTTTTCTCGATCGAGAGGTTTTTGGAGAATCATTTCAACATTTTTATTACCATCAGGCATCTGTTCCGTCTGTAAGACAAAATGATCTGCGGGGTGTAAAATATAGTCCTGCACGCTATTTATGCCAACGTCATCATCCACTGCTGTCTCCAAAACAAATTTAGCTCCTGTCAAGGATGATTCGCTCACATCAAATTTCATTTCTTTAACTGTGAAAATTGGACCATTGTCATTAACGTCTAGAATCTCAACTGTAACGCTATAAAATTCAATTGGATTTTCCAATGTAATCTGTAGATGTAGTGCGCAAGGCGTTGTCTGTCCGCATAGCGCCTCTCGGTCTATTCTCTCTTTGATAAGGAGGACTCCTCTTTCTTTATTCAGCTCGATGTATTCAGCGCTGTCTCCGGTATAAATACGGGCTTTACCCGATTTCAGTCTCTTTAAATCTAAACCCAAATCCTGCGCTATGTTACCGACTAAAGAGCCTTTCGCCATTTCCTCAGGAATGGAGTAACTGACCTGTCCGAGAGCTGAACTGAGAGAGAGAAACCAAATCAACAGCAGTACTTGCCGCGCCATTGTTCTGTCCGACATTTTGCAGAAGACCACAACACGAAGATTAAGCTTGAATCAGACTAAATACATCCAGAAAACATGCAGGAAATCAAGAACGTATCCAAAGTCAAAATAATGAACTAAAATGCCAGTAAATCCAAGAAAGAGATGTTAAATTCGCTCTCTCCGTGATGTGCGTTATCTCTCCTCCTCTTCAGACTGTGTGCTCAGCTTCCGTCTCTCTCTCTAATAATATGGAGATGATGGGGGTGGAACTGATGCAGATCTGCTCTCTAAACTGTCACACACTGACCAACAGCGGCACTTTAAGTCCATTTTTATGTACTACAGCGCAAACTGAGCACGTTTAGTTTTTGTTATATAAAAATGTATTTGAAAGTTCAAATGCGCAAGAAGAGCAAGAACAACATATACAAATACACACAGACAGACACACACACACACACACACACACACACACACACACACACACCTATATATATATATATATATATATATATATATATGGGAAATCTGCACCAAAAAAAACATATACAGTATATGCAGATGTTTAAAAGTGAAAAGCTAAATAGTCCTCTAAAATACCCCTTTAAACATCAGTAAAATTATCGAATAAGAATAATATCCTGATACGAACAGTGGAGGGAACTTCGGACAGTTAGACACAAAAGTATATTAAAAACCTAAAAATAACTTGCCTGCACTCGTCAGTCAAAAAGAGGATCTGAAAATATGCACCGGAATGAATTTCAGCACCATGGTCAGAGAATCCAGGACAAGCACAGTAAACAGAAGCCGAATTTTATGCATGAGGAAAAACTCCAGAAAAAAAAAACTAAAAATATAAAATCATACACTTCATATATGTCCGAGAGTTTAATATTTTCATCAAATGTCAAACATTCATATATATATATATATTATAAATGGGTGGCAAATGACTCCGATTTCAAAAGTGAAACTCCTATTTAAAAAAATAAATAAAAGTATGATTTACTAAAAGTAGTAACACAGAGAAAGGATCATTAGCATTAATACAACATAAACATTCATCGGATTTTCCCGCTTAACACTAACATGTTTTGGTCAGGACCGATTGCGGTTGTGCGCGAGTTATTAGTTTAGCTGCATCAAACAGATTTTATGGTTTTGTCCCCTGCTGAGATGTCAAGTTCAGTTACGGGGTGCATCGCAGTCCAATCTGATTTTGATTTACTTTATTTAATTTAAGATATTCATGATAATTGTTATAATAAGAAATTGGTAGCAGTTGCTCACAGGCCAACTTTAGATCTTTTGCTAGCGGAGTTTTGTATTTGTCTCTAATTTCGTTCTTGATATCTAAATCATCAAAATCAATGTGTGTATTTACAGTTATGGTTTATGCAAAGATTCATTCATATCCTCTGAACCTGTCTTTTGAAAAGGTGTTTGAAAACTTTTCTTTTTATAAAACAAAAACATACACATAATACAAAAACATGCACCGCTGCAGCAGAGACAGAAACAGGAAACCTCACCTGAACGTGAAAATCATCATTGGTCAGTTTGTCTCTCTGCGCATGCGTGAGTGTCTGTGCTCCACTGGTGTCCAGACTAATGATGCTCTCACTGCAAGGTCTGACGTATTTCAGATCACTCTTTCTGGAGTCAGTAGTTCTGCAAACCTCATAATTGTACACGTGCTGTAAAGTTCCTGTGCCCCCTACGTCTGCGTAAAGAGGCGGATAATACGGAATAACCGGCAGATTCGCGCCAGATTTGTAATACATCCGGTCACGTCTCCATCTGTAGCATTTGACTGACAGTATGGCTATGATAGACACGATAAAGAGAAAGGAAACTACAGCCAAGGCCAAGACCAGATAAAAAGTCAGGTTGTCGTTGTATTCCTTGTCGTGCGTAAAGTCGGTGAACTCGGAGAGCACTTCAGGGAAGCTGTCCGCCACCGCCACGTTCACATTGACTGTAGCTGAACGAGAGGGCTGCCCGTTGTCCTCCACTACAACAGTGAGCCTTTGTTTCACAGCATCTTTATCTGTCACTTGACGTACAGTTCTTATTTCTCCATTCTGTAAGCCCACTTCAAACAGCGCCCTGTCTGTGGCTTTCTGCAGTTTATATGAGAGCCAGGCATTCTGTCCAGAGTCCACATCAACAGCCACCACTTTAGTGACCAGATAACCCACATCTGCCGAACGAGGCACTATTTCAGCCACCATAGAAGCACCAGACTGGACCGGATACAGAACCTGAGGCGCGTTGTCATTCTGGTCCTGAATAATGATTCTCACACTCACGTTGCTGCTGAGAGGAGGGGAACCTCCGTCTTGCGCTTTTACGAGGAACGGGAAATCTTTGATCTGCTCGTAATCGAAAGATCGCACTGCATGTATGACTCCACTATCAGCACTAACGGACACCAACGAGGAGACGGGCACTCCGTTAACCGAGGAGTCCTCCAGGATGTAAGACACACGGGCATTCTGGTTAAAATCTGCGTCTCTGGCTCTGACTGTGAATATGGAAAGACCCGGTGTGTTGTTTTCTTGAACAGAGGCCTCATATGAGCTCTTGTCAAACACAGGCGCGTTATCATTCACATCTGATATCTGTAAGGAGAGAGTGACGCTGCTGGAGAGAGAGGGCACGCCCTCATCAGCGCACGTCACACTGATGTTATACTCGGACTCTCTCTCTCGATCTAAATCACCATCTGTGACTAAACTAAAGAAATTAGCGTTTGTCGATTTAAGAGAAAATGGAATATTTTCATTAATAGTACAACGAACTTTCCCATTGTCTCCTGAATCAGGATCCTGGACATTTATCATCGTAACCACCGTCTCAGATGGAGAATTTTCAGCTATCACGTTTGATTTGGACATTATATTTATTGCTGGATTATTATCGTTTATATCAATTACATCAACTATAATTTTACTAGAATCAGTCAGACCACCATGATCACTCGCCTGCACACGTATCTCATAGCGGCGAGCTTTTTCATAATCAACTAGACCGATCAATTTGACTTTACCATCAGTCTCGTTTATTTCAAATATGCTTCGGACCTCATTTAGAGTATTTGTAATAGTATAGATTACTTCACCGTTCAGTCCTTGGTCTGAATCCGACGCGCTAACTGTCGTCACAACTGTTCCTTTTGGAGAATTTTCAATTACAGTCGTTTTATAAACTGATTGCGTAAAAACAGGAGCGTTATCATTCGCATCTAAAACAACAATATGTATCTTAATATTGCCAGACATTTGCGGATCACCCCCGTCTGTGGCTGTTATCGTTAAAAAAAGGTCCTCCTGCTTTTCGCGGTCCAAGGGCTTTTGTAAAATCATTTCGATATGATGTTCTCCCCCTGTCTGGATTTTGAAATTCAGGTTAAAATTATCTGTTGGTTTCAGTAAGTAGTTTTGCAGACCATTAATTCCAACGTCAAGATCTCTAGCAGGCTCTATCGTAAATTTGGCTCCAATCGAAACTGATTCACTAATCCTAAAATTAATTTCACCTTTTTCAAAAAATGGTGCGTTGTCATTTATATCGAGCACCTCAACATTAACGCTGTAAAATTCCATCGGGTTCTCCAGAATAATCTGTAGATGTAGTGCGCAAGGCGTTGTCTGTCCGCATAGCGCCTCTCGGTCTATTCTCTCTTTGATAAGGAGGACTCCTCTTTCTTTATTCAGCTCGATGTATTCAGCGCTGTCTCCGGTATAAATACGGGCTTTACCCGATTTCAGTCTCTTTAAATCTAAACCCAAATCTTGCGCTATGTTACCGACTAAAGAGCCTTTCGCCATTTCCTCAGGAATGGAGTAACTGACCTGCCCGAGAGCTGAACTGAGAGAGAGAAACCAAATCAACAGCAGTACTTGCCGCGCCATTGTTCTGTCCGACATTTTGCAGAAGACCACAACACGAAGATTAAGCTTGAATCAGACTAAATACATCCAGAAAACATACAGGAAACCATGAACGTATCCAAAGTCAAAATAATGAAATAAAATGCCAGTAAATCCAAGAAAGAGATGTTAAATTCGCTCTCTCCGTGATGTACGTTATCTCTCCTCCTCTTCAGACTGTGTGCTCAGCTTCTGTCTCTCTCTCTAATAATATGGAGATGATGGGGGTGGAACTGCTGCAGATCTGCTCTCTAAACTGTCACACACTGACCAACAGCGGCACTTTGAGTCCATTTTTATGTACTACAGAAATATCCAAAAAAAGATCCGCTTTTATCTCAGTATGGGACGCATTTTAGATGTACTTCGACTGCATAACGAATAAAATACAGCATTCGCGGATTAAAAACACAATACTAATAAAGAGAAAATTACTGTATGAGTTCCAGTAAGTGGAAAAGATTAAAGGAAAAAATGAACAGGAGGATATATGACCCTAGTTCAGACTGGCGGGTTTTCTCAGCAAAATGGCAGATAAAAGCCTGATTAATACAATAATCAGCATGAAAAATATGCAAATAGAAAAGAAATGTCTACAATTAGAAAGATAAGTTACTGAAAGGATTTAGACGATCTAAACACCCCATCAAATAGAGGTGAGGAAGGACAGAAAGCAGGCAGAAGAGCCCATGTCTGTACTTCAGGACCATGGTCAGGTACAATGACTAAACATGCACTTTATCCACTTTCTTCACAAGTACAGATGAAAGAACCCAAAGTAGATTTAGGAAGGTTACCAAAGCGAATTGTGGTTTTCAGAAAATGGTAACGGCATTTGAAGTTAATAACACCACATGATATAACTGTGAAATTGTGTTTCAGATGATCTGATGAAATGACCAACATTTCTTATTTAACAGCCACTAAAAAAATGCAGTTATAATCCATGAAATAAGATCAAAAACTCACGAAACTTATAACAGTGGGAACTTAACATTTCCATAAAATTAAACAAATACCATGAAATATTTGCTCAATTGTACATATATCAAAGGAATAGATTAACACATTTCAGACACACACACACACACACACACGCGCGACAGTTAGTCTATTCCTTTGAAAAACCTCCTTCAATATTTTATTAGACTAAGACTTGAGCCTTAAAGCAAAACCTAAAGTAAAATAATTCATAAAAAGAAGAACATGCCAGAAAATATATGGCTTGAAAATACTGCAACTAAAAACATTGTAAACAGAGTTCAATCTTTTTCTCATCCAAAATTCCGGCAACGATATAATCCTGAAAACATCAACCTAAATATGAGAGCTTTAATTGCATATACAATTGAAGATTATTTGCAAAATGTATGAATGACTCGAGGTGGCAATGTGTAAATTACTGCTGAAAAGAAATGGCCAATAAACCATCCGTTTCCCCATATCGTTTCAAAACTCTCATCAGTTAATCCATTAAAAAAACAAGGAGTTTTAAGAAACTGCAATAATAAATTGTAAATAAAAATTCTCACCTGATCATCAAACACATCACTGGTCAGTTTGTCCCTCTGCGCATGCGTGAGTGTCTGTGCTCCACTGGTGTCCAGACTAATGATGCTCTCACTGCAAGGTCTGACGAATTTCAGATCACTCTTTCTGGAGTCAGTGGTTCTGCAAACCTCATAATTGTACACGTGCTGTAAAGTTCCTGTGCCCCCTACGTCTGCGTAAAGAGGCGGATAATACGGAATAACCGGCAGATTCGCGCCAGATTTGTAATACATCCGCTCACGTCTCCATCTGTAGCATTTGACTGACAGTATGGCTATGATAGACACGATAAAGAGAAAGGAAACTACAGCCAAGGCCAAGACGAGATAAAAAGTCAGGTTGTCGTTGTATTCCTTGTCGTGCGTAAAGTCGGTGAACTCGGAGAGCACTTCAGGGAAGCTGTCCGCCACCGCCACGTTCACATTGACTGTAGCTGAACGAGAGGGCTGCCCGTTGTCCTCCACTACAACAGTGAGCCTTTGTTTCACAGCATCTTTATCTGTCACTTGACGTACAGTTCTTATTTCTCCATTCTGTAAGCCCACTTCAAACAGCGCCCTGTCTGTGGCTTTCTGCAGTTTATATGAGAGCCAGGCATTCTGTCCAGAGTCCACATCAACAGCCACCACTTTAGTGACCAGATAACCTACATCTGCCGAACGAGGCACTATTTCAGCCACCACAGAAGCACCAGACTGGACCGGATACAGAACCTGAGGCGCGTTGTCATTCTGGTCCTGAATAATGATTCTCACACTCACGTTGCTGCTGAGAGGAGGGGAACCTCCGTCTTGCGCTTTTACGCGGAACGGGAAATCTTTGATCTGCTCGTAATCGAAAGATCGCACTGCATGTATGACTCCACTATCAGCACTAACGGACACCAACGAGGAGACGGGCACTCCGTTAACCGAGGAGTCCTCCAGGATGTAAGACACACGGGCATTCTGGTTAAAATCTGCGTCTCTGGCTCTGACTGTGAATATGGAAAGACCCGGTGTGTTGTTTTCTTGAACAGAGGCCTCATATGAGCTCTTGTCAAACACAGGCGCGTTATCATTCACATCTGATATCTGTAAGGAGAGAGTGACGCTGCTGGAGAGAGAGGGCACGCCCTCATCAGCGCACGTCACACTGATGTTATACTCGGACTCTCTCTCCCGATCTAAATCACCATCTGTGACCAAACTAAAGAAATTATTCGTGGTCGACTTCAGTGTAAAAGGATTATTCTCATTCACTGAACAGTAAATTTTTCCGTTTTCACCCGCATCTGGGTCTTGCACGTTTATCACGGTTACAACAGTCCCAGAATCAGAATCTTCTGATAAGGTGGTTAATTTTGACATTATGCTGATGATTGGCTTATTGTCATTTATATCAATCACATCTACATCGATTTTACATGAATCAGTCAGACCCCCGTCATCGCTCGCCTGTACGTGAATTTGATAATGGCGAGCTTTCTCGTAATCTACATTCCCCGTTACTCTGACCTCCCCATTTGTTTCATTAATTTTAAACCATACAGGAACATCGTCGAGTGTATTTGTGATTGAATATTTTATTTTGCCATTAGAGCCCTCGTCCATATCAGAAGCACTTACTGTCGTTAAAATTGTACCTTCGAGAGCGCTTTCTTTAATACTTGCTTTGTATATTTTCTGCGTAAAAACAGGCGCGTTGTCGTTTACATCTAAAACGGTAATGTGTATCTGCGCAGTACCGGACAACTTTGGATCACCTCCATCTATCGC
Source organism: Moxostoma hubbsi (assembly GCA_032164185.1). Lineage (NCBI taxonomy): Eukaryota > Metazoa > Chordata > Actinopteri > Cypriniformes > Catostomidae > Moxostoma > Moxostoma hubbsi. The sequence continues at coordinate 3,562,546 of JAVLUX010000016.1, read as the reverse complement.
CGTCAAAACCAGAGACAAAATCTCCTGCTTTTCACGATCGAGGGATTTTTGAAGGATCATTTCAACTATCTTACTGCCGTCTGGCTGACTTTGTAATCTTAACGAAAAATGATCTGTTGGCTTTAGTAAATAAGTCTGCAGACCATTTATTCCAACATCTAAATCCATCGCTCTCTCTAAAACAAACACAGCCCCATTTACAGCCGACTCACTGATTCTAAATTTCATTTCAGCCCTTTTAAAAGAGGGTGAATGGTCATTTACATCTGTAACTTCAACGTTAACGGAGTAAAACTCAATCGGGTTCTCCAGAATAATCTGTAGATGTAGTGCGCAAGGCGTTGTCTGTCCGCATAGCGCCTCTCGGTCTATTCTCTCTTTGATAAGGAGGACTCCTCTTTCTTTATTCAGCTCGATGTATTCAGCGCTGTCTCCGGTATAAATACGGGCTTTACCCGATTTCAGTCTCTTTAAATCTAAACCCAAATCTTGCGCTATGTTACCGACTAAAGAGCCTTTCGCCATTTCCTCAGGAATGGAGTAACTGACCTGCCCGAGAGCTGAACTGAGAGAGAGAAACCAAATCAACAGCAGTACTTGCCGCGCCATTGTTCTGTCCGACATTTTGCAGAAGAATACAACACGAAGATTAAGCTTGAATCAGACTAAATACATCCAGAAAACATGCAGGAAATCATGAACGTATCCAAAGTCAAAATAATGAACTAAAATGCCAGTAAATCCAAGAAAGAGATGTTAAATTCGCTCTCTCCGTGATGTGCGTTATCTCTCCTCCTCTTCAGACTGTGTGCTCAGCTTCCGTCTCTCTCTCTAATAATATGGAGATGATGGGGGTGGAACTGCTGCAGATCTGCTCTCTAAACTGTCACACACTGACCAACAGCGGCACTTTGAGTCCATTTTTATGTACTACAGAAATATTCCAATTAATCCACATCCATCTCAGTATCAGACACGGGTGAGAAACAAATATGTGGGCAACTGCACTAAGATTTCCATAATGAAAACATCAAATGTATATAAAAAAAAACAAATATTTATATAAAAAAAATGACTGTAGGCCCATTTGTGAAAATATCTAAAAGTTCAGCAAAAAACAAAGTATTTTGCTTTTGCTCAGTTATTTGATCTGGTCTTATTTGTGTGTGTGTGTGTGTGTGTGTGTGTGTGTGTGTGTGTGTGTGCTGATCTGAGAGTCAAAGAAAAAGCAAAAATAAATACATAAATTATCCTCATGAAAATATATAAATATGAATATGTGTACAAATTAAAGTTGCACAAAAAGTGACAAAGGTTCGGGAATGGCCCAATCAGATCCTCTGCATTACAGAGATAAATTGTGGAATGCAGGGAAATGAAGGCGAGACTGTATTTCAGCACCATGGTCAGGGAAGAACAGTGGAGACGCAGACTAAAGCTGCGTTTAATTCATTTCAATACACTCCAAAAAAACGTTGGGTTATTTATTATATCCAATAACTGTGTTAAACATATTGGGTCGTTCTGTTGGGATATTCCTAACGGTTATTGGGTTGTCTCTATAATAACGCAATCAGTTGGGTTAAAACTGGTCTCGCGAGGACATTAAGTTAATAATATCACGTTATATGAACGCTTTTCGTTTTCTTTATCAACATATAATAATAGCTGATTAATTTAAAAAATGTAGAAATTTCCCCTTAATTTTGGGTCTGCTGTATTGCTGCTCATTGGCTACCGACATAACACTTGCTATAAAGCCAGCCTATTTTAAACTGTGGCGTAGAAACTATTAATTGGGATGCTCCCCCTCAGTTTCTGTGGTCGTCCCGACACTGTTTTTTGGAAATCATACATAATATTTTATACATTTGGCCGGCGCACGAATAAATTGTAAAACGCCTCGGCTTTAAGACTCATTATTCGGTGTTGCAGACACGTCAGATTTTCATCAACTGAACGAAAAGTATATTGTCATTTTTACAGTGTAACATTAAAATACTTCAAAGTGGAAATATGAAACATTTCATCTAGAAAGTTATATCTGCAAGACACTAAATTATATAATAAAAAAATTGGATTCAACAAGATATTACACCAGGGATCGGCAACCTTTTTGACATGGAGTGTCAATTTTTATTTTCAATGGCTGTGCCGATGAATGATAATAGTGGTGTTTTCCTTATTACATGACGTGTTGTTCTGAAAGCAAAAAGAAACAAATGAAACACTTGTTGGCTGTCATCCGTGCAATCTGACCGAAGAAAAGTGGGCGCATTTACTCCCGCGATTAATCGAAAGAGAAGTGCTGCTGGCTCGTGATGCGCAAATGGCTTGCACACGAAGCGCGAGTCTCACCACACTTTAATAGTGTTTCGCTTCCTATTCAGCTGATGAAAACACGCTGCGTAATCGTGAGGAAGAATTACTTTAAGATGTAGATTGGAATGCACGTGCCAATGATTACCCCACTGCGTGCCAATGATGGCACGTGTGCCAAAGGTTACCAACCCCTGTATTACACAATAGCCACCCTGACATTGGATGACAGCCTAATCAGAAGCCACTTTTCAGATAGTTCTGTGCCCCTGAATCCACGACGGTTATGTCATTTTTCACGTTGTGACATTTATCACTTTTCTTGTGACTTTTTAATGTCAAAAAGCAGCAATATTTTCATGATGTTCTTTTACCATTGTTAATGCAGCCCATTGCTTGAAATTGAAATTACAAGTTTTTAATTAACTTTATATGAACTATATTTTTTTAAATAGGATGTGATGGATTCATATGTGAGGGAAACACTTCAGAAATGGAACCTTAAAACATTAATTTCTAAAAAAAACTCCAGGCCATGTCACCGCCACGCCAGAGTCAGCTCGAGGTCATGTCCCCACCACGCCTCAGCCTGCTCCATGCCATGTCACTGCCACGCCTCAGCCTGCTCCATGCCATGTCACTGCCACGCCTCAGCCTGCTCCATGCCATGTCACTGCCACGCCTCAGCCTGCTCCATGCCATGTCCCCACCACGCCTCAGCCTGCTCCATGCCATGTCACTGCCACGCCTCAGCCTGCTCCATGCCATGTCACTGCCACGCCTCAGCCTGCTCCATGCCATGTCCCCACCACGCCTCAGCCTGCTCCATGCCATGTCCCCACCACGCCTCAGCCTGCTCCATGCCATGTCCCCACCACGCCTCAGCCTGCTCCATGCCATGTCCCCACCATGCCTCAGCCTGCTCCATGCCATGTCACCGCCACACCTCAGCCTGCTCCATGCCATGTCACAGCCAACTTCTTTTTTTTTTTTTCAGTCTGCTCCACGCCATGTTTCAGTCAAACCCTTGACTGCTCCATGTCACAAGCAAACCTCTGCTCACCGGTCCAGGCCCACCTCCATCCCTACGACTCCACCTTGGCTACGCCCCTCGAGCCTCTCATGCCCCTCCCCCCGGACTCCGCTTGATCCCATGCCCCACTCCCCATCTCGCTAGGCCTCGAGACCCCCCCCCCCAAATTTTTTTGTTTAAGTCAAGTCAAGTCAAGTCAAGCTTTAGTCAAGTAATGTTTTGTTTGTGTCAAGTCTAGTTTAGTCATGTTTATGTCTCATGTTTCTAGTTAGGGTTTTTGGATCTACTTTTGTTTAATAAACTGCACTTGGGTTCATCACTCCATCGTCTTCATCCTTGCCAGCAATGTTACACCATTGCCTACTTATTTATTAATGGTAGTTCTTGTAAATTGAAACATGATTGTAAGTAAAAATTATAAAAAGTAAATTGATAAAACAATTGCAACCATTTACTTAATGAAAATGTTTGCAACTTTTAATTGAATGGAAATAAAGCATTTTCAAGATATTTCTAACTTGTGCATTATAATTTATTTACAAAACAATAATAATGTCAACAATAATAGTACCAATAATACTAGGATGGTTAAAGCAAAACAACAACAACAACAAAAAAACAACAAAAAAACAACAAAAAAACAACAAATTGGTTATTTTATAATCCAATATATTGGATAAAACTTGCTACCCAATGCATTGGGTTAAAATAACCCAACAATGGGTGGGTGTTATATATACCCACCATTGGGCTATGTGTTGGGTCATTTTTAACCCATCTGATTTTAGTGAGTACAGAGAGAGATCGAAGATGTCCAAGAAAAAAAATAAATAAATGACCAAATATCACTTATTAACACCATCATATTGTAAAAAGTTTAACATTGGACACTAAATCACCAGTAGCAGCAAGATGATTGAAGAGTCTTCAGAGAAATTGACTAAACACAAGCGAATTAAATTCTAATAAACTTTTCTCAGTCATACAACAAGAAATTAAATATATATATATTCTGAAAATTAATCATTTAGTATATATATATATTGCAGCAAGGTATATATGTGACTTGTAGAAGTGCAGTGCTAAAAACACACCACAAAATCAACATCTTAATCTAATAATCGAAAAACGTTTAACGATAAAAGCTGAAGTGCTGCTCCTAATATTAATAAAAACTAAAAACAAAAAAAAAACAGTGAAAAATATTAGTGATATAAGCAAAATCTTATATCAAAACAACAATATTGAGTATTTAGGGAGTAAACTTCTTCACTATAAGTAAATATGAAGTCATGTTGAAAATGACATAATTTGTTTAATTGGATGATAAGACGCGATACAATCAGAACAATGCTCAGCGACCGTGACATGGTTTTATCAGAAAAACACATCAATTATGAGAATCACAAAAATTTTACTGCTTAAATTAGGTATGACCAAAATTTCTCACCTGATCAAAAGAATCGCCATCGGTCAGTTTGTCTCTCTGCGCATGCGGAAGTGTCTGTGCTCCACTGGTGTCCAGACTAATGATGCTCTCACTGCAAGGTCTGACGTATTTCAGATCACTCTTTCTGGAGTCAGTAGTTCTGCAAACCTCATAATTGTACACGTGCTGTAAAGTTCCTGTGCCCCCTACGTCTGCGTAAAGAGGCGGATAATACGGAATAACCGGCAGATTCGCGCCAGATTTGTAATACATCCGCTCACGTCTCCATCTGTAGCATTTGACTGACAGTATGGCTATGATAGACACGATAAAGAGAAAGGAAACTACAGCCAAGGCCAAGACCAGATAAAAAGTCAGGTTGTCGTTGTATTCCTTGTCGTGCTTAAAGTCGGTGAACTCGGAGAGCACTTCAGGGAAGCTGTCCGCCACCGCCACGTTCACATTGACTGTAGCTGAACGAGAGGGCTGCCCGTTGTCCTCCACTACAACAGTGAGCCTTTGTTTCACAGCATCTTTATCTGTCACTTGACGTACAGTTCTTATTTCTCCATTCTGTAAGCCCACTTCAAACAGCGCCCTGTCTGTGGCTTTCTGCAGTTTATATGAGAGCCAGGCATTCTGTCCAGAGTCCACATCAACAGCCACCACTTTAGTGACCAGATAACCCACATCTGCCGAACGAGGCACTATTTCAGCCACCACAGAAGCACCAGACTGGACCGGATACAGAACCTGAGGCGCGTTGTCATTCTGGTCCTGAATAATGATTCTCACACTCACGTTGCTGCTGAGAGGAGGGGAACCTCCGTCTTGCGCTTTTACGCGGATGTTAAATTCTTTGATCTGCTCGTAATCGAAAGATCGCACTGCATGTATGACTCCACTATCTGCACTAACGGACACCAACAAGGAGACGGGCACTCCGTTAACCGAGGAGTCCTCCAGGATGTAAGACACACGGGCATTCTGGTTAAAATCTGCGTCTCTGGCTCTGACTGTGAATATGGAAAGACTCGGTGTGTTGTTTTCTTGAACAGAGGCCTCATATGAGCTCTTGTCAAACACAGGCGCGTTATCATTCACATCTGATATCTGTAAGGAGAGAGTGACGCTGCTGGAGAGAGAGGGCACGCCCTCATCAGCGCACGTCACACTGATGTTATACTCGGACTCTCTCTCCCGATCTAAATCACCATCTGTCACAATGCTATAAAATCCATTAGACGTTGATTTGATTGTAAAAGGAATATTTTCATTAACACTGCACTGAACCTGTCCATTACTTTCTGAATCCGGATCGTTAACACTGATTATGGCAATCACAGTACTCTGTGGCGAATCCTCTGCTATTGTTAAAGATGTTGACATCACTGTGATGACGGGTGCGTTATCATTTACATCAATTACGTCGACTATTATTTTGCTAGAGTCAGACAGTCCACCGTTGTCAACTGCTTCTATATCAATTTGGTAATGCTTAGATATTTCATAGTCGATTTTTCCAACTAATGTCACCAATCCATTTTCATCTATTTGGAAAATATCAGATAACCCATCACTGTTTGCAATTAAATAACTCACCTCTCCATTCGTCCCTTTATCTGAATCGGACGCACTTACAGTGACGACAGGCGTACCTCTCTGTGAGTTCTCTGTAATAATTGTTCTATAAATAGGCTTAGTAAAAACTGGAGCATTATCGTTTACATCAAGCACCGTAATATGTATTTGAACAGTCCCTGATTTAGGAGGCTCTCCACCGTCCATTGCTGTTAATACCAGAGACATGTCCTCCTGTTGTTCACGGTCTAAAGGCTTTTGTAGAATCATTTCCACCTTTTTACTCCCGTCGCTCTGACCATGAAGTTTTAAATTAAAATGATCGGTAGGTTGCAGAGAATAACTCTGTAAGTCATTTGCGCCAATATCTGCGTCTATTGCTTTCTCCAGCATAAATTTTGACCCTATTACAGCTGATTCGCTTATCTCAAATCTTCTTTCATCCCGTTTAAAATGAGGTAAATTATCATTAATGTCTGTAATTTCAACAGTTACTCTAAACAGTTCCATCGGGTTCTCCAGAATAATCTGTAGATGTAGTGCGCAAGGCGTTGTCTGTCCGCATAGCGCCTCTCGGTCTATTCTCTCTTTGATAAGGAGGACTCCTCTTTCTTTATTCAGCTCGATGTATTCAGCGCTGTCTCCGGTATAAATACGGGCTTTACCCGATTTCAGTCTCTTTAAATCTAAACCCAAATCCTGCGCTATGTTACCGACTAAAGAGCCTTTCGCCATTTCCTCAGGAATGGAGTAACTGACCTGCCCGAGAGCTGAACTGAGAGAGAGACACCAAATCAACAGTAGTACTTGCCGCGCCATTGTTCTGTCCGATATTTTGCAGAAGAATACAACACGAAGATTAAGCTTGAATCAGACTAAATACATCCAGAAAACATGCAGGAAACCATGAACGTATCCAAAGTCAAAATAATGAACTAAAATGCCAGTAAATCCAAGAAAGAGATGTTAAATTCGCTCTCTCCGTGATGTGCGTTATCTCTCCTCCACTTCAGACTGTGTGCTCAGCTTCCGTCTCTCTCTCTAATAATATGGAGATGATGGGGGTGGAACTGCTGCAGATCTGCTCTCTAAACTGTCACACACTGACCAACAGCGGCACTTTGAGACCAATTTTATGTACTACAGCGCAAACTGAATACATGTTTAGTTTTTGTTATATAAAGCATTTATTTGAAAGTTCAAATGCGCAGAAGTGCAACAACAACATATACAAATACACACACTCACGCACACACACACACACACACACACACACACACACATACATACAAACATAGCTAATATATACATACATATATATATATATATATATATATATATATATATATATATATATATATATATATAAATGGGAAATCTGCACCAAAAAAAAAAAAAAAAACAGAGCATATACAGTTTATGCAGATGTTTAAACGTTCAAAGATAAACAGACCTCTAAAGTACCACTACAAACATCAGGAAAATAATCGAATACTAATAATATCCTGATACGAACAGTGGAGGGAACTTCGGACAATTAGACACAATAGTACATTAAGAACCTAAAAATAACTTGCATGCGCTCGTCAGTCAAAAAGAGGATCTGAAAATATGCAACGGAATGAATTTCAACACCATGGTCAGAGGATCCAGGACAAGCACAGTAAACAGAAGCCCAATTTTATGCATGTGGAAAAACTCCAGAAAAAATAAATAAAATCATACATTTCATGAATGTCCGGAGTTTTAATATTTTTATCAAATGTCAAACATTCATATATATATTTATATATTATAAATGGTTGGCAAATGACTCCGATTTCAAAAGTGAAACTCCTATTAAAATAAATAAAGAGTATGATTTACTAAACAAGGTAGTAACACAGAGAATGAGAAAGGATCATCTGCAAAATGCTTATGCGCAAAATATTCGTAGTTAAGTGTTAAGTATTGTGCATTAATACAACATAAACATTCATCGGATTTTCCCGCTTAACACTAACATGTTTTGGTCAGGACCGATTGCGGTTGTGCGCGAGTTATTAGTTTAGCTGCATCAAACAGATTTTAAGCTTTTGTCCCCTGCTGAGATGTCAAGTTCAGTTACGGGGTGCATCGCAGTCCAGTCTGATTTTGATTGACTTTAAAGATATTAATGATAATTGATATAATAAGAAATTGGTAGCAGTTGCTCATAGGCCAACTTTATATCTTTTGCTAGCAGAGTTTTGTATTTGTCTCTCATTTAGTTCTTAAAACATCAAATATATAAAATATTAATAATATCTAAATCATCAAAATCAATGTGTGTATTTACAGTTATGATTTATGCAAAGATTCATTCATATTCTCTGAACCTAACTTTTGAACAGGTGTTTGAAACTTTTCTTTTTATAAAACAATAACCTTCACATAATAAATAAATACATGCACAGCTGCAGCAGAGACAGAAACAGGAAACCTCACCTGATCATGAAACTCTTCATTGGTCAGTTTGTCTCTCTGCGCATGCGGGAGTGTCTGTGCTCCACTGGTGTCCAGACTAATGATGCTCTCACTACAAGGTCTGAGGTATTTCAGATCACTCTTTCTGGAGTCAGTGGTTCTGCAAACCTCATAATTGTACACGTGCTGTAAAGTTCCTGTGCCCCCTACGTCTGCGTAAAGAGGCGGATAATACGGAATAACCGGCAGATTCGCGCCAGATTTGTAATACATCCGCTCACGTCTCCATCTGTAGCATTTGACTGACAGTATGGCTATGATAGATACGATAAAGAGAAAGGAAACTACAGCCAAGGCCAAGACCAGATAATAAGTCAGGTTGTCGTTGTATTCCTTGTCGTGCGTAAAGTCGGTGAACTCGGAGAGCACTTCAGGGAAGCTGTCCGCCACCGCCACGTTCACATTGACTGTAGCTGAACGTGAGGGCTGCCCGTTGTCCTCCACTACAACAGTGAGCCTTTGTTTCACAGCATCTTTATCTGTCACTTGACGCACAGTTCTTATTTCTCCATTCTGTAAGCCCACTTCAAACAGCGCCCTGTCTGTGGCTTTCTGCAGTTTATATGAGAGCCAGGCATTCTGTCCAGAGTCCACATCAACAGCCACCACTTTAGTGACCAGATAACCCACATCTGCCGAACGAGGCACTATTTCAGCCACCACAGAAGCACCAGACTGGACCGGATACAGAACCTGAGGCGCGTTGTCATTCTGGTCCTGAATAATGATTCTCACACTCACGTTGCTGCTGAGAGGAGGAGAGCCTCCGTCTTGCGCTTTTACGCGGAACGGGAAATCTTTGATCTGCTCGTAATCGAAAGCTCGCACTGCATGTATGACTCCACTATCAGCACTAACGGACACCAACGAGGAGACGGGCACTCCGTTAACCGAGGAGTCCTCCAGGATGTAAGACACATGGGCATTCTGGTTAAAATCTGCGTCTCTGGCTCTGACTGTGAATATGGAAAGACCCGGTGTGTTGTTTTCTTGAACAGAGGCCTCATATGAGCTCTTGTCAAAAACAGGCGCGTTATCATTCACATCTGATATCTGTAAGGAGAGAGTGACGCTACTGGAGAGAGAGGGCACGCCCTCATCAGCGCACGTCACACTGATGTTATACTCGGACTCTCTCTCTCGATCTAAATCACCATCTGTGACTAAACTAAAGAAATTAGCGTTTGTCGATTTAAGAGAAAATGGAATATTTTCATTAATAGTACAACGAACTTTCCCATTGTCTCCTGAATCAGGATCCTGGACATTTATCATCGTAACCACCGTCTCAGATGGAGAATTTTCAGCTATCACGTTTGATTTGGACATTATATTTATTGCTGGATTATTATCGTTTATATCAATTACATCAACTATAATTTTACTAGAATCAGTCAGACCACCATGATCACTCGCCTGCACACGTATCTCATAGCGGCGAGCTTTTTCATAATCAACTAGACCGATCAATTTGACTTTACCATCAGTCTCGTTTATTTCAAATATGCTTCGGACCTCATTTAGAGTATTTGTAATAGTATAGATTACTTCACCGTTCAGTCCTTGGTCTGAATCCGACGCGCTAACTGTCGTCACAACTGTTCCTTTTGGAGAATTTTCAGTTACAGTCGTTTTATAAACTGATTGCGTAAAAACAGGCGCGTTATCATTCACATCTAAAACAACAATATGTATCTTAATATTGCCAGACATTTGCGGATCACCCCCGTCTGTGGCTGTTATCGTTAAAAACAGGTCCTCCTGCTTTTCGCGGTCCAGGGGCTTTTGTAAAATCATTTCGATATGATGTTCTCCCCCTGTCTGGATTTTGAAATTCAGGTTAAAATTATCTGTTGGTTTCAGTAAGTAGTTTTGCAGACCATTAATTCCAACGTCAAGATCTCTAGCAGGCTCTATCGTAAATTTGGCTCCAATCGAAGCTGATTCACTAATCCTAAAATTAATTTCACCTTTTTCAAAAAATGGTGCGTTGTCATTTATATCGAGCACCTCAACATTAACGCTGTAAAATTCCATCGGGTTCTCCAGAATAATCTGTAGATGTAGTGCGCAAGGCGTTGTCTGTCCGCATAGCGCCTCTCGATCTATTCTCTCTTTGATAAGGAGGACTCCTCTTTCTTTATTCAGCTCGATGTATTCAGCGCTGTCTCCGGTATAAATACGGGCTTTACCCGATTTCAGTCTCTTTAAATCTAAACCCAAATCCTGCGCTATGTTACCGACTAAAGAGCCTTTCGCCATTTCCTCAGGAATGGAGTAACTGACCTGCCCGAGAGCTGAACTGAGAGAGAGAAACCAAATCAACAGCAGTACTTGCCGCGCCATTGTTCTGTCCGACATTTTGCAGAAGAACACAACACGAAGATTAAGCTTGAATCAGACTAAATACATCCAGAAAACATGCAGGAAACCATGAACATATCCAAAGTCAAAATAATGAAATAAAACGCCAGTAAATCCAAGAAAGAGATGTTAAATTCGCTCTCTCCGTGATGTACGTTATCTCTCCTCCTCTTCAGACTGTGTGCTCAGCTTCCGTCTCTCTCTCTCTAATAATATGGAGATGATGGGGGTGGAACTGCTGCAGATCTGCTCTCTAAACTGTCACACACTGACCAACAGCGGCACTTTGAGTCCATTCTCATGAACTACAGAATAAGGTGAAATCATATATAGCTGGTCTACAAAAAATACTTTTACAGGTTCAAATGCACATAGCTTACAATCACTGCATATAGATAATAATAATAATAATAATAATAATAATAATAATAATATTGTTATTGTTATTATTAGCAGAGAAACACGACTGCATGAAGTAATGCAAAAATAGAAGTGTATATATAAAAAGGAAAATCTAGCCCCGAAAAAAACATGTATATACACATACAAATTAAATAGAACTGAAAAACTCCACTATAACGAGCAAGAAATATATTCGAATAAGAATTATGTCTAAATACGAATAATAGAGTGAATGTTTAAAATGGAAACAGCACGAAAATACACAAAGAACTTAAAAATAGCCTGTGCTGGATGGTCAAAACGAGGATCTGAAAATATGCACAGACTGCATTTCAGCACCAAGGCCAGAGAATCCAAGAGAGCCACAGTAAACAGAAGCCCACATTTAGATATGTGTGAAAGAACAACAGAAAAACCCAAACAAATTATATAATTTTTGAATATACGATGTTTTTCATCTTTTCAATCTCACAAGCCACATGATGGCCATCTAAGAGTCACACTGCGGCGATTCCCGCTCAATATTCAGATGCTTTTGACATATCAGATAGCTTTTGTGACCAGCGAAATTAGTACAGCGACATCAAACCAAGTCTAAATCACTCTTAAAGTATATTATAGATTCCTATATACTTAAATCCTATATTTTTAAAATGCTATTTATAAAGATGTAGGGCCATTCCGACAAAAACTTATTAAAACACTAAATAAAATAAATACATAAACTAATAAATAGCATACGCACAATAAATACACGCAGAGACAGAAACAGGAAACCTCACCTGATCATCAAACACGTCACTGGTCAGTTTGTCTCTCTGCGCATGCGGGAGTGTCTGTGCTCCACTGGTGTCCAGACTAATGATGCTCTCACTGCCAGGTCTGACGTATTTCAGATCACTCTTTCTGGAGTCAGTGGTTCTGCAAACCTCATAATTGTACACGTGCTGTAAAGTTCCTGTGCCCCCTACGTCTGCGTAAAGAGGCGGATAATACGGAATAACCGGCAGATTCGCGCCAGATTTGTAATACATCCGCTCACGTCTCCATCTGTAGCATTTGACTGACAGTATGGCTATGATAGACACGATAAAGAGAAAGGAAACTACAGCCAAGGCCAAGACGAGATAAAAAGTCAGGTTGTCGTTGTATTCCTTGTCGTGCGTAAAGTCGGTGAACTCGGAGAGCACTTCAGGGAAGCTGTCCGCCACCGCCACGTTCACATTGACTGTAGCTGAACGAGAGGGCTGCCCGTTGTCCTCCACTACAACAGTGAGCCTTTGTTTCACAGCATCTTTATCTGTCACTTGACGTACAGTTCTTATTTCTCCATTCTGTAAGCCCACTTCAAACAGCGCCCTGTCTGTGGCTTTCTGCAGTTTATATGAGAGCCAGGCATTCTGTCCAGAATCCACATCAACAGCCACCACTTTAGTGACCAGATAACCCACATCTGCCGAACGAGGCACTATTTCAGCGACCACAGAAGCACCAGACTGGACCGGATACAGAACCTGAGGCGCGTTGTCGTTCTGGTCTTGAATAATAATCGTCATTGTCACGTTGCTGCTCAGAGGGGGCGAGCCTCCATCTTGCGCTTTTACAACGAAACTAAGCCGTTTCATCTGCTCATAATCAAACGAACGAACTGCATGCAACACGCCATTCTCGGAATTTATGGACACGAATGAGGAAATCGAGTTTCCTCCAATATGAGAATCTTCTAAAAAATATGAAACCCTGGAGTTTTGATTCCAATCTAAGTCTCGCGCTGTCACACTGAATATGGACAAACCTGGCGCGTTATTTTCAGGCACGTGTGTCGAATAGCTGTTTCGATCGAATACTGGCGCGTTGTCATTGACGTCAGAAACCTTCAGACGCAGAGTTGTCGAGCTGGAGAGCGCTGGTGACCCAGAATCGGTCGCTTTGACGGTTATGTTATATTCTGACTGAGTTTCGCGATCGAGAAAAGCATCAGTGATCAAATTATAATAGTTCGAAAGGGATGACTTTATACTGAATGGGAGGTTATTATCAATAGTGCACGTGACCAGGCCATTTCTTCCCGAATCCGCGTCTTTTGCATGAATTATTGCAATAGTGGTACTTGGGGGCGAATCTTCTGATATTGGACTGGAGAGAGACATCACGTTTATTGCAGGCGCATTGTCATTAATATCAGTAACCTCAATTATAAGTTTACTGGTGCTCGTTAAACCACCCTGGTCTTTAGCCTTAACTCTTATTTCAAACCGTTTATCTTTCTCAAAATCAACATCACCTCTAATAGTTACCTCGCCGGTATCGCCATCAATGTTGAACATGTCCCTAAATTGTTCTTTCACATCAGAAAACGAATAATGTATTTGTCCATTTGCACCACTATCTGCATCGGTCGCATTTACTGTTAATAAATGGGTGCCTTTCTGTGCATTTTCCATAGCAAATGCCCTATATACCGTCTGATTAAACACCGGCGCGTTGTCATTCGCATCTAAAACAGTAACATCTATATTAACAGAGCCAGACCTTTGCGGATTTCCGCCATCTACAGCGATCAGCTTCAGAGATAACTGAGGTTGCTGTTCTCTGTCTAAGGCTTTATCAAGAACCATCTCTACATACTTGCTACCGTCTGGGTTTGAATTTTGTTTAAGCACGAAATAGTCATTTCGTGTAAGAAAATAATTTTGCAATGAATTCAGCTCCACGTCTGGGTCATATGCCCGCTCTAAAGCAAAGCTCGAACCAAGAACTGCCGATTCGCTTATTTCAAAACTAATTTGATTTTTTTCATACACAGGCGAATTATCATTCACATCGACGATTTCGACTGTTACCTGGTGCAGCTCCATTGGATTCTCTAGAATGATCTCGAAGCTGAAGCTGCACGGTGTGATGTCGCCGCAAAGCTGCTCTCGGTCTATTCTCTCACTCACGACGAGAATCCCTTTGTCTGTTTTGAGCTCTGCGTACTGAGTGCTTTCTCCAGTCACGATACGGGCTCGGCCCGCTCGAAGCCTTTTCAAATCGAGCCCCAGATCTTGTGCGACATTACCAATAAGCGAACCTTTAGCCATTTCTTCAGGGATGGAGTACCGGATTTGAGAGCTGGCTAAAGAAAAGCAGCACGAGATGAAAAATAATCCTTGCCACTGCGGTCTGGAGAAAACACGCCACCAAGCACATCCAATTCGACAAAAATCCTGAATAGCCATATTGCTTGGAGAGCAATGTCACGGGATCACTATTTCCAAAATTCAAAGGGGAAAAAATAACATTCCAATGTGTGACTAAAACGCTTTGTATTCGTTGGAAGAGGAAAAAGGATGCGATGGACACCCACTCACCAACCCGCAATGAATAAAACGTGAGACTCCGCTGCATAAGAGCGCACACTGATGGGGTGTGGTCAGGATTTACAGAACGACAACCACACTGCAGAGAAATCATTTCACTGAACAACAGCGTCCCTTAGAGTCCAAAATTAGTAAATATGTGGGACTGAAGCAACTACTGCTATACATATGAATGAAAGATACATACGCTGTCCACTGAGGAGGTGCTGAAATCGACAACAATACTGCAAACATGTGACACGTAAGTGAAATGTAACGCCGGTGCCCGTGATATTAAATAGGCTACAACTAATATATATATATATATATATATATATATATATATATATATATATATATATATATATATATATATATATATATATAACAGTACACAACCGATATAGTCATACTGTAAATGTGAAAAAAATTTAGCCTCCATTTAATGATCAACACTCAAAGGCAAACTGAAGTTAACATTTGCTTATATATATATATATATATATATACACATGCATACTACATACATGCATATATATATGCATTGATAATATCTTACTGAGGTTTACATTAATTTAATATATATCCCTATATTCCAATTATCAGGTCAAGTAGCCTAATATTTATTTGTATAGCACTTTCATAACACAAATCTTTTCAAAACATCTTTACAGAAAATTATGCTGATATTTACAGATTATTACTGAAAAGATCCTCATTGTGTGGTTCAAATATATAACGAAATTAAAATGTATTAAAAAATTGTCTTTAGGCCCCCGAATTTGAGTAATCACAACAGATGTCATACAAGCCATGTGGAAGCATTATATTATGCAAAACATTAAATGCGGTGTCAAATTCAGAGTAGCAATATACATATGAATAAGAAAAATAAATACTACTGTCTCACCTGTACCGGAGAATCTGGTTCATCCAGGATGTTTTTCTCACTTTGCACGCGCTGGATGGTTTGTGTAGAATTGGGGTCCATTATAAACACGTTCTGATTACAAGGTCCGACAAATTTATATTCACTCCTCCTTGAATCTGTCGTGCTGTGAACCTCATAATTATACGGTTGCTGCAAAGTGCCTGTGCCCACAGTGTCTGCGTAACGCGGCGGATAGTACGGAATAATGGGAAGATTTGACGAAAAGAACAAGCGAGATTGCCTCCATCTGTAAATTTTAACAGAGATGATGACGACTAGACATGTTATAAAAAGAAAGGAAACGGC
Source organism: Moxostoma hubbsi (assembly GCA_032164185.1). Classification (NCBI taxonomy): domain Eukaryota; kingdom Metazoa; phylum Chordata; class Actinopteri; order Cypriniformes; family Catostomidae; genus Moxostoma; species Moxostoma hubbsi. The sequence continues at coordinate 3,546,335 of JAVLUX010000016.1, read as the reverse complement.
AGCCAAGGCCAAGACGAGATAAAAAGTCAGGTTGTCGTTGTATTCCTTGTCGTGCGTAAAGTCGGTGAACTCGGAGAGCACTTCAGGGAAGCTGTCCGCCACCGCCACGTTCACATTGACTGTAGCTGAACGAGAGGGCTGCCCGTTGTCCTCCACTACAACAGTGAGCCTTTGTTTCACAGCATCTTTATCTGTCACTTGACGTACAGTTCTTATTTCTCCATTCTGTAAGCCCACTTCAAACAGCGCCCTGTCTGTGGCTTTCTGCAGTTTATATGAGAGCCAGGCATTCTGTCCAGAGTCCACATCAACAGCCACCACTTTAGTGACCAGATAACCCACATCTGCCGAACGAGGCACTATTTCAGCCACCACAGAAGCACCAGACTGGACCGGATACAGAACCTGAGGCGCGTTGTCATTCTGGTCTTGGATGTAAATGTTCACGGTTACGTTGCTACAAAGCGAAGGAGAGCCGCCATCCTGCGCTTTTATAGTTATTTGAATGTTTTTGATCTGCTCATAATCAAAAGAGCGCACTGCGTATACAACCCCGCTCTCCGCGTTAACGGAAACGTACGTTCCTACAGGAGAGCCACCCAGGTCGCTTTCTTCTAGAATATAAGATATCCTGGCATTTTGATTTTCGTCTGGGTCATGAGCTTTGACACTGAGAATTGATACACCAGAGGGATTGTTTTCTAAGAGGTAAGAATTACAAGCTCTCTCTGTAAAATATGGGGCATTATCATTAACATCAGTGACCTTTACATTAAATGTTTTCCTCGAGGATAGAGGAGATCTGCCGGAGTCTGTAGCTATAACTGTGATATTGTACTCTGGAATTGTTTCACGGTCTAAAACAGCATCAGTGAGTAAAGTATAATAACTTCTCAGTGATGACATTATTTTAAAAGGTACAATGCCTTCTAGAAAACAATTAACTTTACCATTGTCATCCGAGTCTGAATCCTTCACATTCAATATAGCGATAGTCGTGTCCGGAGCGGAGTCCTCTGCGACATTGTTGGTGAATGACATAATATTAATGGTCGGTGCATTGTCATTAATGTCTATTACTTCCACAATAAGCTTGCATGAGTCTGTTAAGCCACCCTGATCTCTGGCTTCAATCCTTACTTCAAACCTTTTATCTTTTTCGTAATCTATCTCTCCAGAGACGGAAATTTCGCCTGTTTTCTCACCAATGCGCAAAACAGTTGCAACATCACCCTTAATGTTTGACAAAGAGTATGATATTATTCCGTTGGTGCCGCTATCTGCATCACTTGCATTTACTCTGATGATGAGCGTTCCTTCAGGCGCATTCTCCATTACGTTTGCTTTATACACGGTTTGATTAAAAACCGGAGCATTGTCGTTCGCATCCAGCACAGTGACATCAATATTAACGGTACCAGACCTCTGCGGATTTCCTCCGTCCACTGCTATCAGCTTGAGAGAATGATGAGGCTTTTCCTCCCTGTCTAAGGACTTCTGAAGAATCATCTCCGGATAGATACTGCCATCCGGATTTGATTGTTGTTTTAAAATGAAATTTTCAATCGGTGTTAAAACGTAGCTTTGCAAACCGTTCATTCCAACATCTGGGTCATATGCGCTTTCCAACACAAACCGCGCACCCAGCACAGCTGATTCGCTAATTTCTAACTTGACGTATTTTTTGTTAAAATGAGGAGCGTTATCATTTTCATCTAATATTTCGACGGTAATGGGGTGCAGCTCCATTGGATTCTCTAGAATGATCTCGAAGCTGAAGCTGCACGGTGTGATGTCGCCGCAAAGCTGCTCTCGGTCTATTCTCTCACTCACGACTAGAATCCCTTTGTCTGTTTTGAGCTCTGCGTACTGAGTGCTTTCTCCAGTCACGATACGGGCTCGGCCCGCTCTAAGCCTTTTCAAATCGAGCCCCAGATCTTGTGCGACATTACCAATGAGCGCGCCTTTCTTCATCTCCTCCGTTATCGAATATCGCATTTGTCCACTTGCCACAGAACAACATATGAAAACAAGGATGGCTTCCCAGCTTCGCTTACAAAGGCGAAAAACTCCGCAAATCAGCAAAACAATCACAATACTGGATTGATTACAATTCTATCAGAAATTTAAAGAAAAATATGCATGAATGGCATGTGAAATTCAAAGAATTGTCCTCCTGTTCTCAAAGGCATTTAAAAATAACCATGATGTCCACATCACCCACACACCACCAAAAATACAGAGCACAGCGAGCCATTCTGCGCTCCGACTGCGCAAAAAACAAGGAGGGGCCGCCTCGAACTGACACAGTACACCATGCAAAAGATTTCCGTGATCAACAGCGGCCCTCAGAGTCCAAATGCAGCTATACCAATGGAAAATAAATAAATATATAATCCAAGTTGAATGTTTACCCTTTTTGTTTACCCTGCATCAACAGTATTGAATAAACAAAACACTTGCTAAAATATAGTGCATAGTACAATAGTCACAGTCACCACAGCGCAATAAATACAAATAATAATAACAATAATACAATTCTAAAATGATAAGCAACCTCATATATATATTACGAAACACTAACCTCTATCGGCGAGTCTGGTTCATCGAGTATGTTTTTCTCGCTGAGAGCGCGCTGCATCGTCCTTGTTGAATTGGGGTCCACAATCAACACGTTCTGACTTGCGGGTCTGACAAAATTACAGTCACTCTTTCTTGAATCCGTCGTGCTGTAAACCTCATAACCATTATATCCGTGTTGCAGAGTGCCTGTGCCCATAGTGTCTGCGTATTGTGCGTAACGCGGCGGATAATACGGAATAACAGGGAGATTGGACTTGAGATATAGACGAGATTGCCTCCATCTGTAGATCTTAACTGATATTATGACGACTAAACACGTTATGAAAAGAAATGAGACTGCGGCCAAGGCCAAGACCAGATAAAAAGTCAGGTTGTCGTTGTATTCCTTGCCGTGCGTAAAGTCAGTGAACTCGGAGAGCACTTCAGGGAAGCTGTCCGCCACCGCCACGTTCACATTGACTGTAGCTGAACGAGAGGGCTGCCCGTTGTCCTCCACTACAACAGTGAGCCTTTGTTTCACAGCATCTTTATCTGTCACTTGACGTACAGTTCTTATTTCTCCATTCTGTAAGCCCACTTCAAACAGCGCCCTGTCTGTGGCTTTCTGCAGTTTATATGAGAGCCAGGCATTCTGTCCAGAGTCCACATCAACAGCCACCACTTTAGTGACCAGATAACCCACATCTGCCGAACGAGGCACTATTTCAGCCACCACAGAAGCACCAGACTGGACCGGATACAGAACCTGAGGCGCGTTGTCATTCTGGTCTTGAACGCATATAAGAACTGTAGCATTTGAACCGAGAGGTGGAGACCCGCCATCCTGCGCTCTCACGTGTATTTTAAACGCTTTCATCTGCTCGAAATCGAACGATCGTACCGCGTGGATAATTCCATTTTCTGCGTTAACAGAGAAGTACGTTGATACAGGAGAACCGTTTACATCCGTATCGATGAGATAATATGCGGCACGCGCGTTTTGCCCCGCGTCAGGGTCAGTTGCTTGAAGAGTCAGCAGAGAAACGCCAGGAGCATTATTCTCTAATATATGCGTTTTATATTCACGCTGACTAAAGACTGGTGCATTATCATTAATATCAGTTATATCTAGAGTAATCGATGTTTTACTAAATAACGACGGGGTGCCCTCGTCTGATGCGACCAGCGTCAGGTTATAACTAGACATTTTTTCTCGGTCAAGTGGCGCATCGGTTACTAAAGTGTAATACTTGCGCGGTGATGGTTTAATTGTAAAAGGAGAATTTGGATCCAAACTTAGGCGGACTTGTCCATTTTTCCCAGAGTCCAAATCCTGGACACTTATCAAAGCTACAACTGTGCCAGGCGGAGAATCCTCTTGGATCTTCCCCGAAAATGACGTCATAGTTAAGACCGGGCGGTTGTCATTTGCGTCTATAACATCTATAATCAGTTTACCTGTACTTGTGAGACCACCGGGGTCTTTTGCTTGAAGGTTAATTTCGTACTGTTGCATGGTTTCAAAATCTAGAGTCCCTATAAGATTAACTTCACCCGTGTGCGGATTAATTCGAAACACCAGCGCTGTGTCTTCCTCTATATGAGTAAATGTATACGTCACATTGCCATTATTACCTTCATCTGCATCAGATGCACTGACTTTAGTTATCAATGTGCCCTTCTCCGCGTTCTCGGATACACTTGCTTTATACAACGATTCAGTAAAAACTGGTGCATTATCGTTGGCATCAAGGACATTTACGAGTATTTTAACGGTTCCAGACCGTGGTGGGTCTTCGCCATCAATAGCCGTTAATACCAGTGAATGCTCGCTCTGTTTCTCTCGGTCCAGCACGTACTGCAAAACCATTTCTGCAGTTTTACTACCATCTGAGCGACTGTGCTGCTTTAAAGCAAAATAATCAGTAGGTTTCAGACTGTAGCTCTGAAGAGAATTCAGACCAACATCTGGATCCGCTGCTGTATCCAACAAGAAAATGCTGCCTATAGGAGCAGACTCACTAATCTCGAGAACGATTTCTTTCTTTGAGAAAGCAGGCGCATGATCATTGATGTCCTGAATCTCGATAGTAATCGAGAAAAACTCGAGAGGATTTTCTAGTAAAATCTCAAGACCGAAACTACACGGAGATTTTTGTCCGCAAAGCTGCTCTCTGTCTATTCTCTCTTTTACCACCAAGTGTCCTTTGTTGCGGTTCAGCTCGACATACTGCTTACTATCATCAATAACGAGACGCGCACGACCAGACACCAACCTTTTTACATCCAAACCGAGATCCTTCGCCACATCTCCGACAAACATTCCTGGTCTCATTTCTTCTGGAATTGAGTAACGAATTTGCCCGGTCACGACGCTCAGCGCACATAAAAGAAAAATGGAGAGTCTTCCTTGCCATTTTACGCACCGCCCCGATTTGACTCCTTTGTTATTCCACATCGTGCCAATGTAGTAATCCAAACAAAATGCAGTTATACAGATCCAGTGGTCAAACGTCCAATCATTTAAAGTTGTTAGTTTTGTTTCATGATATTATTTCAATAAGAGCCGCCTATAAGTACACACAACAGCGCTTCGTCTTTCTTTCTTCTCTGACGTAAGGCCGTCTATACCCAGCCCTTTTGCGCACAATCATTTCCTTTGACAACAGCACCTCTCACAGTCAATAAGAAGCACAACAGGCGTAATGCACTGGCCAGTATTAGAGCAGAAAGACAATGGCAGGGGCGGAGCTAGGGGGTGACCAGGGGTGGCCATGGCCACCCAATTGGCCACCCCACATGCAATTGCTGTTTTAGTCATTTTTTTAGTCATTTTTTGGCACAATTTTGTCCTTTAAACACAAAATCATTAACTTAACATGTGCGTACACCAAGGTCACCAAACCTCTCCGTCCCCGGGTGTCACTGTATCCACTCACCCCTAAAAAGTGTTATATTAAGCCAGTCAGATGTGATGTTATGCTGCAGTCTGTGCCATCTGATGACCTACATATGAGAGGACACTGACGCAGTGGAATCACCATAAAGAGACACAGTCATCCTCTGTGTGCTCTAGGCTAATTAAATAGCTGAATCTATGTGCTTATAATAAGTTGAAGTTTACATACATCTTAGCCAAATACATTTAAAATCAGTTTTTCACCATTCCTGACATTTAATCATAGAAAAAATTCACTGTCTGAGGTTAAGTAGGATCACTACTTTATTTTAAGAATGTGACATGTCAGAATAATAGTAGAGAATTATTTATTTCAGCTTTTATATTTTTCATTACATTCCCAGTGGGTCAGAAGCTCACATACACTGTAAACAAATTGGCAGCTGTGGTCGCCAGAAAAATGATTTGGAAAATACAGTAAAAATGTAAACAACTTTACAGAACATGCTGTCAATTATACAGTTTAAAACTGTTGGAATTTACATGACCATGATAGCACTGTAAAAAAAAGTGTTATATTTACAGTAAAAACATGTAATGAACTTGATATTAATCTTCTGATACTGTTAAACTCTGCTTTTCAGTATATAATGTATTGTTACTCAACGTAGTAATTACAGAAGCGCAAATGATGACATGAAGTTCATCACTAGTGGCTCTTCAGGAGTAATGATCAATAATCATGTAGAGTGCTCCGTGTCACTCACACAAACACTAAAGACCATCAGAGTAACAAGTGACATTAAAATAATGCAATAAATATGAACTAAGCTCTATCAGATATAACACAGAACACCCAAATGTACATAACTGATGTTAAAAATAAAAAGAAACAACTATTCCCATAAAATATAATGAAATATGATGGGTCATGCAGGGAATTGTGGGAATGCCTGATTATTGATTTTTTACTGTAATTTTAACAATAATTTCCTGTAAAAAGTACATGTACTCTTTTGTTAAACATAATGTAAACATTTATCCTTAATTTTACAGGAAAATCATACTTTGTACATCTAAAAAAATATATTTGTACAACATTTTATTGTAAAAACTACTGTATTGTCTTTTAAACTATATTTTAAAATGTTACTGTATATTTTACAGTTAATACTCGTTAATCCATTTACTTTTTTTCTGTAGCATTTTTACAGTGTTTTGCGTTAAAATTTGTCATTTCTTTTTACTGTGTACACTAAACAGTATTTGGTTGCATTTAAATTGTGTAACTTGGGTCAAATGTTTTGGGGATCCTTCCACAAGCTTCTCACAATAAGTAGCTGGAAGTTTGTCCCATTCCTCCATACTGAACTGGTGTAACTGAGTCAGGTTTGTCGGCCTCCTTGCTCGCACACGCTTTTTCAGTTCTGCCCACAAATTGTCTATTGGATTGAGGTCCGGGCTTTGTGATGGCCACTCCAATACCTTGACTTTGTTTTCCTTCAGCCATTTTGCCACAACTTTGGATGTATGTGTGGGGTCATTGTCCATTTGGAAGACCCATTTGTGACTGAGCTTTAACTTCCTGGCTGATGTCTTGAGGACAGACCAGAGGACATTTCTTCATAAATTAAGATCTTAAAATACATCCACATGTATTTTCAATTGACGCAAATTAGCCTATCAGCCTAATTGCCTAAAGGTTTGACATTATTTTCTTAAAATATCCAAGCTGCTTTAAGGCACAGTTAACTTTGTGTATGTAAACATCTGACCCACTGGAATTGTGATATAGTCAAATAAAAGTGAAAAAAAATCAGTCTGTAAACAATTGTTGGACAAATTACTCTGTCATGCACCAGGTAGATGTCCTAAACGACTTGCCAAAACTATAGTTTGCTAATATGAAACCTGTGGAGTGGTTAAAAAAAAACGAGGTTTCATGACTTAAACCTAAGTGCATGTATACTTCTGACATCAACTGTAGATAATATAAATAGGCAAGGCAAGGCAAGTTTATTTATATAGCACATTTCATACACAATGGTAATTCAAAGTGCTTTACATAGTAGAAATTAAAAAGAAAAAACAAGAATAATAAAATAAGAATAATTAAAACAGTTTAGAATAAAAAACAAATCTAATAAAACACAGTACAAACAGTCGGACACACAGTGGCACAGTGCTCATTCAGTAAATGCACAGCTAAACAGATGTGTTTTGAGTCTGGATTTGAATGTGACTACTGTAGGAGCACATCTGATCTCTTCTGGAACCTGGTTCCAGCTGCGGCTGGCATAATAGCTAAAAGCAGACTGTCCTTGCTTAGAGTGAACCGTTGGTATTTCTAGCTGATGTGATTCTAATGACCTCAGTGATCTGTTGGGTTTATATTCAGTGAGCATATCTGCAATATATTGAGGTCCTAGCCCATTGAGTGATTTATATACCAGTAATAATACTTTAAAATCAATCCTAAATGTAATTGGGAGCCAGTGTAAAGACCTGAGGACTGGTGTGATATGTTCTTATTTTCTGGTTTTGCTCAGAATTCTGGCAGCAGCGTTCTGTATGAGCTGCAACTGTCTTATGGTCTTCTTGGGAAGGCCCGTGAGGAGTCCATTACAATAATCCACCCTGCTGGTGATGAAAGCATGCACAAGTTTCACTAGGTCTTGACTGGAAACAAAGCATCTAATTCTTGCAATATTTTTCAGATGATAATATGCTGATTTAGTTATTGCATTGACATGACTACTGAAACTAAGGTCTGACTCTAGAGACACACCAAGATTCCTGACTTGATTTTTAGTTGTTTGACCCCTAGCGTCAAGGTATGCATTCACCTTGAGAACTTCATCTTTGTTTCCAAACGCAATGACTTCAGTTTTGTCTTTGTTTAACTGAAGAAAGTTTTGGCACATCCAACTGTTTAGTTCATCAATACATTGGCACAGGGAGTCAATGGGGCTGTAATCGTTAGGTGATAGGGCTAAGTAGATCTGTGTGTCATCTGCATAGCTGTGGTAAGCCATTTGGTTCTTTCTCATTATTTGGCTAATTGGGAGCATATACAGGTTGAACAGGAGTGGAGCAAGAATTGAGCCTTGAGGGTCCACTCAGACTTATGGTCTCCTATACTCACATAATAACCTCTCCCTTCTAAGTATGACCTGAACCATTTTAGGACCATCCCAGAAAGCCCCACCCAGTTTTCCAGCCTTTCCAGAAGTATGTTGTGATCGACAGTGTCAAATGCAGCACTGAGGTCGAGTAGTACCAGTACTGATAATTTCCCTGTATCAGTATTTAAGCGAATATTGTTTATTATCTTTATGAGCGCTGTCTCTGTGCTGTGATGCGATCGGAAACCAGATTGAAAATTGTCAAAGTATCCATTCGAGTTCAAGAATTTGTTCAGTTGACTGAAGACAACTTTTTCAATGATCTTGCCTATGAAAGGAAGATTTGAGATCGGTCTATATTTGCTTAATATGGTCTTATCCAGATTGCTCTTTTTCAAGAGGGGCTTGACAACTGCAGTTTTCAGGGAGTTTGGATACCACAATTTACTACCAACATGTATTAATAGACTTCTTCACTATAAATGTTTACAGTGTGACACTATTTATAAAGTGTATGAATGCATATTAATGTTTTATGACAACAATTAAGGCAGCTGCAATTGTATAAATATGCAGAGTATAAGGCACAGTTTGTCGTTTGGATACTGCAGTAGATTCTTACATGCTATGGATGCATAACACATGATAAGTACTGAATGTTGCCGCATATTCATGCACACCCATTGCAGTGATTCTGCATTATTCAGAATGTGTGTTGCAAACAGTCTTATGCATCTTACTGCTGTAAAACTGGGCCACAGCCTAGCCTTAAAGCACAGTGACACTACTGCAGCAAAGGATGAGAGCACAAAGATCCACACACAGGACTGAGGCACATATACACTCAGATGCAGAAGTGTTTCTGATAGTGTTTTGGTGAACCACCACAAGATGGAGCACTGCACCTTTACTAAGAGTCAGATACTGAGATATTGACAATTAAGAGCTCATCATCAGATCCCTGTATTTACCAGTAAAAGCATGCAGCAGAGGTGTTGAGAAGAAAAGCTACATAAACCACAGAGAGAGAGAGAGAGAGAGAGAGAGAGAGAGAGAGAGAGAGAGAGAGAGAGAGAGAGAGAGTGTGAGTGTGTGTGTGTAATTGGAAAAACAAAAGGCTTTTGGTTCTGTTTTTGTTTTCTGTCATGTGCATTGCCTGTCAAATGTTTGGACACACTTTGATTATGTTTTTTCATTAGCTTAACCTTTTGAACTAATGGCTTGTGCATACATACTTGGACTTTAATACATTTTTGTTACAGATAAATAAGTGACTAACAAGTGTCCAGCATACAGTATATTTGAACTCATACACCTCGTGAAGTTGCTTGAGAGAATGACTGGAGTGTGTAAACTTTGAGTTATGTCAAATAAAAGAGAATTTTTATTTATTTATTAATTTTTTGACATTGTTTTGGTCACTGTATAATTCCCACACTTCCATTTTTGTTATTTCACATTTGTGATGACCAGGCCCAGATGGAATCTGCGTGCACAGAACTCAATTGCAACATCTGTAATTCATAAAAGTTCTATGCATTCCCCAACTCTTTCATGTGTTATGGAGATATTTTTGCTAATTTCATGATGATTTCAGCTACTTTTCAGCTACATTTTACTGTTTAAATCCATTTCGCAGATCTACCATCAAAATCAGAAAATGTGAAAAAAGTCAGCACAATCAATCTGGTTCAGATGATGAATTAATCATTATTTTATTATGTGTACAATGGGAAAGTATGGCTGCAAACTAGTCTCATGGAATGAACGTTGCTAGAAGTACATTTTTGCAAACTGTCTTTTACGTGCCTTGCTCTATGCATGAGATCAGGCTGAAAGTATGAGCAGGTGTGTCCAAACTTTTGACTGGTCATGTACACACATCTGTGGCCTGACAGTACCATATTTCAGAAAAAGCAGTATATCGAAACAAAATGTTCTTACCTTGTAATAGATCAATCAGTTTCCATTCAGAAGGAAGAAGGGCATGTAACAGAGAAAAAAGGAGAGAGAAAATAAATAATTAACAAACCTACATTAACACACATAACAGTCCAACACCATGGCGCACCGCACAAAAATCTATCCTCTCAAATAGTGAAAACACAGACTAAAACTGCACTTAAGTAACCAAACATCCTGCAGAGTTTACATCAGAATTCAGTGACAACACAATGACATATAAATGCATCATCATGATCAGAAAAGTGTCTTAGGCAGCACAAGTTAATGTGAGGAGAGAGATACCCTCAAATGGCTTTGCACGAGGGCATCTCTGCACTGTGTGCAAAATCCACTAACACGACAATCAGATTGTATTACTGAGAAAGTCTTTGTATGTTTTAATATTTTGCTTTTCATTCCTGCAGTTTAATAGTGCAGCATATCTCTCTCTCCAACACAAAGACATGCTGATCCCCTCTCATGTGTTTGCAGTGTACAGAAAAAGAAGGCCTGCCTAAAGCCACAATTTATGCACACATGGGTAAACACTGAAATTAGCACACAGTCACTGGCTGGGATATGTACGCCATTCTGTTCAATGCATTTTACAGACCCTATATTATAGCAATATCTCAACTATTTACATCCACGTAATTAAAAAAATAAAGGTATATTTGCATGTAAAAAAAATTTCAAAGCCGTTACATTGTCACTCAATGAATGAAGCACTTTTCAGGTTGGGGTTTTCTATTAGTATGTTAAACTCCACAAGACTTGATGCTATATTAATTATATATATAGGGAATAAACCACAGGATCCCTCTAAACATCACTTGAATAATCCACTAAATAATGCTCAGAATGATGTTTTGGCAAAATTAATTTTGTTAATTCACCGTTCACTCTAAAAAGAATAATTGACATAATGAAAATTCTATAAATAATTACTCACCCTCGTGTCATTCCAAACCTGTATGACTTTTTTCTTCTCTCTTTCATGGAATGACTGCCTCAGTCACCATTCACTTTCATTCTGTAGTATGGAAAAAAAGATGCAATGAAAGTGAATGGTGACTAAGACATAACCGTCCAGGATCCTCCGCAATATAGGAAAGTCACACAGGATTGGAACAGCATGAGAGTTATTTTCATTTTCAGGCGAACTAATCTTTTACGATGTGTTATTGTGGCATAATGTTTGCTCACATGTCTGCATCAGGCTCGTTTAATGTAGCAAGTAACTTAAAATGTTAAGTCAGGAGAGATGTTTTTATTGTCGTTGTCTGAGTTCATATTTAGCAGAAGCAATCTTGCACTAAATAAGAACTTGTGCTATCTGGACTCAAGCTCAAAGCTTCTTCACAAACTTTGAATTTCATTAATAACTGTACATTTACACAATACATTTGCTGTTGACAAAGGAGAGGGAGAGTGAAAATCGTTCTAGCATAAAAACCTCTAACTGGGTCACTGGGAAAGTGTGTTATGATCGTGTTAAATATCCAGCAGACTTTGAATATTCAAAACATTATCATAAATAAATGACATTCCTAATTTTAAACTCTAATACTCTGATTCCTTACACTTGAGAGACATACAGTTCATGCCAATCTTGCTCAACGATTTTTATTAATATATCTCATTTTCAAAGCTCAGTCACTTTACAAAACACATAATGTTGATACAGTGTAAAGGCAGCATCGTCTGCACCAATATCCAAAGTGAAGAGGCTGGTGATTCTGGTCAATAAACTAAATTTAGAGGTAACATCTACAGTAATGGTAAAGTCAACCTAGTCATAACTGAATAAATAAATAAATGAAATAAATAAATATAAATTGCTTGCTCATGCATTGTAAAGTCTGAATGGAAATATATAAGCAATATCACACGAGCAAGAGTGCGATATGGCCCTACATTAACACTGCTGTGATTCGGCTGCAGGCCTCAGGCCGAGTGCCATAGGTAATTGCAGCAGTGCTGATGTAGGGCCACACAGCACGATTGCGGTGTGCAAGAGTCATTCACTATAGCAACAGTGATGTCCTCCGCCATTTTAAACAGTATGTATCCAATGTGGAAACTCCGATAAAAGGTAATCACTCGAGTTCTGTAATAAATCAGTCTGTTGTGTCTCTCAGCATGAGCCTTAATCCCGAAGTTGTCCGCTTAAAGCTATTTCTTAGCTTTGGTAATGTATTAGTAATACAGTGATCACAGAGCGCTGTTCTATGTAAACAATCACTAACAGATTCACTTTACATCACCAACTGGCTCTAATTACACACAAAAAATATCTTTTGCCACCACCTGCTGGCTAACATATGTAATTTCAAAAATAAAGCCAGTAACTCCTAACAGATACGCACTGCTCTTACACTTTAGTTTAGAACAGCACGAACGCAGAGTGATACAAACACAGTGAAGCGTCCGAGAGTTGACCATCAGTGCTCATGGAATGTCTCTCGTCCAATCAGATTTGAGGACCGGAACTAACTGTGATATAAAATCTAAAATAAATCACTGGAATGCAGAGAAACAGATAAGCACATTAAACCATGAAAGACCTATGATGAAAGTCAATGTGAAATAAGCAGACTCAACATTCTTCATCCATCTAATCTTTCATAGAGATAGATATATAGATAGATAGATAGAGAGAGAGAGAGAGAGAGAGAGAGAGAGAGAGAGAGAGAGAGAGAGAGAAACAGAGAGGATAGTCAAACTACATTTCCTTGCAGACCAAATGAAAGCACACACAATCCAACTTAACCCTGAATAAAACAGATGTTGTTATATAATATAGTAACACAATCCTAAGTTTGAAGCAGGTACACATAAAATGCGATTGCACATTTTCGTACACATTTTACAGGCTTTCTCCTGGCTCAAAATGAGGCAGAGGTGGTACCATACTGGTCCTAATGACCTGGCAACTGAATACTAGTGTTCATTTTGTTTTTTTAATTTAGCCTTGGTCTTTGTCCTGTGTCAAATGTCCTTTTTAGTTTTATCATATTTAGTCAGCCTTATCCTATTTTGTTTTTAGTCAAATTTTAGTTGAAAAAGTCTGGGCATTTTAATGTAGTTTTAGTAAATGAAAACTGTGGACATTTTAGTAATATTTTAGTAACATTTAGTCATATTGACACTTTAGACACTGAACACCGTAAACATTGCTTTGCAGTTACAAATTACAGTCCACTGAGTGCAACGCTTGTTAGTGTTTTCCATGAAGACACTAGCCAGAGTTTTGTAGACATACATACAGCCATCCATTTTGCCCTGTGTCTGCATCAACAGTGACAACTTTAGTGACCAGGTAACCTGCTGGAGCAGCATGAGGAACGATGTCATCTGCAATGAACTGTGTAAAGTACAACCGGATAATTGTCATTTTGATCCCCAATAATGATCCGTATGGTGCATGTGCTTGTGAAGGGAGGGATGCTCCATGTGCCATCACATTAACATGGAATTGATTAGATAATTCAAAATCAAAGGGGGGTGCAGTGAATATTTCACCAGTTTCTGCATTAATGGAAAGCTGAGAGATTTGAGTGTTTTGAAAGAGAATACAAGATTTTTGCGCTATGTCTTTCATCTGCATCATCTGCTCTGACTCTAATCACCGGAGTTCCCCTTGGCTGATTCTCTGCAATCTGGATGGTGTAGTCATTGTTTGTAAAAACAGGAGATTTATCATTAATATCTGTGACCATTATGGTGACCATGAAAAAAGCAGGAGTGCTAGAATCCACAGCAGTAATGTTTATGTAATATCAAGGACATTTCCCAGTCTAAAACTCCATCATTCACAAGCATAAAGTAATTTTTAACATCGGATACAAGTTGAATTCGCCCATTGTCAGATGTTTCACATGTGACCTGGCCACTGGTGCCAGTATCAAGGTCATAAACATGCAGCAAAGCCACTATGGTTCCAGGAGAAGCATCCTCTGGCACAGTTGCAGAAGATTATTTAACTGCCATTACAGGTGCATTGTCGTTCACATCCATCACGTTTATAATATGTTCACAGTGAGACAACTGTCCTCTGCCATCTTTGGCTTGCACATCAAGCTCATGAGACTGGTCTCTTGTAATCCAACACACCCGTGACCCTCACCTCACCTGTGTTGGGGTCAATCGCCACAACCCCCTTCGTCTTGTCAGGCACGTGACTGAATGAATAACTAGTTTCCCCGTAAATCCCACTGTCTAAATCGGTAGCATTTAATTTGATCAACACAGTCCCTCGAGTGACATTGTACATTCTTTGACATTTGAATATGAATTGATGCCGTTCCAGAACGAGAAGGCCAGCCACCATCTACTCCACTGAGGGTTAGAAAGTGATCAGATTTGCATTACTGATCCAGCTGCTTTTTCAGGACTAATTCAGGATATGAGTTTGTCCATTTGAGTATTCATCTCCAAAGCAAAATATTCATACTCACTGAGCTGGTAATGCTGAACAGAATTACAACCCGAATTTTTTAAAAGTTGGGAAGTTTTTTAAATTTGAATAAAATGAAAACTAAAAGACATGAGCCAATATGTTATTCACAATAGAACATAGATAACATAACAAATGTTTAAATGGAGAAACTGTACACTTTTAATCCACTAAATGAGCTCATTTCAAAGTTGATGCCTGCTACAGGTCTCAAAAAAGTTAGCACAGGGGCAACAAATGGCTGAAAAGCAAGAAATTTGGAAAAGATTCAGCTGGGAGAACATCTAGCAACTAATTAAGTTAATTGATATCAGGTCTGTAACATGATTAGCTATAAAAGGGATGTCTTAGAGAGGCAGAGTCTCTCTGAGGTAAAGATGGGCAGAAGCTCTCCAGTCTGTGAAAGAGTGCGTAAATAGATTGTGGAATACATTAAAAACAATGTTCCTCAGTGTCAAATTGTAAAGGCTTTGGAAATCTCATCATCTACAGTGCATAACATCATCAAAAGATTCAGAGAAACTGGAGAAATCACCATGCGTAAGGGACAAGGCCGAAGACCTTTATTGGATGCCCGTGGTCTTCGGGCCCTCAGACGATACTGCATCACTCATCGGCATGATTGTGTCAATGACATTACTAAATGGGCCCAGAAATACTTCCAGAAACCACTGTCGGTAAACACAATCCGCCGTGCCATCTGCAGATGCCAACTAAAACTCTATCATGCAAAAAGGAAGCCATATGTGAACATGGTTCAGTAGCGCCGTCGTGTCCCTGTGGGCCAAAGCTAATTTAAAATGGACTATTTCAAAGTGGAAAAGTGTCCGACGAGTCCAAATTTGACATTGTTGTTGCAAATCATGGACGCCGTGTCCTCCAGGCAAAAGAGGAGGGAGACCTTCCATTGTGTTATCAGCGTTCAGTTCAAAAGCCAGCATCTCTGATGGTATGGGGGTGCATAAGTGCATACGGTATGGGCAGCTTGCATGTTTTGGAAGGCACTATGAATGCTGAAAGGTATATAAAGGTTTTAGAGCAACATATGCTCCCCTCCAGACGACATCTATTTCAGGGATGGCCTTGTGTATTTCAGCAGGACAATGCAAAACCACATACTGCAGCCATTACAACAGCATGGCTTCATCGTAGAAGAGTCCAGGTGCCTGCCTAGTCCAGATCTTTCACCTATAGAGAACATTTGGCACATCATTAAACAAAAAATACGTCAAAGATGACCACGAACTCTTCAGCAGCTGGAAACCTATATGAGGCAAGAATGGGACCAAATTCCCAACAAAACTCCAGACACTCATAACCTCGATGCCCAGATGTCTTCAAACTGTTTTGTAAATAAGAGATGTTACACCATGGTAAACATGCCCCCGTCCCAACTATTTTGAGACCTGTAGCAGGAATCAAATTTGAAATGCGCTCATTTTGTGCATAACATTTTTTAAATGTCTCAGTTTAAACATTTGTTCTGTTATCTATGTTCTGTTGTTAATAAAATATTGGCTCATGTGATTTGAAAGTCTTATAGTTTTCATTTTATTCAAATTTTAAAAAAACGTCCCAAATTTTCCGAAATTCGGGTTGTAGCTCCTGTGTCGAATCACGAGGACACTCGAGCGGAAAGCGTCTCCCCAGGCCGTGGACTCTACAGATAATTTACTACAGCTCTATTTGACATTTATCAAATGCAGGGCTGTTATTGTTGATGTCCTGGATGTCAAGCAGGAGTCTGTACACTATGAGTGTGTTTTCCAGGAGCAGTTGGAATTGCAGGATGCAGACTGCACAAAGCTCCTCTCGATCAATCCTCTCGTTCACTAAAAGAAAGTCCGTTTCTGGTCTCTGTTCGCATAACTGTCGGCTGCCCTCAGCCACAACTCGAGCTCTGTGCCTCAGAAGTTCCACAACATCTATTCCCAAATGCCTTGCCACCTTGCCGATGATGGAGCCCTGCTGCATCTCTTCTGGAACTGAATAACGCACTTCACTAACACAATCTCTCATGCAAATAAAGCAGAGGCAATGTTAAAGACAGAACTGTGCTAATATGCATTGCCTTTTAGGATGAAGCATGCATTTTGACAACAAAATAATGTTTTAAAAAATAATAACAGTTACATTTAATGCCAAAGAGTAATGATGATCAACGCACATTCTGTGAAGATCCTCTAGCTGGGGCAGATAATGTGCTCTGATGCTTGCTGTTGTAGGTTTAGATATTTTATTAACATCTTTCTCTCACTCTCTCTCTTTCTCTGTCTCTCTGCAAGCCTGCCGCACTCCCCTCCGCATGCATCATGAATCCCTCCCCTCTTCCACTTGCTGTGTAACAAGAATGAAACTGGGTAATCAGGTCATGCAGCTCAGATGCAATCGGTGCATTTGCAGTGTATAGAAGAGCATCATCTAACAGAAGAGCGTCATCTAGAGACTAATTGAAAGAATTACACAACTATCATCTATATTCATTAACCATCAACTAACAAAACACCAGGCTTTTTTTTTTTCAATAAAGAACATAACAAATTTGTAATATGTTTATCATTACAAAAAAAAAGTATCATAAATATTGCTTGTTTTTTCATTTAGTACATGTATATAATTGATATTTACATGCATCAAAACAAAAGTTTTGAATCTTTGTTTATATATGTATATACTGTATAAATATATATATATATATATATATATATATATATATATATATATATATATATATATATGACAAATTTATTCACCAAGGATGCTTTAAGTTGATCAAGAATTACATTCAAATCTTTTTTTAATCTTTAACTGAACTCAATAGTTTAAAAAGACATGGTTTTGCAATGATAAACATCAATACATAGCAAAACTGTATCAACTGTTCTAATTATAAATGTTTATTGGGTACAAGATTAACACATTAGGCTATAATGATTTCTTAAGAATTAGGGATTTTGTAAATGGCTTGCACTTATATAGACTGCAGAAGACAGGGTCTGCACAGATTGGACTGCTGAGCAGATTATTGGTTGCCCCCTGTCCCCCCCCTTCAAGAACTGTACGCATCCAGAGTGAGGAAAAAGGCTCTTAAAATCACTCTGGACCCCACTCACCCTGCCCACTACCTCTTTGAACTGTTGCCTTCTGGCCGATGCTTCAGAGCTCTGAGCACCAGAACCGTCAGTCACAGGAACAGTTTTTCCCCTCAGGCTATCCATCTAATGAACAGTTAAAACTGCCCAATTGAGCAATAATTATGTGCAATACACAGTTTAAGTCTATTTATATTATCTAACATATCCACACTTCTGCCATTACATACAAATGAAAAAAAAAAAAAAACTTTTTGCACTGTACATAACATACTGTATTTTTGTACTTGTATAGGGGATTTGTTTTAGATTTGCATTACGTATGTGTATGTATGAAGGTGTGTGTCTGTGTGTATGTACATATATGTATAATTATATGATATATTTTTATTTTTTATTTTATTATTATTATTATCTGTCTTGCTGCTGTTTTTTTTTTTTTTTTGTATTGTTGTGCACTGGAAGCTCCTGTCACCAAGACAAATTCCTTGTATGTGTAAGTATGCTTGGCAATAAAGCTGATTCTTATTCAGCGCCATTTAAACATTAGCAGTATTCAAAGCACTTTACACTGACACATTCACCCATTCACACACACTCACACACCAATGACAGCAGAGCTGCCATGCAAGGCGCTAGCCTGCCATTGGGAGCAACTTGGGGTTCAGTGTCTTGTCCAAGGACACTTCGGCATGTGGAGTCATGTGGGCTGGGAATCACAAACCCTGCGATTAGTGGCCGACCCGCTCTACCACCTGATCCACAGCAGCCCCATTTTCTTAATATAATTAGGTAATATCTTAATAGACTGCAGTAATGGTTGCTGACAATTGTGCTTTGTTATCACAGGTAAAAATTACGTTTAAAAATATATAAAACTATTAAGATGCTATTCCAAGCACTAATATATGTTTTCAACATAATTATTGTTTTTTTGGCAGTATTTTTTATCAATTTAACGCACATTAGCTAACAAAAGCATCAACTTCTTTCAAAACATATTTTGTTGATTCTAAACTTTTAAAAGGTATAGTACACAATCCACTTGAAAAAATAATAACTTAAATGTATACTGTTCAAAAGTTTACCGTTTTTAGCCTTTTGTGATGGTTATGTATGAGTCCTTGGTTTGTCCTGGGCTAATCTTGACAAAAAGCCTCCAGTTACTAGAAGTTCTTTGGTTTTCCTTCTTGTTATACAATTTTGGGTTTTCCCATTATAAAGTGACACTATTATCACAAATATCTTTTTTTTTTTTTAATGCTTGACTTTTAAAAAATATATTAAAATATATCCATTTCAATTTCATAACAAAATTTCATAAAATTAATTGAGTAATTTTTTTAACTAAATCAAATTCAAAAAATGTAATATTTTAAGCTTCATTCAGTTAATCTAGTTAAAAATTAAACAATTCAATTTAATGACATTTTGAGAGAAAATTAAAAAGCGTAAACCTAAAAATAACAATAAAAAATAATGTGGAGTTGAAAAAACAAGTTTGAATTGTGAGAAAACACATTCTGATGTTTTGCCAGAAATAACTCATTAAAAGTGTCTAAGTGAAAGTTGAGGCAAAAGTACAATTACACAAATGTGCATTTTCTGTCCTCCAAACTAAGCCCAGTATTATGATATTTTTGCTTTAGCTGTTGAGTAAACAAGTGAACACAAACCCATGTTGGCATATATTCAGTCATGGATCATCTATATGATGATGGTATGTTTGTACACAAGAGAAACTGAACTGTGTTATAAAATAAAACAAAGCACCTGATAACTGTATTAGAACTTGCAACAAAAAAACAGGTTAAACATATTTTCTAAGGCTGTAACTTTCACACTACTCAATAAGAATTGGACTACAGAGTATAATAATAATGATAATAATAATAATAATAATAATAATAATAATAATAATAATAATAATAATAACAACAACAACAATAATAATATAAAGATGATGACAATGAAGGATAAATCCAGAAGACTTCTCGCCATGTGATAATCAGTGATTTATACATTTTTAGTGACGTGATTAGCATGCAATTACTTAGAACAGTGGAAAGATGAAAGATATTCAAGTGATGTAGTTCATATTAAAATAGAAAAAAACCTTGACCCAAGAAATAGAAACGTGTTCATCATACCAGAAGCACAAGCCTTGTACCTGAGGTATTGTTGTGTATACTGAATATCCAATCCAAAGCACATAAATGCCAAGACATATAATAGACTAAAGCTATCTCTCAAATACTCCTGACTATAAAAAAATAAAAATATATACATGCCAACAAATGCTCTTGAAGTTTAAAATAAATATTAGTCAGAATTTTAGCAGACAGGGGTGAAGCAACAAATTAAAAATGACATACCTGAGAAATATGTTCAACTTCATTGCCAAGACCCCCCAGTATATTCTCAACAGACTGAGTCTTTTTCAGAGTCAGGTCAGAGGTCAGTGTGCCCTCATTATAAGATCTGACGAATTTGAAGTCACTAGTGCGCGAGCCCGTGGTCAGGTATGCGTCATAATTGTAAGTGCTGCGGAGAGTTCCCGCGCCCTCCACGTCTGCGTAATTTGGAGGCAGATACGCGCTGGGAATGGCTACAGCTCCATCAAACAACAGTCTGGGCTTTCTTCTGCGACAAAACCTCACGGCCAGAATGATGATGATGAAGGTGAGGAAGAACGTGGAAACGGACACCAGCGCGATGATCAAATAAAACGTCAGTTTGGAGCTGCTCTCGTCATGAGACATGTCTTTCAGTTCAGGAACTTCAGCCAAGTTATCTGATATGAGTAAATACAATGCGCACGTGGCCGAGAGAGAGGACTGTCCGTTATCTCTCACGGAGACAATCAGGTTCTGTTTCATGCCGTCAGATTCAGAAATGTCCCGCTGCGTCCTGATCTCTCCGCTGTGGACACCGATAGTGAAAAGTCCCGGATCAGTCGCTTTAATAATGTGATACGAGAGCCACGCGTTCTGTCCAGAATCCGCGTCCACGGCGATCACCTTGGAGACCAGGGAGCCCCCCTGCGCAGCTTTGGGGACCATCTCGGTCATGAAGGAGTTCCCTTCCGGAGAGGGGTATAATATCTGAGGGGAGTTATCATTCTCATCCGTTATGAAGACACTCACGGTCACATTACTGCTCAGAGGAGGAGATCCGTTGTCTCTGGCTAACACGAGCACTTTAAAACTTCTCAACTGCTCGTAATCAAACGACCTCACGGCATGAAGGACCCCGGTGTCTCCGTTAATGGATAAAAAGGAGGACACCGGTGCGCCATTGACATCAGAGGGCAACAGAGAATAAACTACAGTGCCATTCTGTCTCCAGTCCGGGTCTGTAGCTGACACTGAACAAATAGAGGAGCCCGGTTTGTTATTTTCTTGCACATTAGCTCTGTAATTCTGCTCTTCAAATACAGGTGGGTTATCATTCACGTCAGCTACAGTCAAGTGAATATTCTTAGTGGAAGATAAAGGTGGAGAGCCCTCATCAGTAGCAGTAATTGTGATGTTATAATCAGACACCAGCTCGCGGTCTAATTCACCTGTGGTCACCAGAGAATAGTAATTTTTGATTGAAGGTACGAGTTTAAATGGGGCGTTTTGCTGAATGGAGCAGCGCACCTGTCCGTTATTCTCAGAGTCTCTGTCCTGCACATTAATGATGCCAACCTCTGTACCGGGTGATGCATTCTCTGGGACGGGGATTTTAAGAGATTTTACTATTATAATAGGGGTGTTATCATTAGTGTCACTTACATTAATTATAACATTTGAGTAGGATGTTAAACCCGAACCATCTTTAGCTATTATTCGCAGACTGAATGTGGTTTCTTCCTCAAAATCTATTTGTCCTTTTACGCTAATGACGCCTGTTTTACGATCAAGGGAAAACAAATATTTATAGTCCTCCATAACATGACCAAATTCATATGTAACTTCTCCATTTTGTCCCTCGTCAGCATCAGTAGCGCTCACAGTAACCACTACAGTATCTACAGGAGAATTTTCAGGCACACTGACTTTATAGACGGCCTGACTAAAGACTGGAGCATTATCATTAGCATCCAGTACAGTGACGTGTATGGCTACAGTACCTGATCTCGGTGGAGTCCCGCCATCAACCGCAGTGACAATTAAAGTCACCTCTTTTTGTTGCTCGCGATCCAACTCTTTATGTAAAACGATTTCGGCATATTTCTCTCCAAGTGAGTTACTTTGCACGGATAATACAAAATATTCATTATTTTGTATTGAATAGCTTTGCACAGAATTTTGCTCAATATCAGCGTCATTTGCTTCCTCAAGTAAGAAGCGTTTACCCTTATCTGCGGATTCACTGATCTCCAAATTAATCACACCTTTACCGAAATGAGGACTGTTGTCGTTAACATCTTGAACACGAAGAGTGATGTGATGCAGCTCCAAAGGATTTTCCAGCACGAGCTCCTGTTTTATTACGCATGAAGATTTCTTTCCACAAAGTGCCTCTCTGTCGATCCTCTCCGCTACGGTCAGTTCTCCAGTATTCAGATTAATGTCGCAGAATCGTTTTCTGTTTCCTTCAGTATCAATTCGAGCATCACGATTTGATAATCTGTTCATATCGAGCCCGAGATCCTTTGCTATATTTCCAATCACAGATCCGCGTTTCATCTCCTCCGGAAAAGAATAGCTCACGTCTCCATTAGCGGTGCGCGCCCTGAACAATACGGAGAGGAAAAGCCAGTGTACCGATAATCCTTTGTGCATCATTTTCGGTTGAGGATGAAATGAACTCGATCCGTATGATGCGAGATGTAAATAACAGTATGTCTAACACAGTTTGAATACAAGAATAAATTATGCTGTTCTAATAAAGACTAAATATAGTCTCCGTTCAGCCGTTGTTGTACGTGCATCACGTAACAGAAACGCAAATGGGTGGAGTACACAATATATTGGTTAGGACAGGTAAACAGCGACACCATGAGGGCCAAGTAAGGTGATACATCACAGACGAACAACCTCTACGCGAATCACGCCATCACATTAAATTCATATATTACATGTATTAGTGGAAATTAGCTTTGGATGTTGTAAACGTTAAGTATGATGAACAGCAGCACACTTTTTATGTATCTTTATTTCTGTCAAATAGGTGGGTAAAAATTGTGAAGGCACAAAGACACTGATGATATGACATTATTAAGACTGTAGTGCAGTGCATAAAATATTTGAGTGAGATATTGTCCACTATACCAGCTGATGTAATGCTGTTTTCAGAGACTGTATTAGACGTTATATTTGTACTTGGTTAATGGACACGTTGAGTCATGCCAGGGTGTTATACAAAACCATATTATATATATATATATATATATATATATATATATATATATATATATATATATATATATATATATATATATATATATATATATATAGGGCTCCAGAACACTAAATTATCCCAAGTGTTGAGTTTATTTAATTAACATTGATGTATGGTTACAGTTTATATTCAAATATCAGAGTGTTAATATTAATAATCTGAATGAATGGTTGATAATTTACCTACTGAGGAGTGTATGCTGAACCAGTTATTGAGTCCTGTGTGTTTATATTTCATTATAAGTGGCCTCCACATACGTTCAGTTAAAACAAACCGTTAGGGTCATTAGTTACATGATTTATGGTTAATGCTGAATGTAAAAGTGATGTCTTAAAGTATGTTTCATGTTGAAAGTAATACTAAAGAACATTGCATGTTGCCATAAAATATTACAAGAGCAGCTCTAATGATGAACAGCAACACAACTTTCTTCGTCTCTTTATTTCTGTAAAATAGATTAACTTCACTGTGACATTGCCATCCGACTGAAGGTGCTAAAACACATCAGTACCACGGAGAGCGACATTGAGGTTAATGCACCATGCAGTCGCCAACAAATTATGGCATGTACAATAACAGGTTGAATCTCCAAATAAAAAGGATATACCAAATATAAAATAAATCTCACCACAAATGGCATGAAATAAAATGACGAAATTGAGAAAACCACACAGCAGTGAAATACTATAAGCAGAATGGTTATTTTTTAAGACTTGGGGAATGGTAGTGCAAGAGCGAATTGCAAAATAACAACACTCATAGCTAAATGCTTTTAAAGTCGTATGGGAAAAAGTAAACGGGTTCTTACATGGATACCGAAAATTCTGCATTTAAGAGACAGTTCACATTCTATACACAACTAAAATATACCTCAGAAATCCAAAACACGTACAACTTATAAATGCACTTATGTATTTGCATAAACCATATCCTAAAGAACAAACACATTAGTTTTTCGTGAACTGAAAGGGGGAAAAAAGTAGTTCTCATTGCACTTGACAAGGTGACTGCTGATTTAAGCATAGCTACATGAATCTGCACTCATAGTAAAGTTGACGTCAAATGAAAAACTATTTCACATATACATAAAATTAATGTTCCCACGAAAAGCAAGCATCACAAGAGCCAGACCAAGACCAAATAATAATAAAGAAGCTCATTAGCATAGACAGAGAGAAAACAACATACCTGATTAATAGAACTACTATCTGCGACCTCTGCAATATCATCAAGATCATCCACAGAGGACTGAGTCTTTTTCAGAGTCAGGTCAGAGGTCAGTGTGCCCTCATTATAAGATCCGATGAATTTGAAGTCACTAGTGCGCGAGCCCGTGGTCAGGTATGCGTCATAATTGTAAGTGCTGCGGAGAGTTCCCGCGCCCTCCACGTCTGCGTAATTTGGAGGCAGATACGCGCTGGGAATGGCTACAGCTCCATCAAACAACAGTCTGGGCTTTCTCCTGCGACAAAACCTCACGGCCAGAATGATGATGATGAAGGTGAGGAAGAAAGTGGAAACGGACACCAGCGCGATGATCAAATAAAACGTCAGTTTGGAGCTGCTCTCGTCATGAGACATGTCTTTCAGTTCAGGAACTTCAGCCAAGTTATCTGATATGAGTAAATACAATGCGCACGTGGCTGAGAGAGAGGACTGTCCGTTATCTCTCACGGAGACAATCAGGTTCTGTTTCATGCTGTCAGATTCAGAAATGTCCCGCTGCGTCCTGATCTCTCCGCTGTGGACACCGATAGTGAAAAGTCCCGGATCAGTCGCTTTAATAATGTGATACGAGAGCCACGCGTTCTGTCCAGAATCCGCGTCCACGGCGATCACCTTGGAGACCAGGGAGCCCCCCTGCGCAGCTTTGGGGACCATCTCGGTCATGAAGGAGTTCCCTTCCGGAGAGGGGTATAATATCTGAGGGGAGTTATCATTCTCATCCGTTATGAAGACACTCACGGTCACATTACTGCTCAGAGGAGGAGATCCGTTGTCTCTGGCTAACACGAGCACTTTAAAACTTCTCAACTGCTCGTAATCAAACGACCTCACGGCATGAAGGACCCCGGTGTCTCCGTTAATGGATAAAAAGGAGGACACCGGTGCGCCATTGACATCAGAGGGCAACAGAGAATAAACTACAGTGCCATTCTGTCTCCAGTCCGGGTCTGTAGCTGATACTGAACAAATAGAGGAGCCCGGTTTGTTATTCTCTTGCACATTAGCTCTGTAATTCTGCTCTTCAAATACAGGTGGGTTATCATTCACGTCAGCTACAGTCAAGTGAATATTCTTAGTGGAAGATAAAGGTGGAGAGCCCTCATCAGTAGCAGTAATTGTGATGTTATAATCAGACACCAGCTCGCGGTCTAATTCACCTGTGGTCACCAGAGAATAGTAATTTTTGATGGAAGGTACGAGTTTAAATGGGGCGTTTTGCTGAATGGAGCAGCGCACCTGTCCGTTATTCTCAGAGTCTCTGTCCTGCACATTAATGATGCCAACCTCTGTACCGGGTGATGCATTCTCGGGAATAGGGCTATTCAACGATTTAATTACTATAATGGGAGCATTGTCATTTATGTCAGATATCTCAATAACTACAGTAGCATACGATACTAGTCCCAGTCCATCCGTGGCTTGAATCGGCAGCTCAAATGAGGACTCCTCCTCATAGTCAAGAGACCCTAATAATGATATTTTGCCATTATTTGGATCTAGAGAAAATATTGTCAATTCATTTTCTGTAAAATGTCCAAATTCATATGTCACCTCTCCGTTTTGTCCCTCGTCAGCATCAGTAGCGCTCACAGTAACCACTACAGTATCTACAGGAGAATTTTCAGGCAGACTGACTTTATAGACGGCCTGACTAAAGACTGGAGCATTATCATTAGCATCCAGTACAGTGACGTGTATGGCTACAGTACCTGATCTCGGTGGAGTCCCGCCATCAACCGCAGTGACAATTAAAGTCACCTCTTTTTGTTGCTCGCGATCCAATTCCTTTTGTAGTACCAATTCACCGTAAAATTTCCCAGTTGTTTTCGCAGTAACAGCCAATTCAAAATATTCGTTCCGAGCTAAAATGTAATTTTGAACTGAATTAGTCCCAATGTCCGCATCGTGGGCTTCCTCCAGTACAAAACGTGCGCCTTTTACTGCAGATTCTCTAATTTCGAATTTAATTATATCTCTTTTAAACAGAGGAGAATTGTCATTTATATCTTTAACATTTATATCAATTTGATAAGATTCAAGTGGATTTTCCAGCACGAGCTCCTGTTTTATTACGCATGAAGATTTCTTTCCACAAAGCCCCTCTCTGTCGATCCTCTCCGCTACGGTCAGTTCTCCAGTATTCAGATTAATGTCGCAGAATCGTTTTCTGTTTCCTTCAGTATCAATTCGAGTTTTACGAGATGATAATCTGTTCACATCGAGCCCGAGATCCTTTGCTATATTTCCAATCACAGATCCGCGTTTCATCTCCTCCGGAAAAGAATAGCTCACGTCTCCATTAGCGGTGCGCGACATTAGAAAGACGAAGAGAAAAGCCTCCAGTACAAAAGAAACCGGTAACAATCCTTTGTTCTTCATTTCAGCATAGGAATGATGACACCTTTGTTTAAACAGATCCTTTCCCACAAATATTGATAAAGGGGATCCAAATATTCCGCACGTACCCAATATGCGAGCACTCTTGACCATAGACAAGGCGTCAGTAATCACACACACAAAAAATCCGGGAGTACAAAAGAATATGTTGACATTTGTGGGAGGAGAAATCACCATCACTTCATTTTGCAGGTATACAGCGACACCATGAGGCTCAAAACTTGAAATTTAGAAATGAACTGACAATAATTGGAATATTAACAAAGCTTTCTGTGATAAAGGTGCTATTTTGCAACTTAAATCCTACAACAATAATACATAAAATAATAATGTTCTGTTGTAAATAAATAAACTGATGTATATTTTACAGGAAAATAAAAACTATCTTGAGATTTATCTTCTCACTTTTCAATCTGAACAAACTATTTCAACCCAAAACAATGAGACAAAGTGTTGCGAAGCCACATATTTCTGCAGCACCATGGACAGCGCCAATAATAGCAACAACTTTACCCCCTTGCTCCATAACACCTCTACTACTGGTGACTTCATAATAAAATTATAATAAGTCTGAAATCAATAGAGGGATGTGGTCTCTAGATATAATTAAGTGAGCTCCTAATTAAGCCCACTAGCCCTTTAAATGGTCAATCAATCCAACAGTGACATCCCAACATCAATTACTCACATTTCTACATACAGACCGTTTTGCAAGTTTTACGTTACGTTAAGCTTTATTCAGACAAGCAGTTCAAAACAATTATGCTAAAAATATTGTTATATTATGCTAAGTAGGTGATGTATGAAGAAAACAGAACATAAAGTCTAAAATTTGATTTGATAATGTAAAATCAAAAAACACAGAACCACAGAGTCAAATCCAGACCTAATTATTGAAAAGCGCTATGGGAATATAAAAATGCAATCACCACAAAAAGTAACAACATCTGAACCACACACATTTTAACATTCAATTAATAATAATCAGTTCTGGGAAAAATTTTGTAATCTTAATAAAACCACACCTGGACATAGCCACAGAAAACCTAATTAATAATAATAACAATAATAATAAGAAGAAATATTTCAAAGAAATTTTGGTTTGATCTGATCTGAAAACATACAAAATAAACTATATTAAAAATAAGCAATTAACCCATTAGACTATTAGATTAGCTCAGAAGATTTGCCATATGAACTTAATAAACTATAATACAGATATATATCCAGACAATATCAGAACAGAAATGCTGAAGCACAGCTTTGCACATATACAGAATGCCTCATTAAAACTTTTCAATCTGGTTCTGCAAACTGGCTACATTCCTTATAGCTGGAATATGGGCTTAATCTACCTGTTACACAAGGGTGGAGATGAATTTGACCCCTCCTACTGACGAGGCATTTGTGTCAACCATAATCTGGGGAAGACTTTATGGTGTATCCTGAATGACCAAATACTGTACATGTCTTCCTTACCAAGCACAGTGTCTTGAGGAAGTGTCAGATTGGATTTCTACTAAATCACAGAAACAACGACCACATTCACACTCCAGTCAACCAACATGTTCACCAACAAACCAAATGCAAAATGTATGCATGTTTTGTTGATTTTAAAAAGTGTTTTATTCAATTTGGCATGATGTTCTACATTATAAAATTCTGCAATCTGGCATTAAAATTGCAATAATAGAACATATTTCTTCATCCGAGGGCATGTAGGGCTGCAGTTTGGGTCCAGCACTGATCAAATTATACATTGAGTAAGCAGTGCTCCTGGAACAATCTACAATACCCAGTCTTACTCTAAATATTTTGTAAAATCTTTGCTAGTATTATTATGCCTATTGCTCTGTATGTATGAGAGGTTTGGGACCCAAATTGTTTGGCAGACTAATTCAGATGGGATAGACACCCCATAGAATCGCTGCATGTGGAATTATTTAGAAACATTATGAGTTCAGAGAGTGAAAAACACCTAATGCATGCTGGGCCGAACTAGACAGATACCTCCTAATTATATTACATTCAAAAATGACTCCTCATATTCTGGACACACTTATATTCAAGTTGCCCTAACACAATGCAACATGAAGCCCTTAAAACCTACAACCAGTCCCTTCTGTCAGATAGCTCTGCTACTCACAAATCCAATAATACCAGTTTCAGAGCAGAACTGCAGAACAAAACCAAATTAGCACACACCAAATCATAAAAGCAAAAATTCACTGGACCACTGGGACAATGAAAGTGAAAATTAAAGTAAACTGGAATGTAATCGGGCCGAGATAAAGCAGAGATTGGTCCTCACCAAATACAGGCTCAGTGATCACAGTCTGGCCATTGAAAAAGGTAGACACAGACAATCATGGCTTCCAAAGGAAGAGTGTGACTGTGCTCACTGTGATATTGGTGAGCTTGAAATAGACACACTTTCGCCTTCACCGTGAAACATTTACAGAGGTAAAAGGTGATACTGGGGGAGGACAGTTATCAGTTTCAGCTGCACACTCTCAGAAACCAAACACTGATCAACATAATCAAGGCATACAGTTAAAGTCAGAAGTTTACATACACCTCAGCCAAAAACATTTAAACTCAGTTTTTCACAATTCCTGATATTTAATCATAGAAAGCATTCTCTGTTTTAGTTAAATTAGGATCACTACTTTATTTTAAGAATGTGAAATGTCAGAAAAATAGTGAAGAGAATGAATTATTTCAGCTTTTATTTCTTTCATCACATTCCAGGTGGGTCAGAAGTTCACATACACTTTGATTGTTTTTGGTAGCGTTGCCTTTAAATTGTTTAACGGGTCAAATGTTTTGGGTATCCTTCAACAAGCTTCTAGGATTGAGGTCAGGGCTTTGTGATGGTCACTCCAGTATCTTGACTTTATTGTCTTTAAGCCATTTTTCCACAACTTTGGAGGTGTGATTGGGGTTATTATCCATTTGGAAGACCAATTTGCGACCGAGCTTTAACTTCCTGGCTGATGTCTTGAGATGTTGCCTCAATATATCCATATAATTTACCTTCCTCATGATGTCATCTATTTTGTGAAGTGCAGCAGAACCTTCTGCAGCAAATCACCCCCACAACATGATGCTGCCACCCCCATGCTTCACAGTTGGGATGGTGTTCTTTGAATTGCAAGCCTCACCCCTTTATCCTCCAAACATAATGATGTCATTATGGCCAAAGAGATACATTATTGTTTCATCAGACCAGAGGACATTTCTCCAGTAAGATCTTTGCTCCCATGTGCACTTGCAAACTGTAGTCTGGCTTTTTTTGTTTTGGAGCAGTGGCTTCTTCCTTGCTGAGCAGCCTTTCAGGTAATGTCGATATAGGACTCATTTTACTGTGAATATAGATACCTTTCTACCTGTTTCCTCCAGCATCATCACAATGTCCTTTGCTGTTGTTCTGGGAATGATTTGCACTTTTCGCAGCAAACTGTGTTCATCTCTAGGAGACAGAATGTGTCTCTTCCTCAGCGGTATGATGGCTCCATGGTCCCATGGTGTTTATACTTGTGTACTATTGTTTGTACAGATAAACGTGATAAAGTCAGGTGTTTGGAAATTGCACCCAAGGATGAACCAGACTTATGGAAGTCACCTTATTTATCTGAGGTCTTGGCAGATTACTATTGACTTTCAAAAGATGTCAAGAAAAGAGGCACCGAGTTTGAAGGTAGTCCTTAAAATACATCCATATGTACACCTCCGACTGACTCCAATTAGCTTATCAGAAGCTAAAGGCTTGACATAATTTTCTGGAATTTTCCAAGCTGCTTTAAGGCACAGTTAACTTGGTGTATGTAAACTTCTGACCCACTGGAATTGTGATATAGTCAAATAACAGTGAAACAATCGGTCTGAAATTTTTTGTGGAAAAATGTATCGTGTCATGCACAAAGTAGATGTCCTAAACTAATTGTCGAATCTATAGTTTGCTAATATGAAATCTGTGGAGTGGTTAAAAGATTTGATTTAATGACTTCAACTTAAGTGTATGTTAACTTCTGACATCAACTGTATCTATGGTCAACTCAATGTCTTTTTTATGTCATGTTTATTTTATTTTATATTATATTGTATAGTGTATATTAATATAATTTTATTACAGTTACTTGGCTTATTTTTATTATATTGTTATTGTTATTTGTTACAGTTTTATCAGTATTGTTGTATCTTTTTTTTGTCATTACTTGTCCTGTGTATTGATGTTTTGGTGATATTGTAAACACAATCATGCCGATAAAGTACTTTGATATTGAAATCGAATATAAACACACTTTATAAACATTTGATATAAACATGATTTGGGCAGTTTTGGTTATTTATTGTGTGCTTCTCTAAACATGTAAAGATTCAGTTACTCAGACAACTTTAAACATAAAAGTGAAACTATACACCAAACTATTGACAATGAAGTTGAAAAGTAATGCAAAGTTTATCATGAACTAACAGTAAATTTTTACAGCATTAATTCATCTTTGTTAATGTGAATTTATAAAAAATACATTGTTAATTCAAAATGCACTAAGCAATATTAACGTATAATATTTTTAAATGTTGAAAATGCATTAACAAGGATTTACAAATACTGTAAAAGTATTGTTCTTTGTTAGTTCATGTTGAATAATGTACTTAACAACAGGGTAGGTGAGTAACAGAACACATGTAACAGGATTACTTATTTAAAGTGCAAAATATTTGTAATTGTATTCCACAAGTTGCAATTTAAATCACTTGTAATCAGAATGCAGTAACATTCAAAAAGTAACTATTACTTAAGAGATTACTTCGCATTTTGTTTTGTTTAATGTTTGCGTTAACATTTAACTTTATGCCAAGATAAAATCTCATTCTTTCCTTTTGGCTTTTACATGCACCTGTTACTAGACACAATTCTATATATTTTTTAACTAGAATTAGTATTTTTTTCTCTTTCTCTAGTATGGCCTTTGATTTTAGGTAAAATATACACTGCACACATATTCTGTATTTTTAACATGTTTATTTTGTGGTACTCTACTGGCAGAATTTTTCTTCACGTGATTTTAAATTGTTTACAGGCCAGTGCCGAAGTAGTAGTCCAAAATATTAAGATTACCTTACTGACCTTGAGTAATCTAATGGAATAGGTTACAACTGACATTTTATAGCATGTACTCTGTAATTTGAAGTGGAATCAATTTTAAAAGCATCTCTCCAAATCCTGCCTAACAAATGTTTCCGAATAAATCAGTCAGTGATTTCTGAGGAAAAAAACAATCTGGTAGTTCAACTTTGGTCTGCATTCGTACCACTAAACATTGAATAATTTTAAATGATTTTTTTTTTAATTTGACGAACCATAATTAAATGCAGACAATCATACTATTAAGAATTACGTACCTCAGAAAAAGATATTGTATTTGCATCAAGTCCATCAAGATCATCCACAGAGGACTGAGTCTTTTTCAGAGTCAGGTCAGAGGTCAGTGTGCCCTCATTATAAGATCTGATGAATTTGAAGTCACTAGTGCGCGAGCCCGTGGTCAGGTATTTGTCATAATTGTAAGTGCTGCGGAGAGTTCCCGCGCCCTCCACGTCTGCGTAATTTGGAGGCAGATACGCGCTGGGAATGGCTACAGCTCCATCAAACAACAGTCTGGGCTTTCTCCTGCGACAAAACCTCACGGCCAGAATGATGATGATGAAGGTGAGGAAGAAAGTAGAAACGGACACCAGCGCGATGATCAAATAAAACGTCAGTTTGGAGCTGCTCTCGTCATGTGACATGTCTTTCAGTTGAGGAACTTCAGCCAAGTTATCTGATATGAGTAAATACAATGCGCACGTGGCTGAGAGAGAGGACTGCCCGTTATCTCTCACGGAGACAATCAGGTTCTGTTTCATGCTGTCAGATTCAGAAATGTCCCGCTGCGTCCTGATCTCTCCGCTGTGGACACCGATAGTGAAAAGTCCCGGATCAGTCGCTTTAATAATGTGATACGAGAGCCACGCGTTCTGTCCAGAATCCGCGTCCACGGCGATCACCTTGGAGACCAGAGAGCCCCCCTGCGCAGCTTTGGGGACCATCTCGGTCATGAAGGAGTTCCCTTCCGGAGAGGGGTATAATATCTGAGGGGAGTTATCATTCTCATCCGTTATGAAGACACTCACGGTCACGTTACTGCTCAGAGGAGGAGATCCGTTGTCTCTGGCTAACACGAGCACTTTAAAACTTCTCATCTGCTCGTAATCAAACGACCTCACGGCATGAAGGACCCCGGTGTCTCCGTTAATGGATAAAAAGGAGGACACCGGTGCGCCATTGACATCAGAGGGCAACAGAGAATAAACTACAGTGCCATTCTGTCTCCAGTCCGGGTCTGTAGCTGATACTGAACAAATAGAGGAGCCCGGTTTGTTATTTTCTTGCACATTAGCTCTGTAATTCTGCTCTTCAAATACAGGTGGGTTATCATTCACGTCAGCTACAGTCAAGTGAATATTCTTAGTGGAAGATAAAGGTGGAGAGCCCTCATCAGTAGCAGTAATTGTGACGTTATAATCAGACACCAGCTCGCGGTCTAATTCACCTGTGGTCACCAGAGAATAGTAATTTTTGATTGAAGGTACGAGTTTAAATGGGGCGTTTTGCTGAATGGAGCAGCGCACCTGTCCGTTATTCTCAGAGTCTCTGTCCTGCACATTAATGATGCCAACCTCTGTACCGGGTGATGCATTCTCGGGAATGGGGCTATTCAGTGATTTTAGTATTATTATAGGGGCGTTATCATTGACATCGACAATATCTATTAATACAGTGGAGTGACTGGCTTGTCCTTGACCATCTCTAGCTTGAATTGGCAGTTCGATTGAACTCTCTTCCTCATAATCAATTACCCCTGTCAGTTTAATTTCACCAGACACTGTATCGAGAGAAAACATTTCCATAAGACTTTCTGATAAATGGCCAAATTCATATGTCACTTCTCCATTTTGTCCCTCGTCAGCATCAGTAGCGCTCAGAGTAACCACTACAGTATCTACAGGAGAATTTTCAGGCAGACTGACTTTATAGGCGGCCTGACTAAAGACTGGAGCATTATCATTAGCATCCAGTACAGTGACGTGTATGGCTACAGTACCTGATCTCGGTGGAGTCCCGCCATCAACCGCAGTGACAATTAAAGTCACCTCTTTTTGCTGCTCACGATCCAACTCTTTATTAATAACCAGTTCTCCATATTTGTTTCCATTTGCTCGCGTAAGAACACTCAGAAGAAAGTGTTCATTGTTTTGTAATGTGTATGACTGCACTGAATTCACACCAATATCCGCATCATGAGCCTCATCTAATAAGTAACGAGATCCTTTGTCTGCGGATTCACTTATTTCGAATTTGATTGTATTTTGTTTGAACTGTGGAGAATTATCATTAATGTCCTCAATATTAAGGATGAATCGATGCAGCTCCAAAGGATTTTCCAGCACGAACTCCTGTTTTATTACGCATGAAGATTTCTTTCCACAAAGCCCCTCTCTGTCGATCCTCTCCGATACGGTCAGTTCTCCAGTATTCAGATTAATGTCGCAGAATCGTTTTCTGTTTCCTTCAGTATCAATTCGAGCTTTACGAGACGATAATCTGTTCACATCGAGCCCGAGATCCTTTGCTATATTTCCAATCACAGATCCGCGTTTCATCTCCTCCGTAAAAGAATAGCTCACGTCTCCATTAGCGGTGCGCGCCATAAGCACGAAGAACAAAAGGCCAAACATCTTGCAAGCAGCACCGACGCTTTTGCCAATAAACAAAACAGAAAATAAATTCTGTAATGACACAATTAGAATGTAAACGAGAAAAAAATACATATAAAAAAATTAAACTGGACTTCAGTAGATCAGATAATCCGTCACCATCGACGATTTTGTCCAACGATACGAGCTGGAAGCTCTGTGTATGACATCACAAGCAGGGTGGAGCGAAGTGTAATGAAAATGCCAATTTTTTTTTACTGGTGAACAGCGACACTACGAGTTAAGAAGCGGCATAATACAAAATATCTCTGATTTGATGAAGTGGCGAAACAGGTGTTAGATCAAATCAAAATCAAATCAAATCAAATCACTTTATTGTCACACTACTGTGTACACGAGTGCAACAGCAGGTGAAATTCTTGTGTGCAGTTCCGAGCAACATAGCAGTAATGACAGTGACGAGACATAAACCACTTTACAATAAACAACATATTTACACAAAACAATTTACATAACAAACTTACACAACAATTTACATAACAAATGTACACATACCTACACAACAATTTACATAACAAATGTACACAATACACACAATGTAGAATACACACACTAGATACGGGTATAAATATATATATATACACTAACTGAATTTGGAGAATATATTGACAGAGTGATGATTAATAAAGTGCAGTGCTGATTGTTGATCGTGAGAGATCATGTGTTCAAAAGTCTTATTGCTTGTGGGAAGAAGCTGTCATGTAGTCGGGTGGTGCGGGTCCTGATGCTGCGATACCGCCTGCCTGATGGAAGCAGTGAGAGCAGCCCATGACTCGGGTGACTGGAGTCTCTGATGATCCTCCGAGCTTTTTTCACACACCGTCTGTTATATATATCCTGGAGGGAGGGAAGCTCACCTCCGATGATGTTTCTGGCCGTTCGCACCACCCTTTGCAGGTCTTTGCGGTTGTGGGCGGTGCTATTGCCGTACCAGGCGGTGATGCAGCCAGTCAAGATGCTCTCAACAGATAGATAGGCCTACATTAAATGTTTTGCATATCAAGAGCCATTCAGAACATTCCTTGCAGAGAGGGAGATAAACACGGAAAAAATAGGGCACCTGTCGATGGTGACAGTGTTTACTCCCTAAATGGCCATGGCAGGATACATTATGTACGAGCAAAAGCCCATACACCAAGAGGTAAAGCCAGTACAGAACCATGGACAGCAACATGGTAATTACTAGTGTTTGGTAAGTTACTTTCAAAAAGTTATCCACATCTAATCACTTATCTAAAATTGTAATTGGATTAATTTTCTGAATAATTCATGGTAATCAGATTACTACCTACTTTGAAATTATACATTTTAAAACCAATCAAACCTGCAAAAAATATAAATGTGACACTACTTTTAGTACTTTAATATTGGCTGAAAATAATGACTAAATTACAGAAAAATGACAAAGACTGCAACTTGGCTAAAGAGATCCAAGGCATTTCTAAGAAAGAAACTTAACATTCTTTTCTCAAATATGCTGTAGTAGTATCTTCAGGTGTGCATGCGTGCGTGTGTCCGCTATCTACAACATTCTTAGCTGTGTGTGGCGTGAATGTGTACAGCTTGCTTGTTTACCTGTGTTTGTGTTGGTGTGAAAGACAGAAAAATAATATTAATGAACTAGAAACACTTCTGAAAACACATTTGCAAAGAGCTTTGATTGTAAAACCATTTTGTATTGGCATGCTTGATTTTTCTTTTTGGTGTGAATATACAGGTTTGCTTGTGTGTTGCATCATGTATGTGTACATGCACAGTATGTCTGTTTGTATGTGTACATGTGCGGCATTGTGTGTTTTTACACAATTTACAGCGAGTGGATTATTTGTACCTCCCTGCTTGTGTTCAGATGAATTGAGTATCCTTTTTCACTTGCACATCTGTAACGCTATTGCGTTGGGTTTTATTGTTTTCTGTACATAAAGAACATAAAGGAGGCATTTGCTTAGCAACATATTTTTCCAAGACACCGTTCCGCAAATGTTTCCACCTTATGAGCGATATATTCCTCTGTCAAACGGGATTTCTATAAACACCCGAAGCCAATCCCCTCTCCTCCCGTGTTGAATGCAGAGGCACGCGAAGATGGGGCAGAGCACGAAGGTGGAGATTTAAAGATTCAACTTTATTGTCATTGTGCAGGTACAGGGCCAATGAAATGTAGTTTTTATTCACATATCCCAACTAAGCTGGGGTCAGCGCGTAGGGACAGCCATGAATCAGCGCCCCTGGAGCAGACAGGATCAAGTGCCCAACACTGGAATTTTGGCGGCTTGAACCCCCAACCTTTCGGTCAGTAACCCAGAGTCTTAACCGCTGAGCTACCACTGACCCAGGAGGATTTGGATTTGTGGAGGAGGAGGATTTGTCACCGTCCCAGTCTTGTGTGCCTCTCTCCTCCAGCCAGGGCTGGGAGCATGCTGAGATTGATTGTGAGCACATGAAATTTTGAAATGCTTCACATCCGGTTTCAAATTGAATAAACATTCATCAACCGTCGCCTCGATAAGTGTCCTTTATGCCAGGGGTTTTCAAACATTTTGATACCAAGGACCCCCAAACACGATGATCCCCCAGTGAGGGACCCCTTTTAAAAAATGTATAGCTTTATATTTTAGATACAAGTTCCCTTTTATACTGTGTGAGAAAAAAGTAAGCGTTATATTATAAAGACAATGTGTGGTTTGCAAAATTCAATAACTGACTGTTATTTTTTAATAAAGGAAAAAAAAGAAATTAAAAGAAATGATTAAAATATCATATTAAAGAATCTGGGAAATATTACTTTGTATTAAGTTGAGCAAATATCCTTTTTACCCCCACTGTTAGAGTAATATTAGATGTACAAAACAGAAGATTTTTTTTTATTAAATTGAAATATATATATATATATATATATATATATATATATATATACTCTTTAAAAAGTAGAATGAAAGAATAATTGGATCTTTTCTTTGCGGACCCCTTAGCACCTCCTGGCGGCCCCCTAGGGGTCCTCGGACCCCAGTTTGAAAACTCCTGCTCTATGCCATGTGGTTTGATAGAGCGCATGTTCATTAGCTGACACAGCAACACACATAAAAGTATTCTACTGCATTCTACTTATTTTATATCATTGTCTTTGCAATAAATGTGTAATCCAAGTAACGTAATTTATTTCTATCAGGAAGTCTCGCAGATTCAAAGGAAATTTAAGATGACATTGATTTGATGAATATCAAAACAGAAAAGTAATGTCTCCCTTTGGCTTTTTAATATATATATTTCCCCTTGATGAAATGCATCATGGTTTAAAGGAGCCACCTACACCCATGCAGGACGGGACTCAACTTGTGGCGGTGGGGTGGTGGAGGTTGGCTTGTTATCACATTGAACAGCAATGCGATAGATTGTGAGCAGACTTGTAAAGCAATGGCTTACATGTGATTGGCAAGGATTTACCCAGCTAATGATGCGATGATGTACAGCTGCTAGTCTACCCACTAGAACTACGCTGCACTTACAAATCTATCAGGAAGACTTGTAGACTTGATAGAAATTTAAGATGACATGTATTTGATGAATATAAAACAGAAAAGTAATGGCTCTATTTGGTGTCGCCCCCGTCTGGTGGTCCGATGAAGTTGTAATCGGAACTGTCATATACTGCCAGAGATAGGAGGCAGGGGTGAGGAGCCTACCCCCAAAAGAGAAAGTAGAATACTACCCCCAAAAGAGAAGATCCAGTCAGGTACGGACCAGGTCTTGTGTTAGGCATTCTTAGATTTGACATGAAATGCACAATATCTCTGGCACGGTTGTGCATTACCTTTGCAATATGAAAAGATGTGTGTATTTTCATTTATATATATATATATTCCTTGTTTTGAGTGTGATTTTGGGCTATCTGTTAAGGGCCCCTGGTTGTGCAGAATCTTTGCCAAAGACGAGCAACTTGGTATTAGGCCGGCATTGCTGTGCAGTAACATTTGATTATGCAAACCCTCCGATGAGGTAAGAGTTGTTTGAGGTCTCTTTGCCGAAAGGTGAAAAACGTAGTGTCAAGCCAAAGGCGATGATAATGGCGATGTTGCCTTGCAATACCTTGTTGAAGGATATCCCATGAAAGTGTGAGCTTTCCGGCAAGGGTGAGCTGGCTTGTGCAATACCTATGCAAAGGAAATCATGCTTGAGATTATGGAAGCCCTTGCGAGGGGGGTTGACATAGTTATATGTTAACCTTACAAAACAATGGATGTGCTTGAATTGAATCATTGTGTAGGGAAGGATGTGCTGGGAGAGAGCCACCAACCACCACCAGATAGGTATGAAAACTTAAGGCTGATGGAGGGTTGAGCTTGTTTGATGATTTGGGTTAAATCAACCTATATTTCAGGTAGGATGAAGACGACCAGCGGCAAGTATCTTGACAGTGGACTCCAGTGTACCTCGAAGAGCGGCAGAAGAAGCTGCTTCAATGGAAAAGGAATACCAATAAAAGACATGTGTGGAGAGACCATAAGGTTTTAACCAGTGGCACTACATGGGGGCTAGGAAAGGTGTGATGAATAGGGGAGGGTATTTGAGATGTCTAGTATGAAAGCAAAAGGAAATGAACACACACACTGGGAGATGACAATGGAAAATTGAGTACTGTGTGATTGGCTGGGGGAGGAAAAGTGGGCCCAGGTGGAGTAGTAGGAAAAGTGGACCTGGCAAGTCCTTTCTGCATGAGAGTTGGAGTGGAATATAAATGGGGTAGAGTAAGGAGGGGCTTAATCCAAGAGTAGGTCTGAGAGGGTTGGCAAGGAAAGTTTTTAATTTTTTTTATTTCTCTGGCAGGGGGCATGGTCTGTGGAACTCCTGGAAGCAAAACGAGGAAGAGAGTCAGCGATTATATTGAGAAACTCAGGAATGTGTCTGGCTGAGATAATGAAGTTGCAGGGAATGACCTACCATGTCAGAGGTCTCATAAGGGACATGATGGTTAGAGGAGGACCAGACTTAATTGATTATAGTGATGACTGCGGAATTGTCACAAAACTACGACTCGTCCAAAGGGAACCCCATATAATGCTAGCCA
This sequence comes from Moxostoma hubbsi, assembly GCA_032164185.1. Lineage (NCBI taxonomy): Eukaryota > Metazoa > Chordata > Actinopteri > Cypriniformes > Catostomidae > Moxostoma > Moxostoma hubbsi. The sequence continues at coordinate 3,506,350 of JAVLUX010000016.1, read as the reverse complement.
TGATGATGGGATAAATTTAAAAGAAAGGGTATGGAGTGTAGGAAGCTATATTGAAAAATTCGTCTGGCCATTTCCCTGCGAACATGATCCTATAAAATAAACCCTGAATCCTATGGAGGGAGCCGCGTCCGTGAAAAGGGACATGACATCCGGAGATTCATGGCAGCCATCATCGATTGATATGTATGAGAGTTTGTCTACGGAACGAGCTAGTGTGAGGAGGAGGGAAACAAAGGAGCTGCCTTGAGGAATGATGCACATGGCAAAATTGAGGTGGCCTAATAGGGACAGGAGATCGCGTTATGAGACCCAAACTGACCAGAGAAAGATGCAAATAGATCTGATCCTGTCAAGTTTATCTTTAGGCATGGAAGCTTGCATGTTTAGAGAATTGAGCGTGATGCCTAGAAATTCAAGAGACGTGGCTCATGGGTTTGTTTATATATATATATATATATATATATATATATATATATACACATACATATATATATATATATATATATATATATATATATATATATATATATATATATATATATATATATATATACACACACACACACACACACACACATATATATATATATATATATATATATATATATATACACACATACAGACATTGAGTGGAGCAAAACGAAAACATGAATAACTTTAAAATCAATAAGGCATTTGGCAACATAGTTTAAGAAATAACAAAAGCATTAGGAGGGAGATATGACTTACCAGCAGGAACAGAAATAAACAGTAGGAAGATGATATTAATGATCTTGATTCGGCACAAGTTTTATCCAATGACTGCCAAACCTACGTAACTGCTACTAAAATGTAACCCCGACCATGCGCATTACAGGTGAACAGCATCATACTGAAATGCTTTGATATTTAAAAGTAACGTAGCTAGGATGACATGTCTGTTAAACTCATGAGCTTTGAAATTTGGAACATTGATTAAGCCCAATGCTTGAAGATCCCCATAGATTGAAATGTGGTCTGAACAAAGATGAGATTGATTAATGAAGAAATACCATACACATTTCTGCACTTTAATGATGCCTGAATGAGTAATAAAACTTAAATATGCTGTGAAATATGAATTACCACCTGTATGAGGTGACCTGATCATATAGGCGAAATGCATTATGCTGTTAATTAAATATGATGAATAAGGGAATTCAGTGCAGAGCCTAGTGCTAGGTTTCAGTGGTGCACCACAACATTGATGCATATGATGAGAATGTGGATGTATAGAGTAAGAAAACAATGCGTTTTCCAAAGCGACATTAATGCGCTGGGGTAGGGAATACCGCTCGAAATGTTGTACCAAACAAAATAAGTTAATTCATTTCACTAAGGACCCGTTCACAAAACTTTAGTGAAGGCTATATTAAACTGTGATGGCATGCTCCCTCAGAGTGACCACATCATGAGCTCTGTCTTTCCTACTGAATGGGGCAGAGGGAGGATAAATTGTATTGAAAAGCACCCGCTACGTGATTTTGAGCGAAGGCGACCAACAAAACATGGATATCTTATATCCCCAATGGGGAACACTAAGGCATGCAACACGGTGAATAACATGCGAGTGAACCTTGACCGAGTTACCCTCACATGAAAGCTGCTGCCTGAGCCAATGACTTGGGGAGCATTGGTCACGCGTTCCGATTGAGGATGCGGTGGCTCGATTGAGGGAGATCTCCTAAGTGAATGAGATATGGATGAAGATCCGAGATTGCTGGTTATTTACTCCACATGGGTTTAATGCAGGCAGAAGTTGAGATTTAGAGATGGCATCATTTGAAGGGAAGGCAGCTTCCAGAGATGTTCTGTGCACTGGTTCTCCTGTGGCCTGAAGAGGTCGGAACATGTCTATTATTAATCCAAGAGTGCGCGATACCACTGAGAATCTGGAAATTTACAGAAGTGTGTTGCGGTGAGGACTGCTGATTCTGGATAAAAGGTAAGGCGCGGTGAATAAGTCCATGTCCATGCTGGATGTTAGCTAGTTAGAGAGTGAATTGGACTCGACATCAGACAGTGCTATATAATGATGTTACCATGTTAGCACATTGAAACAGCAATGTGATAGATTGTGAGCAGACTTATAAAGCAATGGCTTACATGTGATTGGCTAGGAATAACCCAGTTAATGGTGCTATGATGTACAGCTGCTAGAACTACGATGCGCTTACATTAATGTCTGTAACTTTAATCGGATTTCTTCATTTTAAAAGTGACACATTATATTTTGACGTTACTGCATAATTAAATTGGATTACAGTAGCAGGTTAGTTTGTAACCTGTTAAACCCAACACTGATAATTACCTACCCAATACTACAAATCTGAGTGAAATGGCATTTAAAAGATTTTGCTGAACCAAATGACAAACTACAGACAATTCAAACATGCAAATTGCCAATGAAGCAGTCAACTATGAGAGAAACAAAACAATACTTTATCACAAATTCAATTATAAATCATAAATACAAACAAAAACGATTTGGTCACACAAACTGATGTTAAGCAAAACTTTAAAAATGACCTTGACAGTGCGAGCAGTAAACAGAAAGGGACAGATTTTGCCTAAAAGATCACATTTCCTGTTATGTGGTTTCATATTCAACATTTTAACTGTTTTTCCTGTTATGTGGTTTCATATTAAAAAGCAAATTTCAACAAATTTAGAAATGATTAACATTTTTTTTTATAAAGCACCTACCAAAGCACCTACCAAAGGTTCATAGACTCATCATTTATAAATAAAATTAAAAAAACTTATACTGAGGCAGATAGTTGCAAGTAATTTGTAATTATCTGATGATTGTTAAACTTGCTGATGTTTGCTGAAAAACCAAAGTGTATAAGATGTGTAATAAACATCCAAAAGAGTGTGATCGGTGGTCAACCATGTCAGTCAGATGGTCCCAAATACAGAAGACTACAGTAGTACAGAACTTGTCTAATGTTGAAAAAAAAGCACAGATTGTCCTGTTGGCGAAATGAGCTCCAGAACGCTAGAATAGTTAGAATGATAGTATGATAGTATGGACTGCAGATGAGTGCCGGCCTTATTCGAGCACTGACGTATACAACAATAACTTCAATAAACATGGAAATGACTCTTACCTGAAAAGGACCACTCATGTCTGAATCAAGCCCATCAAGATCATCCACAGCGGACTGAGTCTTTTTCAGAGTCAGGTCAGAGGTCAATGTGCCCTCATTATAAGATCTGACGAATTTGAAGTCACTAGTGCGCGAGCCCGTGGTCAGGTATGCGTCATAATTGTAAGTGCTGCGGAGAGTTCCCGCGCCCTCCACGTCTGCGTAATTTGGAGGCAGATACGCGCTGGGAATGGCTACAGCTCCATCAAACAACAGTCTGGGCTTTCTCCTGCGACAAAACCTCACGGCCAGAATGATGATGATGAAGGTGAGGAAGAAAGTGGAAACGGACACCAGCGCGATGATCAAATAAAACGTCAGCTTGGAGCTGCTCTCGTCATGAGACATGTCTTTCAGTTCAGGAACTTCAGCCAAGTTATCTGATATGAGTAAATACAATGCGCACGTGGCCGAGAGAGAGGACTGTCCGTTATCTCTCACGGAGACAATCAGGTTCTGTTTCATGCTGTCAGATTCAGAAATGTCCCGCTGCGTCCTGATCTCTCCGCTGTGGACACCGATAGTGAAAAGTCCCGGATCAGTCGCTTTAATAATGTGATACGAGAGCCACGCGTTCTGTCCAGAATCCGCGTCAACGGCGATCACCTTGGAGACCAGGGAGCCCCCCTGCGCAGCTTTGGGGACCATCTCGGTCATGAAGGAGTTCCCTTCCGGAGAGGGGTATAATATCTGAGGGGAGTTATCATTCTCATCCGTTATGAAGACACTCACGGTCACGTTACTGCTCAGAGGAGGAGATCCGTTGTCTCTGGCTAACACGAGCACTTTAAAACTTCTCATCTGCTCGTAATCAAACGACCTCACGGCATGAAGGACCCCCGTGTCTCCGTTAATGGATAAAAAGGAGGACACCGGTGCGCCATTGACATCAGAGGGCAACAGAGAATAAACTACAGTGCCATTCTGTCTCCAGTCCGGGTCTGTAGCTGATACTGAACAAATAGAGGAGCCCGGTTTGTTATTTTCTTGCACATTAGCTCTGTAATTCTGCTCTTCAAATACAGGTGGGTTATCATTCACGTCAGCTACAGTCAAGTGAATATTCTTAGTGGAAGATAAAGGTGGAGAGCCCTCATCAGTAGCAGTAATTGTGACGTTATAATCAGACACCAGCTCGCGGTCTAATTCACCTGTGGTCACCAGAGAATAGTAATTTTTGATTGAAGGTACGAGTTTAAATGGGGCGTTTTGCTGAATGGAGCAGCGCACCTGTCCGTTATTCTCGGAGTCTCTGTCCTGCACATTAATGATGCCAACCTCTGTACCGGGTGATGCATTCTCTGGGACGGGGATTTTAAGAGATTTAATCGTTATCAATGGAGCGTTATCATTGACATCAACAACTTCTATAAATACAGTGGCATGACCGGCCATCCCTTGACCATCTTTAGCTTGAATTGGAAGTTCAATTGATATCTCTTTCTCAAAATCAATGAGTCCCGTCAGTTTAATCTCACCAGACACTGCATCAAGAGAAAATATTTGCCGGATCGTTTCGGATAAATGACTAAATGCATATGTCACTTCTCCATTTTGTCCCTCATCAGCATCAGTAGCGCTCACAGTAACCACTACAGTATCTACAGGAGAATTTTCAGGCAGACTGACTTTATAGACGGCCTGACTAAAGACTGGAGCATTATCATTAGCATCCAGTACAGTGACGTGTATGGCTACAGTACCTGATCTCGGTGGAGTCCCGCCATCAACCGCAGTGACAATTAAAGTCACCTCTTTTTGCTGCTCGCGATCCAGCTCTTTACTCAACACGAGCTCTCCGTATTTTCTTCCATTTGCTCGCGTAAGAACACTCAGAAGAAAGTGTTCATTGTTTTGTAATGTATATGACTGCACGGAATTCACACCAATATCCGCATCATGAGCCTCATCTAATAAGTAACGAGATCCTTTAAGAGCAGATTCCTGTATTTCGAATTTGATTGTCTTTTCTGTGAACTGTGGAGAATTATCATTTATATCCTCAATATTAAGAATGAATCGATGCAGCTCCAAAGGATTTTCCAGCACGAGCTCCTGTTTTATTACGCATGAAGATTTCTTTCCACAAAGCCCCTCTCTGTCGATCCTCTCCGCTACGGTCAGTTCTCCAGTTTTCAGATTAATGTCGCAGAATCGTTTTCCCTCGTCCTCGATATCAATTCGAGCATCACGATTTGATAATCTGTTCACATCGAGCCCAAGATCCTTTGCTATATTTCCAATCACAGATCCGCGTTTCATCTCCTCCGGAAAAGAATAGCTCACGTCTCCATTAGAGGTGCGCGCCATAAGCACGAAGAACAAAAGGACAAACATCTGCCCAGAAAGCCAGAACCTTTGGAAATCCATTCTGGAAATATGCACAAACAAATACACATGTAATGGAAAATTTAATTGTTATACTAAATCTAAAAAGATCAGAGATTCCGTCCGTGTCGACGATTTTCTACAATGAGACGAGCTGGAAGACCTGATTATGACGTCATCAACAGGGTGGGGAGAAGTAATATGATATTGCCAAAGATATTACAGGTGAACAGCGACACCAAGAGTTCAAGTAAATAACTGCATAAAGTTCTCTGAAAGAACAGAGCTGAAAGTGGGATGAATAAGTGATACATACATGCAATGACCTCACGATATCAAGGGCCAGTTAAAGCTAAAAACATCTTATGGTTGGACACGAGTTAGAATATAGTTTTATAAAAGCCACAGAAGTATAACATTAAAGCCAAACTCAAACAGCACAAAGCACAGATAATGCAGAACCATAGACAGCAACTAAACACACACACACACACACACACACACACACACACAGTTCAACAAGAGAAACAAGTTTATTAACTGTAAATGGCATTTGTTTTGAATTCAAATGGGAAAATTGACTTCTCAAAAATAGGGCAACTGAACCAAAATATAGTGCACACTAGAGGGAACTCAATATACCTGAAATAAATGACTTATTTCCGCATCAAGCCCTTCAAAATCATTGACAGGGGAAATTCGTGGTCATAAAAATTCACAATGATTTACAAATTAATTCTGTTTAAATTATTGTTATTTTATATATATATATTATTATTTTTGAAGACGGGAAAAACTAAAAACATCAATACGTCACATATAAATCATATAAAACGTAAGTTAATATTAGTCTATTATTAAATTGATTCAATATCAGAGAGAGCAACACTGACTTGATATCGACACGAAAACTAATCTTCACAAATAGATATAAAATATTAAAATCTCTTGTTAAAAATACTTTAAAAAGTTGATCATACACAAGTTAAAAATGGATGCAACAAAATCTTAAAGAGTAGGCTCCTTAACAGGGTGAGACAAGATCTGTTTTGTTTGAATTTAGACCTCAATTGATCTCTTCAATAATAATAATAATAATAACATTGTGCTAAATTGCCAAAAGATGCAATAAAAATAAAGTGCTTCACAAAACATAAATCTAATCACACTCAGTAAAAGTGAAATTCACAAGAGAATAAAAGAAAGTCTATTCAAGTGAGTTTTTAAACGAGACTTAAAATCAGACACAGATTCAGCAGATCTAATATCCCTGTGCAGTCTGTTCTATAATCGTGGAACCTTCAATACAAAAGCTCGATCAGCTTTTGATTTAAAGTTGAAAACAAGGCACCACAATAATCAAGGCGAGATGAAATGAAAGCATGTATAAACTTCTCTGTATTCTTAAAACTCAAAACATGTCTGACCATGGAAATGTTTCTTAGATGAGTAAAACAAGACTGAACTAACTTCCTGACCTGATATTCAACATTTACATTTCAATCAAAATAGATGCCCAAATTTCTCACCACCTGCTGAATATGTGGGAGCACCTGATTAAGTGCTGACTCGATCTGACTCTTTAAGTAAAGCTTTCAACCAGTGAAGAAAAACAAAAACTTCAAAAGACTCATGCCAACAAGCCATGACAAAATATCATAAAGATCGAACAAGAGGAATTTTGAAGTTGTATGATACATAAAAGTAAGCTACTCAACAATAAAGGCAACATGTAATGCAGACAAATACTTTATTCATGCAAGCACTAAATTAGGCATTTTCTTTAATATACAAAAACTAGTCTAGTACTGTAGCCTTATGAATGCAGTTTGATAAAATAGTGCGTAGAGAGGTCTGAAAAGAACCCCCAATTCCCGCTCAACCCTATAAAGGTCATTGCCACCGGAAGTTTACAGACATTTGCATTCATCAATTTACAAATGAAATCACTCATCGACGAAATTAACAAAACTTTACTAAAACCATCAGTAAGATCAATCATCAAAAACATTACCACAGAAAAAATAAGATACCAGAGAGCACCACTGACTCAATATAGACAAGCAATCTAATGTTCAAAAATAAATATAATAAATCAAGGATTTTGTAACGTACTGTAAAAGACCAACAACTGTGCACAACAACTAAAATGAAAGATTAGACTACTTGGCAGGGCGAGAAGTTTGGTTGTGTTTGTAAAGGCCCGTAGACAGGGAGGGTTCGGATAGTTCAAACGACCCCCCACCCCCCAGCCAACCCCCTCACTGCCAAAGGTCCATAATTTAAATCCGTTTAAGTTGTTGTATTCATTCATATCATACTTTACAGGAGTTACATGCTCAGCAGCAGACGTAATGCACTCAGAGCAAAATCTGTGAGCGCGGGAATGTTATGACGTTAGACATTCAGTTTCGCAGATGTAAGAGACCGTCTGAAAACTCCACGCACTGCACTAAAACAAAGGAGATGTCCAATCATTCATTCAATTCACGAGCAAGTAACACATACAAATAAATAAACTGTACATTACATTTTCACATTCAGAATGTTCTTATAACTTCCCAGAGGACAGACAGACATAACAGTTAATATTATTACAGTATGATCAATTATAAAAGTATAGTCAACCTCAAACTTTACCGCGCTAAATCAGTGAGGCCAACTTTTAAGAATGCCACCACAAAAAAGTACAATAAAAAAAATAAATACATAAAGAAAATAATATATATATAGGCCTATTTATATAAGAAAGTACTTAAATGAGACTAGAAAAAAACGAGATTTCCAACATTTAGACGGGGTCAAATGCAGTCATATAAAAAGGGAGGCAATAATTTAAAATTAATGTCGATAAAAGATAAATGAATAAAAGCAATACAGAGAAAAACAAATAATTACTCTTACCTGGAAAGAATCACTAATTTCTGCGTCAAGCCCATCAAGATCATCCACAGAGGACTGAGTCTTTTTCAGAGTCAGGTCAGAGGTCAGTGTGCCCTCATTATAAGATCTGATGAATTTGAAGTCACTAGTGCGCGAGCCCGTGGTCAGGTATGCGTCATAATTGTAAGTGCTGCGGAGAGTTCCCGCGCCCTCCACGTCTGCGTAATTTGGAGGCAGATATGCGCTGGGAATGGCTACAGCTCCATCAAACAACAGTCTGGGCTTTCTCCTGCGACAAAACCTCACGGCCAGAATGATGATGATGAAGGTGAGGAAGAAAGTGGAAACGGACACCAGCGCGATGATCAAATAAAACGTCAGTTTGGAGCTGCTCTCGTCATGAGACATGTCTTTCAGTTCAGGAACTTCAGCCAAGTTATCTGATATGAGTAAATACAATGCGCGCGTGGCCGAGAGAGAGGACTGTCCGTTATCTCTCACGGAGACAATCAGGTTCTGTTTCATGCTGTCAGATTCAGAAATGTCCCGCTGCGTCCTGATCTCTCCGCTGTGGACACCGATAGTGAAAAGTCCCGGATCAGTCGCTTTAATAATGTGATACGAGAGCCACGCGTTCTGTCCAGAATCCGCGTCCACGGCGATCACCTTGGAGACCAGAGAGCCCCCCTGCGCTGCTTTGGGGACCATCTCGGTCATGAAGGAGTTCCCTTCCGGAGAGGGGTATAATATCTGAGGGGAATTATCATTCTCATCCGTTATGAAGACACTCACGGTCACGTTACTGCTCAGAGGAGGAGATCCGTTGTCTCTGGCTAACACGAGCACTTTAAAACTTCTCATCTGCTCGTAATCAAATGACCTCACCGCATGAAGGACCCCGGTGTCTCCGGTAATGGATAAAAAGGAGGACACCGGTGCGCCATTGACATCAGAGGGCAACAGAGAATAAACTACAGTGCCATTCTGTCTCCAGTCCGGGTCTGTAGCTGATACTGAACAAATAGAGGAGCCCGGTTTGTTATTTTCTTGCACATTAGCTCTGTAATTCTGCTCTTCAAATACAGGTGGGTTATCATTCACGTCAGCTACAGTCAAGTGAATATTCTTAGTGGAAGATAAAGGTGGAGAGCCCTCATCAGTAGCAGTAATTGTGATGTTATAATCAGACACCAGCTCGCGGTCTAATTCACCTGTGGTCACCAGAGAATAGTAATTTTTGATGGAAGGTACGAGTTTAAATGGGGCGTTTTGCTGAATGGAGCAGCGCACCTGTCCGTTATTCTCGGAGTCTCTGTCCTGCACATTAATGATGCCAACCTCTGTACCGGGTGATGCATTCTCGGGAATAGGGCTATTCAACGATTTAATTACTATAATGGGAGCATTGTCATTTATGTCAGATATCTCAATAACTACAGTAGCATACGATACTATTCCCAATCCATCCGTGGCTTGAACCGGCAGCTCAAATGAGGACTCCTCCTCATAGTCAAGAGACCCTAATAATGATATTTTGCCATTATTTGGATCTAGAGAAAATATTGTCAATTCATTTTCTGTAACATGACCAAATTCATATGTCACCTCTCCATTTTGTCCCTCATCAGCATCAGTAGCGCTCACAGTAACCACTACAGTATCTACAGGAGAATTTTCAGGCAGACTGACTTTATAGACGGTCTGACTAAAGACTGGAGCATTATCATTAGCATCCAGTACAGTGACGTGTATGGCTACAGTACCTGATCTCGGTGGAGTCCCGCCATCAACCGCAGTGACAATTAAAGTCACCTCTTTTTGTTGCTCGCGATCCAATTCCTTTTGTAGTACCAATTCACCGTAAAATTTCCCAGTTGTTTTCGCAGTAACAGCCAATTCAAAATATTCGTTCCGAGCTAAAATGTAATTTTGAACTGAATTAGTCCCAATGTCCGCATCGTGGGCTTCCTCCAGTACAAAACGTGCGCCTTTTACTGCAGATTCTGTAACTTCGAATTTAATTAGATCTCTTTTAAACAGAGGAGAATTATCATTTATATCTTTAACATTGATGTCAATTTGATAAGATTCAAGAGGATTTTCCAGCACGAGCTCCTGTTTTATTACGCATGAAGATTTCTTTCCACAAAGCCCCTCTCTGTCGATCCTCTCCGCTACGGTCAGTTCTCCAGTATTCAGATTAATGTCGCAGAATCGTTTTCTGTTTCCTTCAGTATCAATTCGAGCTTTACGAGATGATAATCTGTTCACATCGAGCCCGAGATCCTTTGCTATATTTCCAATGACATATCCGCGTTTCATCTCCTCCGGAAAAGAATAGCTCACGTCTCCATTAGCGGTGTGCGCCATAAGCACGAAGAACAAAAGGACAAACATCTGCCCAGAAAGCCAGAAGCTTTGGAAATCCATTCTGGAAATATGCACAAACAAATACACATGTAATGGAAAATGTAATTGTAAGACTAAATCTACAACGTGAAACAGCAAGGAAGATGATCCGAGATTCTGTCTGTGTCGACGATTTTCTATGAGACGAGCTGGAAGACCTGATTATGACGTCATCAACAGGTTGGGGAGAAGTAATATGATATTGCCAAAGATATTACAGGTGAACAGCGACACCAAATGTTCAAGTAAATAACTGCATAAAGTTCTCTGAAAGAACAGAGCTGAAAGTGGGATGAATAAGTGATACATACATGCAATGACCTCACGATATCAAGGGCCAGTTAAAGCTAAAAACATCTTATGGTTGGACACGAGTTAAAAGATTGATTTATAGTGTTCATATAAAAGCCACAGAAGAATATCAAACAGCACAGCTACTGCAGAACCATGGACAGCAACTAAACACACACACACACACACACACACACACACACACACACACACACACACACACTTTGTTCAACAAGAGAAACAAGTTTATTAACTGTAAATGGCATTTGTTTTGAATTCAAATGGGAAAATTGACTTCTCAAAAATAGGGCAACTGAACCAAAATATAGTGCACACTAGAGGGAACTCAATATACCTGAAATAAATGACTTATTTCCACATCAAGCCCTTCAAAATCATTGACAATAAATTCGTGGTCATAAAAAAAAAAATCAGATTTACAGATTAATGTTTATTATTATTATTAGTATTATTTATTACACATTTTTTATTTTTGAAGATGGAAAAAGCTAAAAACATCAATTCGTCACATATAAATCATATAAAACGTAAGTTAATATCAGTCTATTATTAACTTGAGTCAATATCAGAGAGAGCAACACTGACTTGATGTCGACACGAAAACTAATCTTCACAAATGGAAATGAAATATTAAAATCTCTTGCTTAAAAAATACTTTAAAAAGTTGATCATACATAAGTTAAATGTGGATGTGTTACGTCCCAAGTGACGTATATTATATCATTGTAATATACCCCAGTTTTACTTACTTTGAATCAATTTAAGATGTTTGTGTTGTGGGATCATTTAGTAGGGAGGTGGACGCCATTTACTTTGAAGGATTCTGAAATCTCTTTGTTATTTATAGAGAGGGAGTTAAGGAAGTGATTTGTGTTTCCTTTTCTTTTCCTTTTGATAGGTAATTCACTTTCTAAACCCATTTAGGAATAATGTCTTTTGTTTGTTATTTTGGCCAGTTCCACTCCTGACGTTTTACATTCATCCCACTGAATTCTTTAATAATTTTGTTATATTTTACTACATCATGCGTTGTTGTGATCTGTGGTTATTCTGGGACCTGGAGGCAGGATCACTTTTGCACTCTCTCCAACACATTTGTTACCCACCTTCCCAAACCCCTAGACCCAGAAAGGTGTGCCGTAACAGATGTAACAAAAAAAAATTAGAGTAGGCTCCTTAACAGGGTGAGATAAGTTCTGTTTTGTTTATATTTAGACCTCAATTAATCTTTTTAATAATAATAATAATAATAATAATAATAACAACAATTTTTATAGCACCTTTTGGCAATTTAGCACAAAGTGCTACACAAAATATAAATCTAATCACACTCAGTGAAACACAAGGTAAAACAGAAATTCACAAAAGAATAAAAGAAAGTCTATTCAAATGAGTTTTTAAACGAGACTTAAAATCAGACACAGATTCAGCAGATCTAATATCCCTGTGCAGTCTGTTCTATAATCGTGGGACCTTCAACACAAAAGCTTGATCACAAAGTCGAAAACAAGGCACAACAATAATCAAGGCGAGATGAAATGAAAGCATGTATAAACTTCTCTGTATTCTTAAAACTCAAAACACGTCTGACCATGGAAATTTATGTTTCGCAGATATAAGGGACGTCTGAAAACTCCACTCACTGCACTAAAACACAGGAGATGTCCACTCAATCATTCAACTCACGTGCAAGATATACATGAAAAAAAACTGTACATTACATTTTCACATTCAGAATGTTCTTAAAAGTTCCCAGAGGAAAGACAGACATATTACAGTTGATATTATTACAGTATGATCAATTATAAAATTATAGTCAACCTCAAACTTACCACGCTAAATCAGTGAGGCCAACTTTTGAGAATGTATCCACAAATAATAAAAAAAAACTATATATATATATATATATATATATATATATATATATATATATATGTGTGTGTGTGTGTGTGCTGGTCATATAATTAGAATATCATCAAAAAGTTGATTTATTTCAGTAATTCCATTCAAAAAGTGAAACTTGGATATTATATTCATTCATTACACACAGACTGGTATATTTCAAGTGTTCATTCCTTTTAATTTTGATGATTATAACCGACAACTAATGAAAACCCCAAAATCAGTGTCTCAGAAAATTAGAATATTGTGAAAAGGTTCAATATTGAAGACACCTGGTGCCACACTCTAATCAGCTAATTAACTCAAAACACCTGCAAAGGCCTTTAAATGGTCTCTCAGTCTAGTTCTGTAGGCTACACAATCATGGGGAAGACTGCTGACTTGACAGCTGTCCAAAAGACGACCACTGACATCTTGCACAAGGAGGGCAAGACACAAAAGGTCATTGCTAAAGAGGCTGGCTGTTCACAGAGCTCTGTGTCCAAGCACATTAATAGAGAGGCGAAGGGAAGAAAAAGATGTGGTAGAAAAAAAGTGTACAAGCAATAGGGATAACCGCATCCTGGAGAGGATCGTGAAACAAAACCCATTCAAAAATGTGGGGGAGATTCACAAAGAGTGGACTGCAGCTGGAGTCAGTGCTTCAAGAACCACCACGCACAGACGTATGCAAGACATGGGTTTCAGCTGTCGCATTCCTTGTGTCAAGCCACTCTTGAACAAGACACAGCGTCAGAAGCGTCTCGCCTGGGCTAAAGACTAAAAGGACTGGACTGCTGCTGAGTGGTTCAAAGTTATGTTCTCTGATGAAAGAAAATTTTGCGTGTAAATCAAGGTCCCAGAGTCTGGAGGAAGAGAGGAGAGGCACAGAATCAACATTGCTTGAAGTCCAGTGTAAAGTTTCCACAGTCAGTGATGGTTTGGGGTGCCATGTCATCTGCTGGTGTTGGTCCACTGTGTTTTCTGAGGTCCAAGGTCAACGCAGCAGTCTACCAGGAAGTTTTAGAGCACTTCATGTTCCTGCTGCTGTCCAATTTTATGGAGATGCAGATTTAATTTTCCAACAGGACTTGGCACCTGCACACAGTCCCAAAGCTACCAGTACCTGGTTTAAGGACCATGGTATCCCTGTTCTTAATTGGCCAGCAAACTCGCCTGACCTTAACCCTATAGAAAATCTATGGGGTATTGTGAAGAGGAAGATGCGATACGCCAGACCCAACAATGCAGAAGATCTGAAGGCCACTATCAGAGCAATCTGGGCTCTCATAACACCTGAGCAGTGCCACAGACTGATCTACTCCATGCCACGCCGCATTGCTGCAGTAATTCAGGCAAAAGGAGCCCCAACTAAGTATTGAGGGCTGTACATGCTCATACTTTTCATGTTCATACTTTTCAGTTGGCCAACATTTCTAAAAATCCTTTTTTTGTATTGGTATTAAATAATATTCTAATTTTCAGAGATACTGAATTTGGGATTTTCATTAGTTGTCAGTTTTAATCATCACAATTAAATGAAATAAACATTTGAAATATATCAGTCTGCGTGTAATGAATGAATATAATATCCAAGTTTCACTTTTTGAATGGAATTACTGAAATAAATCAACTTTTTGATGATATTCTAATTATATGACCAGCACCTGTACCGGTGTATGTGTATATATTTATATATGACCAGGCCAATAATAGCCTGCAATTGGAATACATACCCCTAGGGGTCACCCTTGTGAATATGTGTGGTGAAGTATCCAAAACAGAGCGTGATGTAGTGTCCAGTGTTAGAGATCCCTGTGCGCATGTGTCAGCTGGTGAGTGTTGGAGTGAAGAGAAGTGTCATATTTGAGGAACAAAGTGAGAGCTCACGCGGGTTGTTTGAGTGCATTCGTCGGGCAGTCAAAATATTCAACTGTTGCACCTAACTTATGTTTCTCCGGTTGCAAGAGATATTCATGGTGCGAGTTTGAAGAAGCCTCCATGACGGAGATCGAGCGTGAGTGTTCATTTAATTTATTAACAGTTATTTGTACAACTATTTGTTACATTTAATGTTGTGATTTCTGAAGGGGAAGTAAATGATTCTTCTTTCTCCTGTCACAAATTATGTTAGAGGGGAGAAGTGAGACACGCGAGCGTACACGTGAGTTATTAGTCACGTGATTGTTCCTGTGAGGCGCAGCGCTTCTTAAAGTGTCATTTATTCGGTTCTCTATGACAAATGCTTTTATTGAATAAACGGGAAATATGATTAGTGTTGAAGTGTTAATGTTCATCTAAGCCAACTTCTAATTTGTTTTAAGAGAAGGAATGTATGGGAAAGTATTAAATATACTGATTCATTCTGATATGCAAGTATGAGTGGCTTATATGTATGAATCTTTTATTAATCTTTCTGTTTTATTTTTCTAGGAAACAGTAAAAGCCACTACCGTTGTTTATTAGGGGTTGAATTATTTACATAAGTAGTTTTGTGTAATTTGTTTCATTTTGGGATATTTGTAACTCTTTCTGAGAAGTTGTGAAGTGACGCTGATGTGAATCAATACTCTGAATCATATAAAAGGTGAAATAACCATAAGGGAAGAAAAAGATACAGAGTTTGACTTTTATTTTTGTTTGTTTTCTTTGTTATTTTGGAACATTGTATTTCAGATATACAAGTGTGAGTATTGGCATCCTATTATAATTTTGTTTTGTTCTTTTGCTGCTGTAAACGCCTACACACAAAGGGGAACCACAGACATTAAATGCCGTGTCTTTCTCAAGCGCGGTCGGAAATAAAGAATCCATTTTAGATGTCTTGCTGTGTCTGTGTCTCTTTAAAAGGAAGCACGTTCACACGGCCACATATACATATATATATTTCTTTTCTTTAAGAAAGTGATTAAATGAGTCGTCATTTCCTTGACTAGAAATACTAGACAACCAGCATTTAGATCGGAGTCAAATGCAGTCATATACAAAGGGATAAAATTGATGCCAATAGAAGATAAATGAAAAAAAGCAATACAGAGAAAAACAAATAATTACTCTTACCTGGAAAGAATCACTAATTTCTGCGTCAAGCCCATCAAGATCATCCACAGAGGACTGAGTCTTTTTCAGAGTCAGGTCAGAGGTCAGTGTGCCCTCATTATAAGATCTGACGAATTTGAAGTCACTAGTGCGCGAGCCCGTGGTCAGGTATGCGTCATAATTGTAAGTGCTGCGGAGAGTTCCCGCGCCCTCCACGTCTGCGTAATTTGGAGGCAGATACGCGCTGGGAATGGCTACAGCTCCATCAAACAACAGTCTGGGCTTTCTCCTGCGACAAAACCTCACGGCCAGAATGATGATGATGAAGGTGAGGAAGAAAGTGGAAACGGACACCAGCGCGATGATCAAATAAAACGTCAGTTTGGAGCTGCTCTCGTCATGAGACATGTCTTTCAGTTCAGGAACTTCAGCCAAGTTATCTGATATGAGTAAATACAATGCGCACGTGGCTGAGAGAGAGGACTGTCCGTTATCTCTCACGGAGACAATCAGGTTCTGTTTCATGCTGTCAGATTCAGAAATGTCCCGCTGCGTCCTGATCTCTCCGCTGTGGACACCGATAGTGAAAAGTCCCGGATCAGTCGCTTTAATAATGTGATACGAGAGCCACGCGTTCTGTCCAGAATCCGCGTCCACGGCGATCACCTTGGAGACCAGGGAGCCCCCCTGCGCAGCTTTGGGGACCATCTCGGTCATGAAGGAGTTCCCTTCCGGAGAGGGGTATAATATCTGAGGGGAGTTATCATTCTCATCCGTTATGAAGACACTCACGGTCACGTTACTGCTCAGAGGAGGAGATCCGTTGTCTCTGGCTAACACGAGCACTTTAAAACTTCTCATCTGCTCGTAATCAAACGACCTCACGGCATGAAGGATCCCCGTGTCTCCGTTAATGGATAAAAAGGAGGACACCGGTGCGCCATTGACATCAGAGGGCAACAGAGAATAAACTACAGTGCCATTCTGTCTCCAGTCCGGGTCTGTAGCTGATACTGAACAAATAGAGGAGCCCGGTTTGTTATTTTCTTGCACATTAGCTCTGTAATTCTGCTCTTCAAATACAGGTGGGTTATCATTCACGTCAGCTACAGTCAAGTGAATATTCTTAGTGGAAGATAAAGGTGGAGAGCCCTCATCAGTAGCAGTAATTGTGACGTTATAATCAGACACCAGCTCGCGGTCTAATTCACCTGTGGTCACCAGAGAATAGTAATTTTTGATTGAAGGTACGAGTTTAAATGGGGCGTTTTGCTGAATGGAGCAGCGCACCTGTCCGTTCTTCTCAGAGTCTCTGTCCTGCACATTAAGGATGCCAACCTCTGTGCCGGGTGATGCATTCTCTGGGACGGGGATTTTAAGTGACTTAATCATTATCTTAGGGGCGTTATCATTGACATCATTAACATCTATTACTACAGTGGATCGTCCTGCCAGCCCTTGACCATCTTTAGCTTGAATTGGAAGTTCAAATGATCTCGCTTTCTCAAAATCAATGAGTCCCGTAACTTTAATCTCACCAGACACGGCATCAAGAGAAAATATTTCCATAAAATTTTCTGATAAAAGGCCAAATTCATATGTCACTTCTCCGTTTTGTCCCTCGTCAGCATCAGTAGCGCTCACAGTAACCACTACAGTATCTACAGGAGAATTTTCAGGCAGACTGACTTTATAGACGGCCTGACTAAAGACTGGAGCATTATCATTAGCATCCAGTACAGTGACGTGTATGGCTACAGTACCTGATCTCGGTGGAGTCCCGCCATCAACCGCAGTGACAATTAAAGTCACCTCTTTTTGCTGCTCGCGATCCAACTCTTTATTAATAACCAGTTCTCCGTATTTGTTTCCATTTGCCCCAGTAAGAACACTCAGAAGAAAGTGTTCATTGTTTTGTAATGTGTATGACTGCACTGAATTCACACCAATATCCGCATCATGAGCCTCATCTAATAAGTAACGAGATCCTTTGTCTGCGGATTCACTTATTTCGAATTTGATTGTATTTTGTTTGAACTGTGGAGAATTATCATTTATGTCCTCAATATTAAGGATGAATCGATGCAGCTCCAAAGGATTTTCCAGCACGAACTCCTGTTTTATTACGCATGAAGATTTCTTTCCACAAAGCCCCTCTCTGTCGATCCTCTCCGCTACGGTCAGTTCTCCAGTATTCAGATTAATGTCGCAGAATCGTTTTCCCTCGTCCTCGATATCAATTCGAGCATCACGACTTGATAATCTGTTCACATCGAGCCCGAGATCCTTTGCTATATTTCCAATCACAGATCCGCGTTTCATCTCCTCCGGAAAAGAATAGCTCACGTCTCCATTAGCGGTGCGCGCCATAAGCACGAAGAACAAAAGGCCAAACATCTGATACGCAACACAAAAGCTATTGAAATCCATATAGATGCACAAATATAACATTATTAAAGATTCACGCAAAACACATAAATTAGCTACATGTAAGACTTGAACAAAAGGCAAATACAAACGATTAGAGAATGAAACACTATCGACGTTTTCCAATAACGAGGCGAGCTGGAAAGGACTGACCCTGCAATGACATCATGAACAGGGTGGAGAAAAGAACAATTTGAAATGTAAAAGGTTTTACTGGTGAACAGCGACACTGTGAGTTAAATGAAGAAACTGCACAATACTGTATTTGACAGCACAGGCGCAACTTTGATCGAACAGAAGTGTTTGTTACGAAATTATTTCACAGTGTCACGGAACGAAAGGCATTATTGCTTGAAGAAAACAGCATGCACAAGAACTGCATATAATATAGATCAACAAAGCCTCGATTATATAGAGAGTTGAATTACATACAAAACAAATTCCCCAAACAATACAGAGACGATCTGAGCAGCATCATGGAAAGCAAAATAAAAAAAACTGGGACATTATTTTCTCTGTCGTTTAGCTGAAGTGCTTTTTTAAAAGCATGTTTTAAAGTCAAATTTAATGACATGAATTTACAAATCTTTTCAAATGAATTAAACTACATATTAATGACTCATTGGAGAGAGGAATATTTTCGCCGCAGACTTTATAAGTGAAAAGAGAGGAACATTTTGCTGATGAAGAAACGTCGCTAAAACAATGACGTTAAAAAATGTTCAGACCACAAACAAATGGAAAAAAACAAAAACAAAAAGGAGTAACCTACAAAACTAACTTTTAACTTGATTTTATTTTTCTCTCTTGACTTTAAATCTCTTGCAATCAAAATTATCAGTCAATGAAAAAATCATAATGAAACAAACAACTCAATGAGTAATTCATGACAATAGGTGAAACTTTGGAGTGTAGACTGCATTTCAGAACCCACAATCACATCTAATATTGTTCACAATTTACTCCAAAATATACTTTAGTGAGACTCATTTCTATTTCTTTAACAAGAGAAAAGATGCAATAACCAAAGAATGCAAAGTTTGTCCAATACAAAGACATTCAAAATATTTTAATACTCCTGAATATATTGAAAACAGAGGAATCATTAAAAGGCAGAGCTGCAACCATTCATTTAATCATTCACTCATTAAACAGAGAAGCAATACAAAATAAATAAATACAAATAAAATCTAAGACACAGATTATAGATCATATCTGTTCAGCACCATGGACAGCAACATGGAAAAATCACATTACTCGGCGTATTGTAAGTGAATGAGCACATATAAATCCTTGAGCTTAATTTAAATAAATAACTATTTACAACCTAATTCAGTATTAAAATCGTTTCGTTTAGAGGATGGCAAAATAATAACAATACGCCTAGATTTCACCAGACTTGGTGTGTCAGAGAAAAGACAACTGACTCTTTATAGATGCGCAAATTAATGATAAAACATGGATTGAAACTGCTTAAACTTTACAAAAAGTTATTTTACTTCTTACTTTAATCTGTTAAATCAAAAGTATTATCCCGCCATGAAATACTTGAATGAAACAAAAAATACTGTTTAAAGTAGTAAACCACCAATAAACTTTCATTATTACATCACGAATAATTGTTAACACGGCAAACGAAACTTAAAATTAGAGATTAAATATTATTATACAATTGTGCAAGAAAGCAGTGGTCAGCATTATGGTGTTTTTCTGTTCCAAGAATAAAGAATGAAAAAGGGAAACTCGTATATTAAAAAAGTCTATTATAATATAAATGAAGCAGAGGAAGAGAATTATTACTCACATTTCCTACCTGAAACGCATCAAGATCTTCAAGATCATCCACAGAGGACTGAGACTTTTTCAGAGTCAGGTCAGAGGTCAGTGTGCCCTCATTATAAGATCTGATGAATTTGAAGTCACTAGTGCGCGAGCCCGTGGTCAGGTATGCGTCATAATTGTAATTGCTGCGGAGAGTTCCCGCGCCCTCCACGTCTGCGTAATTTGGAGGCAGATACGCGCTGGGAATGGCTACAGCTCCATCAAACAACAGTCTGGGCTTTCTTCTGCGACAAAACCTCACGGCAAGAACGATGATGATGAAGGTGAGGAAGAAAGTGGAAACGGACACCAGCGCGATGATCAAATAAAACGTCAGTTTGGAGCTGATCTCGTCATGAGACATGTCTTTCAGTTCAAGAACTTCAGCCAAGTTATCTGATATGAGTAAATACAATGCGCACGTGGCTGAGAGAGAGGACTGTCCGTTATCTCTCACGGAGACAATCAGGTTCTGTTTCATGCTGTCCGATTCAGAAATGTCCCGCTGCGTCCTGATCTCTCCGCTGTGGACACCGATAGTGAAAAGTCCCGGATCAGTCGCTTTAATAATGTGATACGAGAGCCACGCGTTCTGTCCAGAATCCGCGTCCACGGCGATCACCTTGGAGACCAAGGAGCCCGCCTGCGCAGCTTTGGGGACCATCTCGGTCATGAAGGAGTTCCATTCCGGAGAGGGGTATAATATCTGAGGGGAGTTATCATTCTCATCCGTTATGAAGACACTCACGGTCACGTTACTGCTCAGAGGAGGAGATCCGTTGTCTCTGGCTAACACGAGCACTTTAAAACTTCTCAACTGCTCGTAATCAAACGACCTCACGGCATGAAGGACCCCGGTGTCTCCGTTAATGGATAAAGAGGAGGACACCGGTGCGCCATTGACATCAGAGGGCAACAGTGAATAAACTACAGTGCCATTCTGTCTCCAGTCCGGGTCTGTAGCTGATACTGAACAAATAGAGGAGCCCGGTTTGTTATTCTCTTGCACATTAGCTTTGTAATTCTGCTCTTCAAATACAGGTGGGTTATCATTCACGTCA
The DNA here is from genome assembly GCA_032164185.1 of Moxostoma hubbsi. Lineage (NCBI taxonomy): Eukaryota > Metazoa > Chordata > Actinopteri > Cypriniformes > Catostomidae > Moxostoma > Moxostoma hubbsi. The sequence continues at coordinate 3,485,019 of JAVLUX010000016.1, read as the reverse complement.
GCTACAGTCAAGTGAATATTCTTAGTGGAAGATAAAGGTGGAGAGCCCTCATCAGTAGCAGTAATTGTGATGTTATAATCAGACACCAGCTCGCGGTCTAATTCACCTGTGGTCACCAGAGAATAGTAATTTTTGATGGAAGGGACGAGTTTAAATGGGGCGTTTTGCTGAATGGAGCAGCGCACCTGTCCGTTATTCTCAGAGTCTCTGTCCTGCACATTAATGATGCCAACCTCTGTACCAGGTGATGCATTCTCTGGGACGGGGATTTTAAGAGATTTAATCGTTATCGAAGGGGCGTTATCATTGACATCAATAACATCTATAAATACAGTGGATCGTCCTGCTAGCCCTTGACCATCTTTAGCTTGAATTTGAAGTTCAATTGAAATCTCCTCCTCTAAATCAATGAGTCCCGTCAGTTTAATCTCACCAGACACTGCATCAAGGAAAAATATTTCCCGGAAAATTTCGGATAAATGACTAAATGCATATGTCACTTCTCCATTTTGTCCCTCGTCAGCATCAGTAGCGCTCACAATAACCACTACAGTATCTACAGGAGAATTTTCAGGCAGACTGACTTTATAGACGGCCTGACTAAAGACTGGAGCATTATCATTAGCATCCAGTACAGTGACGTGTATGGCTACAGTACCTGATCTCGGTGGAGTCCCGCCATCAACCGCAGTGACAATAAAAGATATCTCCTGCTCATGCTCGCGATCCAAATCTTTATTAAGAACCAGTTCTCCGTATTTGTTTCCATTTGCCCCAGTAAGAACACTCAGAAGAAAGTGATCATTGTTTTGTAATGTATATGACTGCACTGAATTCACACCAATATCCGCATCATGAGCCTCATCTAATAAGTAACGAGATCCTTTGGCTGCGGATTCCCTTATTTCGAATTTTATGACACTTTCTGTGAAATGTGGTGAATTATCATTTATATCCTCAATATTAAGGATGAATCGATGCAGCTCCAAAGGATTTTCCAGCACGAGCTCCAGTTTTATTACGCATGAAGATTTCTTTCCACAAAGCCCCTCTCTGTCGATCCTCTCCGCTACGGTCAGTTCTCCAGTATTCAGATTAATGTCGCAGAATCGTTTTCGGTTTCCTTCAGTATCAATGCGAGCATCCCCACTTGATAATCTGTTCACATCGAGCCCGAGATCCTTTGCTATATTTCCAATGACAGATCCGCGTTTCATCTCCTCCGGAAAAGAATAGCTCACGTCTCCATTAGCGGTGCGCACCATAAGCACGAAGAACAAAAGGCCAAACATCTGACGAGCAACGCTGAATCTTCTCAAATCCATTTGAAGATTACATTAATTAAATTCCCTTAATAAAGCCTAAATGCAAGACTACAGCACGAGTGAGACAAAAGGTCACATCAGAGAATCCGTCATCGTCGACACATTTATATAATGAAGAGCTGGAAGCCCTGTGTATGACATCACAAAAGGGAGGAGGACAGACGAATTTGAATGCTGATGGTTTTACAGGTGAACAGCGACACCATGAGTAAAGTTAAGCAACTGCACTAAATTCAAGTGTTCTGACAGCATTTAGAGATAGAAGTTGGATTGCATAATTTACCAACATTAAGTATCACATTCTCCAGAGATGTAAAATAAGCACGAACAACATTTTCTAGAACATTCTCACAAATAAACAACTGCATGAGGATCTACAGCCTACATAATAGCAAAAACAGCACCAGAATAAGACACTTTCTGTTCAACACATAAGCAACAAGAACACAACCATAATTTTACACCCATTAGACCACAACATTTAAATCTAGACTGAGCAAAAACTAACTTTTTAGCTTTAAAAAATTACAGAATTGTTTTTGTAATCTTTAAATGTATATAAATATTAGTGCTGTCGATGTTAACGCATTAACGCAAAATTTGTTTGACTGCACAATTTTTAACGACGTTAATGCGTAATTTGACACATTGAATAAAACCTAGTTCATGAGAAGCGTCTTGATTTGTGTAAACGCTGCTAATGTCACATTGACCGTCGGGAAAATGTTGGGAGACGTTATGCTGATTCCTTCGCTAAGTGCTCTATCAATGTAGCACAGCAGTTAAACATGTTCGCAAAGCACAGATAGAGCTCGGAACTTTGTAAAATGATTGCTGCTCCAAGACAATTTTGCGGCGCGGCGCAAGCGCGAGGCAGACGCGAAGTGAAAGTGTGAGCGCAAGACGCCCGCAACTGCTACCGGGTCCTTGAACAACGTATATCGTGCCAGTAAAGGCAGCCAGTGGAGCTTCTGGGGAGTTGGTGTCTTACGCATACTTCGTAACATGTGTATATGGAGTGCCGGTACTGATTACCGGCGAACGGAAACCCTGTTGCTGGCTAAAAGGTTCTGTCACAGTCTCTGTTTGATAGTGCACTAGCCAATGCAGAAGTTGGAGACATTTCTGGAACCCTGCAGGTAATCTACACTGTCATTAGCCAATTTTATCCCACCGCTTACAATTGTGACTGGGGTCAAAAAGGAGATTTCGCAAAGAATTGTCAATTGTAAATGACGTGCAGACTTCTCTGCATGAGTGGTGCAAATAGCCACATGACCAGAGTTGACCATTCCACTGTGCTCCTGGAAAGTTTATGTCTGTCAAAACTCCATAAAAGGAAATCATGCCGTAATACACATAAACAAAAAACGGTAGTTGTATCATTTGAATAGTGTTGTGTTCATTTTCTGTTGTTCAACTCTGTTGGTGGGGTAGGTTTTGTGTGGATGACTGAAAAAATACATCTGGAAGCATATTTTGTCCACTCATGATTATAAAGATATTGCGATTGACTACAAAAACCTATTTGATTAAACTATTTTAATATTTTGACAGACCTAATATATATATTTTAGTTAAACATGTTTTAATGTAGTGTAAACTGTTATTGAACAATAGCATGAGTTTAAATTAGCATAAATCATGTTTAATACATTGTGTAAACTCTTTTGTTGTTTGTTTGTTAGTTCATGATATAACTAATTCACTTAAAAAAAAATTATGAATATAACCTTGTTGTAAAGTGAAACTAGAACATTATTTTAAGGTAATTTTAATGCACTGCAGCAATATTTTTAGAAACAACACCCACTCACAAAATCAAAGTTAATCAATAACACAATCAAATCAGACAAATAACTTTTTTGACCAAAAAATATTCTAAAAAGGCATAAAAAGCAAACGCACATTCAAAATATAAGCCATTTCAACAGGGATAAAGCAGAAAGACTAGAATCACAATTTGTCCTACCTGAAGCGAATCACTCATGTCGGTATCAAGTCCATCAAGATCATCCACAGAGGACGGAGTCTTTTTCAGAGTCAGGTCAGAGGTCAGTGTGCCCTCATTATAAGATCTGATGAATTTGAAGTCACTAGTGCGCGAGCCCGTGGTCAGGTATGCGTCATAATTGTAAGTGCTGCGGAGAGTTCCCGCGCCCTCCACGTCTGCGTAATTTGGAGGCAGATACGCGCTGGGAATGGCTACAGCTCCATCAAACAACAGTCTGGGCTTTCTCCTGCGACAAAACCTCAAGGCCAGAATGATGATGATGAAGGTGAGGAAGAAAGTGGAAACGGACACCAGCGCGATGATCAAATAAAACGTCAGTTTGGAGCTGCTCTCGTCATGAGACATGTCTTTCAGTTCAGGAACTTCAGCCAAGTTATCTGATATGAGTAAATACAATGCGCACGTGGCTGAGAGAGAGGACTGTCCGTTATCTCTCACGGAGACAATCAGGTTCTGTTTCATGCTGTCAGATTCAGAAATATCCCGCTGCGTCCTGATCTCTCCGCTGTGGACACCGATAGTGAAAAGTCCCGGATCAGTCGCTTTAATAATGTGATACGAGAGCCACGCGTTCTGTCCAGAATCCGCGTCCACGGCGATCACCTTGGAGACCAGGGAGCCCGCCTGCGCTGCTTTGGGGACCATCTCGGTCATGAAGGAGTTCCCTTCCGGAGAGGGATATAATATCTGAGGGGAGTTATCATTCTCATCCGTTATGAAGACACTCACGGTCACGTTACTGCTCAGAGGAGGAGATCCGTTGTCTCTGGCTAACACGAGCACTTTAAAACTTCTCAACTGCTCGTAATCAAACGACCTCACGGCATGAAGGACCCCGGTGTCTCCGTTAATGGATAAAAAGGAGGACACCGGTGCGCCATTGACATCAGAGGGCAGCAGAGAATAAACTACAGTGCCATTCTGTCTCCAGTCCGGGTCTGTAGCTGACACTGAACAAATAGAGGAGCCCGGTTTGTTATTTTCTTGCACATTAGCTCTGTAATTCTGCTCTTTAAATACAGGTGGGTTATCATTCACGTCAGCTATAGTCAAGTGAATATTCTTAGAGGAAGATAAAGGTGGAGAGCCCTCATCAGTAGCAGTAATTGTGATGTTATAATCAGACACCAGCTCGCGGTCTAATTCACCTGTGGTCACCAGAGAATAGTAATTTTTGATTGAAGGTACGAGTTTAAATGGGGCGTTTTGCTGAATGGAGCAGCGCACCTGTCCGTTATTCTCGGAGTCTCTGTCCTGCACATTAATGATGCCAACCTCTGTACCGGGTGATGCATTCTCTGGGACGGGGATTTTAAGAGATTTAATCATTATCGAAGGGGCGTTATCATTGACATCAATAACATTTATAAATACAGTGGATCGTCCTGCCAGCCCTTGAACATCTTTGGCTTGAATTGGTAGTTCGATTGAACTTTCTTCCTCATAATCAATGAACCCTGTTAGTTTAATCTCTCCAGACACTGCATCAAGAGAAAACATTTCCATAAGACTTTCTGATAAAAGGCCAAACGCATATGTAACTTCTCCATTTTGTCCCTCGTCAGCATCAGTAGCGCTCACAGTAACCACTACAGTATCTACAGGAGAATTTTCAGGCAGACTGACTTTATAGACGGCCTGACTAAAGACTGGAGCATTATCATTAGCATCCAGTACAGTGACGTGTATGGCTACAGTACCTGATCTCGGTGGAGTCCCGCCATCAACCGCAGTGACAATTAATTTGACATTATGCTGCTGCTCGCGATCCAACTCTTTATTCAACACGAGTTCTCCGTATTTGTTTCCATTTGCCCCAGTAAGAACACTCAGAAGAAAGTTCTCATTGTTTTGTAATGTATATGACTGCACTGAATTCACACCAATATCCGCATCATGAGCCTCATCTAATAAGTAACGAGATCCTTTGTCTGCGGATTCCCTTATTTCGAATTTGATTGTATTTTCTTTGAACTGTGGTGAATTATCATTTATGTCCTCAATATTAAGGATGAATCGATGCAGCTCCAAAGGATTTTCCAGCACGAGCTCCTGTTTTATTAGGCATGAAGATTTCTTTCCACAAAGCCCCTCTCTGTCGATCCTCTCCGCTACGGTCAGTTCTCCAGTATTCAGATTAATGTCGCAGAATCGTTTTCTGTTTCCTTCAGTATCAACTCGCGCATCCCGACTTGATAATCTGTTCACATCGAGTCCGAGATCCTTTGCTATATTTCCAATCACAGATCCGCGTTTCATCTCCTCCGGAAAAGAATAGCTCACGTCTCCATTAGCGGCGCGCGCCATAAGCACGAAGAACAAAAGGCCAAACATCTGATACGCAACACAAAAGCTATTGAAATCCATATGGAACCACACAAATAACCACGTTATAAAAAAATGAAATAAATTCGTCTGTACGAGAAAATTGAATCGAATAAATCCAGAACGTGAGACACGATTACAAAATGAGCCACTATCGACGTTTTTCTACAGCGAAGAGAGCTCGAAGCCCTGCGCATGACATCGGAAACAGGGTGGAGGAAAGTGCATTATGGTACTCAACCTTTTACTGGTGAACAGCGACACAGTGAGTTAAACAAAGGAAATAAACACCACTGAAACCTTTGACAGCATAATCAACCCGCCATTGGGATACAAATAGTGTGTTATCCATTAAATTTCGTCACTATATTCAAGGCCCACTGCAGTGTCAATAACAACAAACCTACAGGGTATACAAGTATACGTCACATAAGAGCAAAAACCAGACAACTGGAGAAACTATGTGCAGCACCACGGACAGCAACATGAGAAATAAACCCCTTCAGTCACCTACTGCTTACTATCATTTTACAAAAACATTATATACATTAGCATCAGTCAGTTCATTTTATCATGAAAAATATAGCATGGTTAACCTTTAGTTCTTCATGCTTTAACTAATGTTAACATGTTAAAAGGCATATTTAGAAATTAACATTAATCAACATGAACAAAGGCTCAAAATGATGTTTATTGTTGGTTCATGTTGACTTATGCTACCGTTATCAATTGTAAAAGTGTTACAATAAATATTTTTTCTGAAGTTGACGCAACTGGTTTGACCATTTTAAAGCTGTATTCAAATTTACAAACACATAATATAAACATTAAGATTGCAAACATTTATCATAGAAGTAATATGGGACCAGACATGACCAATGACTCGAATGGACGCACACCAAACCCTAAAAAGTCCATATTAAAATCAAAATTAAAATAAATCTTGATTGATTCAAGGAGGAAGCAAAACATGTGTAACATCAAAATAGAGCAAGCACTTTAGATGCACAACTAAGATTTATAGTTTTTTGTATTTGATCTAAACTCAATCTAACCAGTAGATCAGGGAAAACTTTAATAAAACAAGGAGAGAAAAAGCTGAAAACAGAAACACAACAATGGGCGACAATATAGTGACACGTGACTAAAATGAGGATCACAAGGAAAAATAACAATAATAACAATTAAATGACTTTTAGGTTTTATTGATATTATTACAATAATTAAATGAATAAATATCCTAATACTTAATTCGTAATGTAAGATCACTGTAACAGAAAATATTGCAAAAACAAAAGTTTGATGAATCCTACCTGAAAAGAATCGCCAATCCTCGCATCAAGACCTTCAAGATCATCCACAGAGGACGGAGTCTTTTTCAGAGTCAGGTCAGAGGTCAGTGTACCCTCATTATAAGATCTGATGAATTTGAAGTCACTAGTGCGCGAGCCCGTGGTCAGGTATGCGTCATAATTGTAAGTGCTGCGGAGAGTTCCCGCGCCCTCCACGTCTGCGTAATTTGGAGGCAGATACGCGCTGGGAATGGCTACAGCTCCATCAAACAACAGTCTGGGCTTTCTCCTGCGACAAAACCTCACGGCCAGAACGATGATGATGAAGGTGAGGAAGAAAGTGGAAACGGCCACCAGCGCGATGATCAAATAAAACGTCAGTTTGGAGCTGCTCTCGTCATGAGACATGTCTTTCAGTTCAGGAACTTCAGCCAAGTTATCTGATATGAGTAAATACAATGCGCACGTGGCTGAGAGAGAGGACTGTCCGTTATCTCTCACGGAGACAATCAGGTTCTGTTTCATGCCGTCAGATTCAGAAATGTCCCGCTGCGTCCTGATCTCTCCGCTGTGGACACCGATAGTGAAAAGTCCCGGATCAGTCGCTTTAATAATGTGATACGAGAGCCACGCGTTCTGTCCAGAATCCGCGTCCACGGCGATCACCTTGGAGACCAGGGAGCACCCCTGCGCAGCTTTGGGGACCATCTCTGTCATGAAGGAGTTCCCTTCCGGAGAGGGGTATAATATCTGAGGGGAGTTATCATTCTCATCCGTTATGAAGACACTCACGGTCACGTTACTGCTCAGAGGAGGAGATCCGTTGTCTCTGGCTAACACGAGCACTTTAAAACTTCTCAACTGCTCGTAATCAAACGACCTCACGGCATGAAGGACCCCGATGTCTCCGTTAATGGATAAAAAGGAGGACACCGGTGCGCCATTGACATCAGAGGGCAGCAGAGAATAAACTACAGTGCCATTCTGTCTCCAGTCCGGGTCTGTAGCTGATACGGAACAAATAGAGGAGCCCGGTTTGTTATTTTCTTGCACATTAGCTCTGTAATTCTGCTCTTCAAATACAGGTGGGTTATCATTCACGTCAGCTACAGTCAAGTGAATATTCTTAGTGGAAGATAAAGGTGGAGAGCCCTCATCAGTAGCAGTAATTGTGACCAGCTCGCGGTCTAATTCACCTGTGGTCACCAGAGAATAGTAATTTTTGATTGAAGGTACGAGTTTAAATGGGGCGTTTTGGTGAATGGAGCAGCGCACCTGTCCGTTATTCTCAGAGTCTCTGTCCTGCACATTAATGATGCCAACCTCTGTACCGGGTGATGCATTCTCGGGAATGGGGATTTTAAGTGACTTTATCATTATCGAAGGGGCGTTATCATTGACATCAACAACATCTATAAATACAGTGGCATGACCGGCCATCCCTTGCCCATCTTTAGCTTGAATTTGAAGTTCAATTGAAATCTCCTCCTCATAATCAATGAGTGCCGTCAGTTTAATATCACCAGACACGGCATCAAGAGAAAATATTTCCCGGATCGTTTCGGATAAATGACTAAATGCATATGTCACTTCTCCGTTTTGTCCCTCGTCAGCATCAGTAGCGCTCACAGTAACCACTACAGTATCTACAGGAGAATTTTCAGGCAGACTGACTTTATAGACGGCCTGACTAAAGACTGGAGCATTATCATTAGCATCCAGTACAGTGACGTGTATGGCTACAGTACCTGATCTCGGTGGAGTCCCGCCATCAACCGCAGTGACAATTAAAGTCACCTCTTTTTGCTGCTCGCGATCCAGCTCTTTATTAATAACCAGTTCTCCATATTTTCTTCCATTTGCTCGCGTAAGAACACTCAGAAGAAAGTGATCATTGTTTTGTAATATATATGACTGCACTGAATTCACACCAATATCCGCATCATGAGCCTCATCTAATAAGTAACGAGATCCTTTGGCTGCGGATTCCCTTATTTCGAATTTGATTGTCTTTTCTGTGAACTGTGGTGAATTATCATTTATATCCTCAATATTAAGGATGAATCGATGCAGCTCCAAAGGATTTTCCAGCACGAGCTCCAGTTTTATTACGCATGAAGATTTCTTTCCACAAAGCCCCTCTCTGTCGATCCTCTCCGCTACGGTCAGTTCTCCAGTATTCAGATTAATGTCGCAGAATCGTTTTCTGTTTCCTTCAGTATCAATTCGAGCTTTACGAGATGATAATCTGTTCACATCGAGCCCGAGATCCTTTGCTATATTTCCAATCACAGATCCGCGTTTCATCTCCTCCGGAAAAGAATAGCTCACGTCTCCATTAGCGGTGCGCACCATAAGCACGAAGAACAAAAGGCCAAACATTGGCCCAGAAAGCCAGAAGCTTTGGAAATCCATTCTGGAAATATGCACAAACAAATACACATGTAATGGAAAATGTAATTGTAAGACTACATCTACAACGTGACACAGCAAGGAAGATGATCCGAGATTCCGTCTGTGTCGACGATTTTCTACAATGAGACGAGCTGGAAGACCCGATTATGACGTCATCAACAGGTTGGGGAGAAGTAATATGATATTGCCAAAGATATTACAGGTGAACAGCGACACTAAGAGTTCAAGTAAATAACTGCATAAAGTTCTCTGAAAGAACTGAGCTGAAAGTGGGATGAATAAGTGATACATACATGCAATGACCTCACGATATCGAGGGCCAGATAAAGCTAAAAACATCTTATGGTTGGACACGAGTTAAAAGATTGATTTATAGTGTTCATATAAAAGCCACAGAAGAATATCAAACAGCACAGCTACTGCAGAACCATGGACAGCAACTAAACACACACACACACACACACACACACACACACACACACACACTTTGTTCAACAAGAGAAACAACTTTATTACCTGTAAAATGGCATTTGTTTTGAATTGACTTCTCAAAAATAGGGCAACTGAACCAAAATATAGTGCACACCAGAGTGAACTCAATATACCTGAAATAAATGACTTATTTCCGCATCAAGCCCTTCAAAATCATTGACAATAAATTCGTGGTCATAAAAAAATCACAATGATTTACAGATTAATTCTGTTTAAGATATTATTATTATTATTATTAGTATTATTTATTACATTTTTTTTTATTTTTGTAAATGGAAAAATCTAAATACATCAATTCGTTACATATAAATCATATAAAACGTAAGTTAATATCAGTCTATTATTAACTTGAGTCAATATCAGAGAGAGCAACACTGACTTGATGTCGACACGAAAACTAATCTTCACAAATGGATATGAAATATTAACATTTCTTGCATAAAAAAAAAACTTTAAAAAGTTGATCATACATAAGTTAAATGTGGATGTATTACGTCCCGTATATTATATCATTGTAATATACCCCAGTTTTACTTTACTTTGAATCAATTTAAGATGTTTGTGTTGTGGGATCATTTAGTAGTGAGGTGGACGCCATTTACTTTGAAGGATTCTGAAATCTCTTTGTTATTTATAGAGAGGGAGTTAAGGAAGTGATTTGTGTTTCCTTTCCTTTTCAGTTTTGATAGGTAATTCACTTTCTAAACCCATTTAGGAATAATGTCTTTTGTTTGTTATTTTGTCCAGTTCCACTCCTGACGTTTTACATTCATCCCACTGAATTCTTTAATAATTTTGTTATATTTTACTACATCATGCGTTGTTGTGATCTGTGGTTATTCTGGGACCTGGAGGCAGGATCACTTTTGCACTCTCTCCAACACATTTGTTATCCACCTTCCCAAACCCAGGAAGGTGTGCCGTAACAGATGTAACAAAAAAACTTAGAGTAGGCTCCTTAACAGGGTGAGATAAGTTCTGTTTTGTTTATATTTAGACCTCAATTAATCTTTTTAATAATAATAATAATAATAATAATAATAACAATTTTTATAGCACCTTTTGGCAATTTAGCACAAAGTGCTACACAAAACATAAATCTAATCACACTCAGTGAAACACAAGGTAAAACAGAAATTCACAAAAGAATAAAAGAAAGTCTATTCAAATGAGTTTTTAAACGAGACTTCAAATCAGACACAGATTCAGCAGATCTAATATCCCTGTGCAGTCTGTTCTATAATCGTGGGACCTTCAACACAAAAGCTTGATCACAAAGTCGAAAACAAGGCACAACAATAATCAAGGCAAGATGAAATGAAAGCATGTATAAACTTCTCTGTATTCTTAAAACTCAAAACACGTCTGACCATGGAAATTTATGTTTCGCAGATATAAGGGACGTCTGAAAACTCCACTCACTGCACTAAAACACAGGAGATGTCCACTCAATCATTCAACTCACGTGCAAGATATACATGAAAAAAAACTGTACATTACATTTTCACATTCAGAATGTTCTTAAAACTTCCCAGAGGACAGACAGACAGACTACAGTTGATATTATTACAGTATGATCAATTATAAAATTATAGTCAACCTCAAACTTACCGCGCTAGATCAGTGAGGCCAACTTTTGAGAATGTATCCACAAATAAATAAATATATATATATATATATGTGTGTGTGTGTGTGTGCTGGTCATATAATTAGAATATCATCAAAAAGTTGATTTATTTCAGTAATTCCATTCAAAAAGTGAAACTTGTATAATGTATACATTCATTCCACACAGAATCATATATTTCAAGTGTTCATTCCTTTTAATTTTGATGATTATAACCGACAACAAATGAAAACCCCAAAATCAGTGTCTCAGAAAATTAGAATATTATGAAAAGGTTCAATATTGAAGACACCTGGTGCCACACTCTAATTAGCCAGCTAATTAACTCAAAACACCTGCAAAGGCCTTTAAATGGTCTCTCAGTCTAGTTCTGTAGGCTACACAATCATGGGGAAGACTGCTGACTTGACAGCTGTCCAAAAGACGACCATTGACATCTTGCACAAGGAGGGCAAGACACAAAAGGTCATTGCTAATGAGGCTGGCTGTTCACAGAGCTCTGTGTCCAAGCACATTAATAGAGAGGCGAAGGGAAGAAAAAGATGTGGTAGAAAAAAGTGTACAAGCAATAGGGATAACTGCACCCTGGAGAGGATTGTGAAACAAAACCCATTCAAAAATGTGGGGGAGATTCACAAAGAGTGGACTGCAGCTGGGGTCAGTGCTTCAAGAACCACCATGCACAGACGTATGCAAGACATGGGTTTCAGCTGTCGCATTCCTTGTGTCAAGCCACTCTTGAACAAGTCAGAAGCGTCTCGCCTGGGCTAAAGACTAAAAGGACTGGACTGCTGCTGAGTGGTCCAAAGTTATGTTCTCTGATGAAAGATGGAAATCAAGGTCCCAGAGTCTGGAGGAAGAGAGGAGAGGCACAGAATCAACATTGCTTGAAGTCCAGTGTAATGTTTCCACAGTCAGTGATGGTTTGGGGTGCCATGTCATCTGCTGGTGTTGGTCCACTGTGTTTTCTGAGGTACAAGGTCAACACAGCCGTCTACCAGGAAGTTTTAGAGCACTTCATGCTTCCTGCTGCTGACCAATTTTATGGAGATGCAGATTTCATTTTCCACCAGGACTTGGCACCTGCACAAAGTGGCAAAGCTAACAGTACCTGGTTTAAGGACCATGGTATCCCTGTTCTTAATTGGCCAGCAAACTCGCCTGACCTTAACCCTATAGAAAATCTATGGGGTATTGTGAAGAGGAAGATGCGATACGCCAGACCCAACAATGCAGAAGAGCTGAAGGCCACTATCAGAGCAACCTGGGCTCTCATAACACCTGAGCAGTGCCACAGACTGATCTACTCCATGCCACGCCGCATTGCAGCAGTAATTCAGGCAAAAGGAGCCCCAACTAAGTATTGAGTGCTGTACATGCTCATACTTTTCATGTTCATACTTTTCAGTTGGCCAACATTTCTAAAAATCCTTTTTTTGTATTGATCTTAAGAAATATTCTAATTTTCGGAGATACTGAATTTGGGATTTTCATTAGTTGTCAGTTTTAATCATCACAATTAAATGAAATAAACATTTGAAATATATCAGTCTGTGTGTAATGAATGAATATAATATCCAAGTTTCACTTTTTGAATGGAATTACTGAAATAAATCAACTTTGATGATATTCTAATTATATGACCAGCACCTGTACCTGTGTATGTGTAGATATGACCAGGCCAATAATAGCCTGCAATTGGAATACATACCCCTAGGGGTCACCCTTGTGAATATGTGTGGTTAAGTATCCAAAATAGAGCGTGATGTAGTGTCCAGTGTTAGAGATCCCTGTGCGCATGTGTCAGCTGGTGAGTGTTGGAGTGAAGAGAAGTGTCATATTTCAGGAACAAAGTGAGAGCTCACGCGGGTTGTTTGAGTGCATTCGTCGGGCAGTCGAAATATTCAACTGTTGCACCAAACTTATGTTTCTCCGTTTGCAAGAGATATTCATGGTGCGAGTTTGAAGAAGCCTCCATGACGGAGATCGAGCGTGAGTGTTCATTTAATTTATTAACAGTTATTTGTACAACTATTTGTTACATTTAATGTTGTGATTTCTGAAGGGGAAGTAAATGATTCTTCTTTCTCCTGTCACAAATTATGTTAGAGGGGAGAAGTGAGACACGCGAGCGTACACGTGAGTTATTAGTCACGTGATTGTTCCTGTGAGGTGCAGCGCTTCTTAAAGTGTCATTTATTCGGTTCTCTATGACAAATGCTTTTATTGAATAAAGGGGAAATATGATGAGTGGTGAAGTGTTAATGTTCATCTGAGCCAACTTCTAATTTGTTTTAAGAGAAGGAATGTATGGGAAAGTATTAAATATACTGATTCATTCTGATATGCAAGTATGAGTGGCTTATATGTATGAATCTTTTATTAATCTTTCGGTTTTATTTTTATAGGAAACAGTAAAAGCCACTACCGTTGTTTATTAGGGGTTGAATTATTTACATAAGTAGTTTTGTGTAATTTGTTTCATTTTGGGATATTTGAAACTCTTTCTGAGAAGTTGTGAAGTGACGCTGATGTGAATCAATACTCTGAATCATATAAAAGGTGAAATAACCATAAGGGAAGAAAAAGATACAAAGTTTGACATTTATTTTTGTTTGTTTTCTTTGTTATTTTGGAACATTGTATTTCAGATATACAAGTGTGAGTATTGGCATCCTATTATAATTTTGTTTTGTTCTTTTGCTGCTGTAAACGCCTACACACAAAGGGGAACCACAGACATTAAATGCCGTGTCTTTCTCAAGCGCGGTCGGAAATAAAGAATCCATTTTAGATGTCTTGCTGTGTCTCTTTAAAAGGAAGCACGTTCACACGGCCGGTTCAACATATACACAGATATATACATACACAGATATATACATACACATATATATATTTCTTTTCTTTAAGAAAGTGCTTAAATGAGTCGTCATTTCCTTGACAAACGAGACTACCAACATTTAGATCGGAGTCAAATGCAGTCATATACAAAGAGATAAAATTGATGCCGACAGAAGATAAATGAATAAAAGCAAAACAGAGAAAAATAAATAATTACTCTTACCTGGAAAGAATCACTAATTTCTGCGTCAAGCCCATCAAGATCATCCACAGAGGACGGAGTCTTTTTCAGAGTCAGGTCAGAGGTCAGTGTGCCCTCATTATAAGATCTGATGAATTTGAAGTCACTAGTGCGCGAACCCGTGGTCAGGTATGCGTCATAATTGTAAGTGCTGCGGAGAGTTCCTGCGCCCTCCACGTCTGCGTAATTTGGCGGCAGATACGCGCTGGGAATGGCTACAGCTCCATCAAACAACAGTCTGGGCTTTCTCCTGCGACAAAACCTCACGGCCAGAATGATGATGATGAAGGTGAGGAAGAAAGTGGAAACGGACACCAGCGCGATGATCAAATAAAACGTCAGTTTGGAGCTGCTCTCGTCATGAGACATGTCTTTCAGTTCAGGAACTTCAGCCAAGTTATCTGATATGAGTAAATACAATGCGCACGTGGCCGAGAGAGAGGACTGTCCGTTATCTCTCACGGAGACAATCAGGTTCTGTTTCATGCTGTCCGATTCAGAAATGTCCCGCTGCGTCCTGATCTCTCCGCTGTGGACACCGATAGTGAAAAGTCCCGGATCAGTCGCTTTAATAATGTGATACGAGAGCCACGCGTTCTGTCCAGAATCCGCGTCCACGGCGATCACCTTGGAGACCAGAGAGCCCCCCTGCGCAGCTTTGGGGACCATCTCGGTCATGAAGGAGTTCCCTTCCGGAGAGGGGTATAATATCTGAGGGGAGTTATCATTCTCATCCGTTATGAAGACACTCACGGTCACGTTACTGCTCAGAGGAGGAGATCCGTTGTCTCTGGCTAACACGAGCACTTTAAAACTTCTCGACTGCTCGTAATCAAACGACCTCACGGCATGAAGGACCCCGGTGTCTCCGTTAATGGATAAAAAGGAGGACACCGGTGCGCCATTGACATCAGAGGGCAACAGAGAATAAACTACAGTGCCATTCTGTCTCCAGTCCGGGTCTATAGCTGATACTGAACAAATAGAGGAGCCCGGTTTGTTATTCTCTTGCACATTAGCTCTGTAATTCTGCTCTTCAAATACAGGTGGGTTATCATTCACGTCAGCTACAGTCAAGTGAATATTCTTAGTGGAAGATAAAGGTGGAGAGCCCTCATCAGTAGCAGTAATTGTGATGTTATAATCAGACACCAGCTCGCGGTCTAATTCACCTGTGGTCACCAGAGAATAGTAATTTTTGATTGAAGGTACGAGTTTAAATGGGGCGTTTTGCTGAATGGAGCAGCGCACCTGTCCGTTATTCTCAGAGTCTCTGTCCTGCACATTAATGATGCCAACCTCTGTACCGGGTGATGCATTCTCTGGGATGGGGCTATTCAGAGAATTGATCATAATAAGTGGTGGGTTATCATTGATATCAGTAACATCAATTAAAACAGTAGATCGTCCTGCTAGACCTTGACCATCTTTAGCTTGAATTGGAAGTTCAATTGTAATTTCCTCCTCATAATCAATGAGTCCCGTAACTTTAATCTCACCAGACACTGCATCAAGAGAAAACATTTCCATAAGAACTTCTGATAAATGGCCAAATTCATATGTAACTTCTCCATTTTGTCCCTCGTCAGCATCAGTAGCGCTCACAGTAACCACTACAGTATCTACAGGAGAATTTTCAGGCAGACTGACTTTATAGACGGCCTGACTAAAGACTGGAGCATTATCATTAGCATCCAGTACAGTGACGTGTATGGCTACAGTACCTGATCTCGGTGGAGTCCGGCCATCAACCGCAGTGACAATTAAAGTCACCTCTTTTTGCTGCTCGCGATCCAACTCTTTATTAAGAACCAGTTCTCCATATTTGTTTCCATTTGCCCCAGTAAGAACACTCAGAAGAAAGTGATCATTGTTTTGTAATGTGTATGACTGTACTGAATTCACACCAATATCCGCATCATGAGCCTCATCTAATAAGTAACGAGATCCTTTGTCTGCGGATTCCCTTATTTCGAATTTGATTGTATTTTGTTTGAACTGTGGTGAATTATCATTAATGTCCTCAATATTAAGAATGAATCGATGCAGCTCCAAAGGATTTTCCAGCACAAGCTCCAGTTTTATTACGCATGAAGATTTCTTTCCACAAAGCCCCTCTCTGTCGATCCTCTCCGCTACGGTCAGTTCTCCAGTATTCAGATTAATGTCGCAGAATCGTTTTCTGTTTCCTTCAGTATGAATTCGAGCTTTTCGACTTGATAATCTGTTCACATCGAGCCCGAGATCCTTTGCTATATTTCCAATCACAGATCCGCGTTTCATCTCCTCCGGAAAAGAATAGCTCACGTCTCCATTAGCGGTGCGCACCATAAGCACGAAGAACAAAAGGACAAACATCTGATGAGCAACGCTGAATCTTCTCAAATCCATACAGATGCACAAAAATCACGTTATTAAATATTCACGCAAAATATATAAATTAGCTACATTTAAGACTAGAACAAAAGGCAAATACAAACGATTAGAGAATGAAACACTATCGACGTTTTCCAATAACGAGTCGAGCTGGAATGGACTGACCCTGCAATGACATCATGAACAGGGTGGAGAAAAGCACAATTTGAAATGTAAAAGGTTTTACTGGTGAACAGCGACACTGTGAGTTAAATGAAGAAACTGCACAATACTGTATTTGACAGCACAGGCGCAACTTTAATCGAACAAGAGTGTTTGTTACGAAAATATTTCACAGAGTCACGGACCGAAATGCATTATTGCTTGAAGAAAACAGCATGCACAAGAACTGCATGTAATATAGATCAACAAAGCCTCGATTATACACAGAGTTGAATTACATACAAAACAAATTCCCCAAACAATCCAGAGACACGATCTGACCAGCATCATGGAAAGCAACAGAAAAAACAGCCACATTATTTTCTGTAGTTTAGCAGAAGTGCTTTTATTAAAAGCATGTTTTAAAGTCAAATTTAATTACATGAATTTACAAATCTTTACAAATGAATTAAACTACATATTAATGACTCATTGGATTGAGGAATATTTTCGCCGCAGACTTTAGAAGTGACCAGAGAGGACCATTTTGCTGATGAAGAAACGTCGCTAAAACAATGACGTTAAAAAATGTTCAGGCCACAAACAAATGTATAAAAACAAAAAACAAAAGGAGTAACTTACAAAACTAGCTTTTAACTTGATTTTATTTTTCTCACTTGACTTTAAATCTCTTGCAATCAAAATTATCAGTCAATGAAAAAAACATAATGAAACAAACAACTCAATGAGTAATTCATGACAATAGGTGTGTCGACTGCTTTTCAGAATCCACAATCACATCTAATATTGTTCACAATTTACTCCAAAATATACTTTAGTGAGACTCATTTCTATTTCTTTAACAAGAGAAAAGAAGCAATAACCAAAGAATGCAAAGTGTGTCCAATACAAACACATTCAAAATATTTTAATACTCCTGAATATATTGAAAACAGAGGAATCATTAAAAGGCAGAGCTGCAACCATTCATTTAATAATTCACTCATGAAACAGAGAAGCAATACAAAATAAATAAATACAAGTAAAATCTAAGACACAGATTATAGATCATATCTGTTCAGCACCATGGACAGCAACATGGAAAAAACACATTACTCGGCGTCCTGTAAATGAATGAGCACATTTAAATCCTTGAGCTTATGTTAAATAAATAACTATTTACAACCTCATTCAGTATTAAAATCGTTTCGTTTAGAGGATGGCAAAATAATAACAATATGCCTAGATTTCACCAGACTTGGTGTGTCAGAGAAAAGACAACTGACTCTTTATAGATGCGCAACTTAATGTTAAAACATGGATAGAAACTGCTTAAACTTTACAAAAAGTTATTTTACTTCTTACTTTAATCTGTTAAATCAAAAGTATTATCCCGCCAGGAAATACTTGAATGAAACAAAGAAATACTGTTTAAAGTAGTAAACCACCAATAAACTTTCATTATTACATCACGAATAATTGTTAACACGGCAAACGAAACTTAAAATTAGAGATTAAATATTATTATACAATTGTGCAAGAAAGCAGTGGTCAGCATTATGGTGTTTTTCTGTTCCAAGAATAAAGAATGAAAAAGGGAAACTCATATTTTAAATAAGTCTATTATAATATAAATGAAGCAGAGGAAGAGAATCATTATTCACATATCCTACCTGAAACGCATCAAGATCTTCAAGATCATCCACAGAGGACTGAGACTTTTTCAGAGTCAGGTCAGAGGTCAGTGTGCCCTCATTATAAGATCTGATGAATTTGAAGTCACTAGTGCGCGAGCCCGTGGTCAGGTATGCGTCATAATTGTAAGTGCTGCGGAGAGTTCCCGCGCCCTCCACGTCTGCGTAATTTGGAGGCAGATACGCGCTGGGAATGGCTACAGCTCCATCAAACAACAGTCTGGGCTTTCTCCTGCGACAAAACCTCACGGCCAGAATGATGATGATGAAGGTGAGGAAGAAAGTGGAAACGGACACCAGCGCGATGATCAAATAAAACGTCAGTTTGGAGCTGCTCTCGTCATGTGACATGTCTTTCATTTCAGGAACTTCAGCCAAGTTATCTGATATGAGTAAATACAATGCGCACGTGGATGAGAGAGAGGACTGTCCGTTATCTCTCACGGAGACAATCAGGTTCTGTTTCATGCTGTCCGATTCAGAAATGTCCCGCTGCGTCCTGATCTCTCCGCTGTGGACACCGATAGTGAAAAGTCCCGGATCAGTCGCTTTAATAATGTGATACGAGAGCCACGCGTTCTGTCCAGAATCCGCGTCCACGGCGATCACCTTGGAGACCAGGGAGCCCCCCTGCGCAGCTTTGGGGACCATCTCGGTCATGAAGGAGTTCCCTTCCGGAGAGGGGTATAATATCTGAGGGGAGTTATCATTCTCATCCGTTATGAAGACACTCACGGTCACGTTACTGCTCAGAGGAGGAGATCCGTTGTCTCTGGCTAACACGAGCACTTTAAAACTTCTCAACTGCTCGTAATCAAACGACCTCACGGCATGAAGGACCCCGGTGTCTCCATTAATGGATAAAAAGGAGGACACCGGTGCGCCATTGACATCAGAGGGCAACAGAGAATAAACTACAGTGCCATTCTGTCTCCAGTCCGGGTCTGTAGCTGATACTGAACAAATAGAGGAGCCCGGTTTGTTATTCTCTTGCACATTAGCTCTGTAATTCTGCTCTTCAAATACAGGTGGGTTATCATTCACGTCAGCTACAGTCAAGTGAATATTCTTAGTGGAAGATAAAGGTGGAGAGCCCTCATCAGTAGCAGTAATTGTGATGTTATAATCAGACTCCAGCTCGCGGTCTAATTCACCTGTGGTCACCAGAGAATAGTAATTTTTGATTGAAGGTACGAGTTTAAATGGGGCGTTTTGCTGAATGGAGCAGCGCACCTGTCCGTTATTCTCAGAGTCTCTGTCCTGCACATTAATGATGCCAACCTCTGTACCGGGTGATGCATTCTCGGGAATGGGGCTGTTCAGTGATTTCAGTATTATTATAGGGGCGTTATCATTGACATCTACAATATCTATTAATACAGTGGAGTAACTGGCTTGTCCTTGACCATCTTTAGCTTGAATTGGTAGTTCAATTAAACTCTCCTCCTCATAATCAATGAGTCCTGATAGTTTAATTTTACCAGACACTGCATCAAGAGAAAACATTTCCATAAGACTTTCTGATAAATGGCCAAATTCATATGTCACTTCTCCATTTTGTCCCTCGTCAGCATCAGTAGCGCTCACAGTAACCACTACAGTATCTACAGGAGAATTTTCAGGCAGACTGACTTTATAGACGGCCTGACTAAAGACTGGAGCATTATCATTAGCATCTAGTACAGTGACGTGTATGGCTACAGTACCTGATCTCGGTGGAGTCCCGCCATCAACCGCAGTGACAATTAAAGTCACCTCTTTTTGCTGCTCGCGATCCAGCTCTTTATTAATAACCAGTTCTCCATATTTTCTTCCATTTGCTCGCGTAAGAACACTCAGAAGAAAGTGTTCATTGTTTTGTAATGTATATGACTGCACTGAATTCACACCAATATCCGCATCATGAGCCTCATCTAATAAGTAACGAGATCCTTTGGCTGCGGATTCCCACATTTCCAATTTGATTGTACTTTGTTTGAACTGTGGTGAATTATCATTAATGTCCTCAATATTAAGGATGAATCGATGCAGCTCCAAAGGATTTTCCAGCACGAGCTCCAGTTTTATTACGCATGAAGATTTCTTTCCACAAAGCCCCTCTCTGTCGATCCTCTCCGCTACGGTCAGTTCTCCCGTATTCAGATTAATGTCGCAGAATCGTTTTCTGTTTCCTTCAGTATCAACTCGAGCTTTACGAGATGATAATCTGTTCACATCGAGCCCAAGATCCTTTGCTATATTTCCAATCACAGATCCGCGTTTCATCTCCTCCGGAAAAGAATAGCTCACGTCTCCATTAGCGGTGCGCGCCATAAGCACGAAGAACAAAAGGCCAAACATCTTATAATCAACGCAGAAGGTTTTTCAATTGAAATGGAAGCTAAAAAAATAAACACTTGGATAATATTCCGTGGGTAAAAGAAAATGTAAACGTAAGCCTAAATCCAGAACATCAGACAGAAATACAAACGATCAGAAATGAGCCACGGTCGACGTTTTTCTATAAAAAGGCAATTTGAACACTGCACATGACATCATGAACAGGGTGGAGGAAATTACAATATGAACTTCGATGGTTTTACTGGTGAACAGCGACACTATGAGTTAAAAGAATACCCTGCACAACATTCAAGTCTTTGACTGCACAAGTAACCGGATCTTTCTGTTGAAAAGAGGCGAGATTAATACAATGACGTCACAATAGTTAGTGTCCTGTGCAGTTTAAAGGTATTTGTGGTGCTGTAAACATGTAAAAAAAAATGATCGTGATGAAGATCTAAACAAAGCTACGTGTATACGGAGATGGATTGCTATATAAGAAGAAAACCCTAAAACACACAGAGGCATTATCAATGCAGAACCATGGGCAGAAACGGATAAATAACACCCCTTCAGTCTCCTCAATCCTATAAGGATTGAAATAATAATAATACTAATAATAAAATCGGTAAGATTGTAAAATATTGTTCTAAAAGTTAACAATTTAATTTATAAGGTATCACGATCAAACAATGAAAAATACATTTTACATCATTTATTAGTCTTGGTTAATTTGAATACATTTTTAATTTGACACACAACTAATAATAACGTAAACAACATTGAATGTTAAAATATGTAGTGCAAGTACATATAGAACACTTATAACATTAAACAAGTAATGTATATATATATTGTTTATTGACTGACTGATATAAGTATTGTTAATTGTTAGTTCAAGTTGACCATTGCTTTTACGATGTTAAAATATACTATTTTATGGAAAAGTGTTTCCAAAAACAATTGAGCGTGCAGAACAATCTGTTGAAGTTAAAAGCTATGAAATGACCATTTTAAACTCTTGGCAAATATATATGAATAACAAACGATGGATTGAAAGTTGCAGAAAACACTTTCAGTGGTCACACACAACCATGTTGGCATACATTTCAGCATGACAAAATATGAACCTACAAAATGACCAGTGACGATAGGTAATTATTATTATTATTGTTATTATTATTATTATTAATGGAATAAGACAAACTTTCCATTATTGCTTGAACACTTGTTTTAGTAATATGGAAGATAAACAATCAGCAAACCTGAGCAAGCACTTAACGGTTTCCGGTTTCCATTTGAATAAATCCACTGCAATAATACAGATAAACCATCCGACATGCAAAATCTATAATAAAACAACAAGGTAAATAAATCTCAACGCAAAAACACACAAATAAGTGGCAATAATGGCATGACAAAAATCGCGAAAACAAGACAAAATAACTGTTTTAAGAAGTGCATCACAATATAGGCTATTTTTCTGTATTCACACCCTATTGAAAAAAGTATACTTTATTGTATTTTAAATGTTATTTTTTCAATTGTATATTGCAAATATACTAACCAAAATTGTACTATAATTAGATTTAAAGTATATTAGCATCGTGCTTTTACCAATTTTCACAATACAACTTTTAACACACTTTAAAATGATTGTACTTTAGTATATTATCTCAAAATATGCTTTAGATCAATATACTTGAAGTAGAAAATTGTTTATTTTTTTAAAAGTGTGTTTTTAAAATTACTTACGGGCGCTCATAAAGTCCGGAACTAATTAAGAAAACACTTGTTGAGCGAAGCGCCAAAAAAGACGACAGAAAATAAATGAGCGACATCTACACTTAGTAAACATGCAAGTGTGGCGCTACAGAGAGGGGGAGGGGATATTTTAAAAGACAAAGAGGGTATAAGCTACAAGGGTTAAGAGCCAAAGTCTCCCCGCACTGTCAGGAGACACGGGCCCAACCCAAGTACCCCCGTAATTAATAAAGACAACCCCCGCTAAACACAGACTACGCCACCTTGGGAGTTTCACCCAAGGAAATAACCCAAAAGTGCACACAGTTCCGTTCCCACAGAGATAGAGCAGAGACGTGAATATACAAAAATACTCTTTATTTTAAGATTTAATAATATCTAAAAATACATACCAACCCCACACAAATCATGGCCATAGAACCGGGTCTGGTAACTTAGTAAAATAAATAACACATATTTTAATACAATTCATATAGGAGCACACAGTCGATGGCAGGGAGAGAAATAACAACCTGCTCAATTTCCACTTCCCTATAAATTTCACACGTATACTCGTGCACTCACTTTACCTGTACATATGCAGGTAACACACAAAAATAGTCAAATAGAGTCACAACACTCAGTGAACTAGGGTCCCCGTTATCCCAGAGCAGTTAATGCCCCCTCCCGCCACGCTCCGGCCCCTACCACAGTTAGAAAACTAGAACCTATGAATGACCAGAGGCATATAAAAGAAAACCAATTTCACAATTACCACGAAATTCAATTACACAAAACACATTGTTACGGCACACCTCCACAACTCTTTGGTCTAGGGGTATGGGAAGGTGTGTAACATAGGTTTTGGAGAGAGTGCAGAAGTGATCCTGTCTCCAGGTCCCAGAGTAAATCACAGATCACAACATGTGATATAGTAAAAAATAACAAGTTTATTAAAGAAAACAGTGGGATCAACGGAAGACTTCAGGAGTGGAGCAGGCCAAAATAACAAACAAAGGACATCTTTCCTTAAAAGGGTTTAGAGTGTAACTTACCTCATCCAAAAGGAAAAAGAAAAGAAAATACAAATATCACTTCCCTAACTCCCTCTCTAAACAATAACCAAGAGAAAACACTTTAAAGTAAACGGCATCCACCTCCCTACTAAATAGACCCACAATATAAACAACTACAAACAACAATTCTGTAAGACAACTCTATTTAAAGACAACTGACAAGACTGTTGTCTTACTCACATTTTGTACAGAATTGAAAAGCAATGGGACCAAGAGCTAGAATCATTAATGCAGGAGAAAACATTCTCAGTGTCTCTCTCCCTGTTGAAGAGAGTTGTGGGCCTCTTATACCCTCCATTTCTGTGCTGAGCCAATCATGGTTGATGATTAACAGGTGGGCCTCATTATCCTGCTTAAACGGAGAGCAAAAGTGATAGGGAAAAACACGGAGACACAACACACAATAAACCACATTACATATATCACCATCACAATGATATAATATACGTCCCTTAGGACGTAACACCCCCACTATTAAGTTTACAACCATAGGTTGTAAATTCTACTAGTTCCAATGTACTACAAAGAGTAAAAGAAAATGTGCAGATAGATACTACCTTAACTTTCATCATGGTCTATTCTGGAAAGCGCATCAGCAATCACATTTTCAGTACCTTTAATATGACGGATGTCAAGGTTATACTCCTGAACAATGAGCGCCCAACGCATCAACCGTTGGTTTGAGTTAGACATCTGAGACAAAAATATTAAGGGGTTATGGTCTGTATAGATCACAACGGGAACAGAGCTACCTCCCACATACACATCAAAATGCTGCAACGCCAACAGAAGAGCAAGAGCCTCTTTTTCGATGGTACTATAGCGCTGTTGACATTTAGTGAACTTCTTAGAGAAGTAGGAGATTGGATGATCAACACTTTGACAGCCCTCTTGCAACAACACGGCCCCAGCACCGGTAGCGCTTGCATCAATATGCAGTTTAAACGGCAATTCATAATTAGGAGCAGAAAGCACAGGAGCATTACAAAGCAGATCTTTTGAAGCTTCAAATGCCTTGGTACATTCCTCACTCCATGTGAAAATTTTATTTGAACTTAGTAGGTCAGTAAGGGGAGAGACTACCACAGAGAAGTTTTTGCAAAAACCTCTGTAGTACCCAGTCATTCCCAGGAATCGCCGTAACTCACGCTTGTTACGTGGGGTTGGGAACATAAGGATGGCTTCTACCTTGGCAGCAACAGGTTTCACACACCCCTGACCAACTTGCTTGCCCAGATATGTGACTACAGCCTTACCGAACTCACACTTAGAGAGATTCAGAGTTAGCGAGGCTTCCGCCAAGCGGCTAAATACTAACCTAAGAGTTTGCACATGCTCTTTCCACTTTTTTGAATAGACGACTACATCATCTAAATAAATTTCACAATTTTGCACCTCAGCCAGGACTTTCTGCATAAGTCTCTGAAACGTTGCTGGTGCGTTACGCATGCCGAATGCGAGTACCTTATACTGCATGAAGTGATCCTGTGTTACAAAGGCAGAAATCTCGGAAGCACGGCAGGTAAGAGGCACTTGCCAATATCCTTTAAGAAGGTCAAGCTTGGTAACAAACCTTGAGGTTCCTACCCTATCAACACAATCCTCCATCCGTGGCAAGGGAAACGAATCTGCCTTAGTTATTTTATTTACCTTACGGTAATCAGTACAGAAACGAAAAGAGGCATCTGGTTTGGGAACAAGCAGACAGGGGGAACTCCATGGGCTTTGGCTGGGCACCGCAAGGTCATGACGCAACATGTATTCAACTTCTTCCTTCATAACGTCTCTTTTTCTGGGATTCACTCTGTATGGGTGCTGTTTTATTGGAGTACACTCACCTACCACAATATCATGAAACACCACATTGGTCCTACCCGGCACATCCGAAAACAGAGAGGGATACGTGTGCATTAAACTAATCACCTCCTCTCGTTGACTGTCAGACAAGTGAGAAAGATATTTAGGCAAATCTTTCAATATCACCGAATTTTGTAAATGTTTATCAGAATTTTGAGGGTCTTTGTCAGTTAACCCATCATCATCTAGACAATCGCTAACAGAAGAGGGTGTAGCAGCAGAAACTATAGCTACAGGAAGAGGCTTGTCAGCACGCACCAGATATCGCTTTAGCATGTTTATGTGACACACTCGTGTTTTTCGTCGGCGATCAGGAGTACAGATCACATAATCAGTGTCACTAAGTCTTCGCTTGACTTTATAAGGTCCAGAAAACTTAGCTTGAAACACTGAACCAGGTACAGGCAGAAGAACAACAACAAGATCACCGGGTTTAAATTCTCGTTCAACACTCTTTCGATCAAAACGAATTTTCATCTTGGATTGGGAACTAGTTAAATGTATCTTAGCAACCTCCCAGGCCTTATGAAGTCGTTCTCGGAAGGAGCTAACGTAGTCTAAAATAGACACGGGCGAGGAGTTTTTAGCCAGCATATGTTCACTCAACATTTTCAAGGGTCCTCGAACTGTGTGACCAAACACGAGTTCGGCAGGACTAAATCCCACAGCATCCTGCACAGACTCTCGGGCAGCGAACATGAGTAATGGGAGACCCACATCCCAATCTCCTCCAGTCTCAACACAATAAGCACGAAGCATGGACTTTAAGGTTTGGTGGAATCGCTCAAGTGCACCCTGCGACTCAGGATGGTAAGCACTCGACAACCGATGCGATACCCCAAATGCCTCCAAAGTCTGTTTGAACTTTTTTGAAGTGAAGTTCGAACCCTGGTCTGTTTGGATTTCTCTTGGCAACCCAAACATTGTACAAAACTTTACTAGTTCTTTAATTACAGCTGGAGCTTTAATTGTTCGTAATGGAACTGCTTCAGGGAACCTAGTTGCGGTGCACATGATCGTTAATATGTATTGATACCCTGTTTTAGACTTGGGTAACGGTCCTACACAGTCTAGAATTAACCTTTCAAATGGTTCATTCATTACAGGTATAGGTTGTAAAGGGGCAACTGGAACCTTTTGATTTGGTTTACCTGCTAGTTGGCATACCGTACAAGTTCTACAGAACTCTGAAACCGATGACTTGAAACCAGGCCAGAAAAAATATTTAGAGACACGCCGAAATGTTTTCCTGACCCCCAAATGACCAGAGAGTACATGCTCGTGAGCTAATTTTAGGACTTGTGAACGGTAACCAGAGGGTAAGACAATTTGTTGTATGTCTCGTCCCTCGGAGTCAGAGAGCTGAGGTTTCCATCTACGCAGGAGTATGCCGTCTTCCCAGAAATAAGCTACTCTAGCCTCAGGGACATGTGTAATGTCTACCACCGCATTGATGCACCTGACTAAGGAAGGGTCTGCCTTCTGAGCAGCAGCCAGCTGCTCTCGTCCGACTTTAAGAAACAACTCTGTTTCTTCTGGTGACTTACCAGAGCCAGTAAGCACTTCAGGTTCTATTGTTAACTTACACTCTAGAGGTTCTGAAGGGATGCTTAAAAACGTGTCAGAGAGGTCAACAACATCACCAAACTTCAAAGACTTTGCACGTGTGACTGCACATGCAGGGAAACTTAAAGGAAACTGATGCAAATGTTTGTACAATTCATCCGTAACAAGCTCACTTGTTACTATTGGTCGGGGGAAAACCTTGCCACCTGCAAGATCATTACCTAATAGAAGGCCAACACCATTAATAGGTAACTGTGAACGCACTCCAAGCTTAACTGGACCAGTCACAAGGTCAGAATTTAGATAAACGTTATGAAGTGGTACACTATCACATCCCATTTCAATTCCACGTATCAAAACATTGGTGCCAGTGTATGATTTGGTAGAAAAGGGCAGCAGTTCCTCTAAAATGAAGGACTGAGCTGAACCAGTGTCCCTAAGAATTACGACAGGTCTATGATCAGTGTCAGATAAGGAAACTGTTCCAGACAGGAGAAAAGGCTGCATTGATGCATCCTCTACCCCACATAAACTAGGCACAGTCTGGACAAGTGCAACTTTCTTAGACTTCACATCAGCACCTTTCCGTTTCCAAGCCTGACACTCAGCAATCAGATGATCCGGTTCAAGGCAGTAAAAACAGACACGTCTGTCTCTTCCACCTGAGGCAGACTTACTGTCTGAATGAACATTGTCTTTTGACACACGTGAAAATAAATGCGTCGCATCACGTGTTACAGTATTTTTATTTGAAAATGACGCATTCGATGGCCGGATAGACGGAAATACATTTCGGTGTGTCAAGACAAACTCATCTGCCAACACCGCAGCATCCAGCAGTGAATTTACTTTTTTTTCATTAAGATGAACAACGACACCTTCGGGCAGACAACTTTTGAAGTCCTCCAGCAAGAGCAATTCCTGTAACTGTTCAAAGGTAGCGGTTTTGCTGGAGAAACACCATTTTTCAAACAATGCTCTTTTCTCTCGTGCAAACTCTACATACGTCTGTTTCACTGATTTCGACTGTGCTCTAAACCTTTGGCGGTACGCTTCAGGAACCAGTTCATATGCTCTGAGAACAGCAGGTTTGACTGCATCATAATCGAGACTCTGCTCAATTGGTAACGACGCACAAATTTCTTGAGCCTTACCTGTGAAACTGCATTGCAGCAGCAACGCCCACATATCCCTCGGCCATCTAAGCTTACCCGCCACACGCTCGAAAGCAACGAAGTAAGCATCAACCTCTGACTCTCGAAAGGGAGGCACAAGCTTGATATACTTACTAACATCGAATTCATGATTTCCTCTCTCTACATTCGAAGTAACCAGTCTAGGTGTGGAGGGAGAAACAGCAACAGAGGAGAATCTAGAGCGCGGAGCAGGAACAGGTTTTCTACTCATCTCCTCAGCTCGCAACTTTATACTGCTGAGTTTAATGTCTCGATCTGCTTCTACCTCCACAACTCTTAATTTTAAACGCAAATTTTCATTCTCCTGCTGTTTAATCGAGAGGTCTATCTCTTTTAAACGAATGGCTAACGCAGGATCGAACCTTGCTTTTTCAATAGCATTTATGCCAGGAAAAACATCCTCAGTCACAGCCTCTGCTGCCTCTTCAGGTCGCTCTACTTCCTCACCACCTGGAAGAATGCCAGTGCGCACCAGTTGTTCGTAAAGAGACTCTTTAATTACCCGCTTGGCCGCTTCTCTTGGTACCTCAAAATTAAAGAAATCCGCAATCAAGAGCAGATCCTTTTTGCGACACTTATTAAAAACCTCTGTGGTGGGAGAAAGAGTAAACATTATCAAATCAAACTCCATTTCTATCGCCACAGAGACTTCTTTCCCCTCACAAGAGCGAAAACAGTGAAAAACAGACGTTTAAGAGAGAAAAGAGAAATTGTACTCACCGATTTGGACAAAGAGCCCCCCCAGTTATCACGTCACAGGCTTCAAAAAGAACAAGCGCTTTCGTTTTGGACAGACGAGCCCACAATCTTTACGTCTCAATAGACGATCCCGGACGAGCCCCCAATTGTTACGGCACACCTCCACAACTCTTTGGTCTAGGGGTATGGGAAGGTGTGTAACATAGGTTTTGGAGAGAGTGCAGAAGTGATCCTGTCTCCAGGTCCCAGAGTAAATCACAGATCACAACATGTGATATAGTAAAAAATAACAAGTTTATTAAAGAAAACAGTGGGATCAACGGAAGACTTCAGGAGTGGAGCAGGCCAAAATAACAAACAAAGGACATCTTTCCTTAAAAGGGTTTAGAGTGTAACTTACCTCATCCAAAAGGAAAAAGAAAAGAAAATACAAATATCACTTCCCTAACTCCCTCTCTAAACAATAACCAAGAGAAAACACTTTAAAGTAAACGGCATCCACCTCCCTACTAAATAGACCCACAATATAAACAACTACAAACAACAATTCTGTAAGACAACTCTATTTAAAGACAACTGACAAGACTGTTGTCTTACTCACATTTTGTACAGAATTGAAAAGCAATGGGACCAAGAGCTAGAATCATTAATGCAGGAGAAAACATTCTCAGTGTCTCTCTCCCTGTTGAAGAGAGTTGTGGGCCTCTTATACCCTCCATTTCTGTGCTGAGCCAATCATGGTTGATGATTAACAGGTGGGCCTCATTATCCTGCTTAAACGGAGAGCAAAAGTGATAGGGAAAAACACGGAGACACAACACACAATAAACCACATTACATATATCACCATCACAATGATATAATATACGTCCCTTAGGACGTAACACACATCAACTAAACCAAAAATAAATATAAAAAAAAAATAAAAAAAATAAATAAAAATCACCTTTAACTACAAAATATAATCTACACAAAATACAATCACGTTTATATAAATCACCTTACACACACACACACACAAATTTACTTACAATGGGATAATTACATTCATGCACACACACACACACACGACAAAATAGGAGCACAGAATCAAAGTTCCCCAATGTGAAAACTAATGACACAGACTCACTTTGAAGTCACAGCCCCCGATATGCGGTCGATAAGCAATTCCACAACCTTCCGAGGCGGAGCTCATTTGGGGTGCGATCAGTCCAGCGAACGGGAGCAACAGGGCAAGGCGAAAACCCTGCGTCAATAAGATTTAAAGGGTAAAGCAGAAGGGGAAGCCGGGCCGCGGTCCCATTGTCTATCCACGAGAACACCCGGACATCATACAACATGCACCGCCTCCACTAGAATAAGAGGGGAACTCATAGCAGCTTCTGTACAGAGGTTAGTGCATACAAAACGATTGCTTACCCACCTGATTGTCAGCACGTTGGTCATTTCCGCATCAACTACTCAGTTGAAAAACACAGCGCTGGGTGCCCTAAAATAACAATACGCGTACAGCCAACACTATATACAGCCAACACCCGTATAGCTCCGATGTTTACTGCAAGGGGACATCTGACAGCGTCCGAATTTACACCAGGTGGCCACCAGTCAACATGCTTCCAAAGACATCCGGAAACCTTATACACACACACACACACACCCTCGCCTGGTACTAATTAGATATAACTGAAGACTGGTCATTAGGAGGAGGCAGCGCAGACTGACATGGATGCATTCACCCTAGAGAGAGCGCAATCCATCCAAAGTACAAATGGATGTAACAGTCCACGACATCTTTGTTATGTTCTATGTTAGTGTTAATGTTCATGGACTGTAATACTGATCCAGTCCGCTAGAGGCTTTGAGAGAGATGGGTCTGGATGGGAAAAAGGAGTGGAGAAGAAAAAGAAAGTTTGATGATGGAATAAATCTTCCTTATTTATCAAAGATTCTGGAGAAAACTGTCTTTATTCAACTTGAGTCCTTCCTTACTGAAAATACTATTGGTGAAGTTTTCCAGTCGGGGTTCAAAAAACAACACAGTACAGAATCTGCATTATTAAAAGTATTTAATGACGTTTTTATGGCCACAGACATTGGTGACTTAACTTTACTTCTGCTATTAGATCTTACAGCAGCGTTTGACACAATTGATCATATATTTTAATTTCACGTTTAGAAAATTATGTAGGTATTCAAGGTAATGTCTTAAATTGGATTAAGTCTTATTTCCAAAACAGAAGTTTTGCAGTACAAATGGGAGAATGTACGTCGAGTTCAGCATCTTTATCATGTGGTATTCCACAAGGATCTATTTTAGCACCAGTCTTTTTCTCACTTTATATGCTTCCATTAGGTCAGATTATGAGCAAATATGAGGTTTCTTTTCACTGCTATGCAGAGGACACCCAGTTGTATCTACCCTTAAAACCAACTGTCCCTGCTGCTGTTGATAGGTTGGTAGTGTGTCTTTGGGAGATTAAAAGGTGGATGTCTGCACATTTTTTGTGTCTAAATGAATCAAAAATGGAACGGATTTTATTTGGCCCCTCTGAGTCTGCAGATACATCTAAAATAGAACTGGGTACACTATCCCCTTATCTGATGCATCAAGATAAAATGCTGGCCAAGAAAAAAATGCTGGCCAAGAAGCATCAAATGGCAATTGCCTATCACATGGATGCCATTTCTTTATTCAAGCCAAGAGTTCAAAGGACAGAGACTGTAGTTCACTTGTCACAGCCTTTCCTGACAATGTTCAGGAATATCTGCAGCTGCACAGTCCTAATTGTAGTACCACACTCGTTTCATCCAGTGTTTACATTGATGGCATTAAGTACTGCCCAGACATGGTGGTTTCAGTTGGATGTTGTTCAAGTTTGCCCAAGTTCATGCGGATTGAGAAAATCTTGGCAATCAACACTGACAATGTTCCTCTGCAAACCACAGACTGCATTGCTGAGCATTTGCTCTCTGAGTTGTGCAGTTTGCATTCACTGCAAGCTGTTCAGCCTCCTCTAATAAATGACTCCTTCCCTTTGGCAGCTTATAATATCTTTTTTTCTTTGTTTTGTAATTTTAGTTTGCCATGTCGATGACACTTCACATTATTGTGCATGACAGTGACATCTTGGAGAAGTGGCCAGCACTTGTCACAGAAAGCCAGTTTTTTTTTTCCTCCAAATCCCAGAGAAAAAGGAGGAAATCATGGAAGAACACTTGATGAAATGATGCATCATGTTGTCTCAAGGTATTCCTTTGTGATTGTCGTCTTTAAATCATGATTTGGCTATGATTATTACCCTCACGTCTACCTGTCTCTACTTTTTCATAGTCATCTGATGTAACATATGTTTGCAGTACTTCAGGGTCTTCCAATCCTCCTGGGGATGACCTAGAGGAATTTTTCTGGATGAGCTTCATAAGTATTTTTATCGCGGTTTATACTTTAAATTGTCAATTTGCTTTATTACATGATATTATAGATTAGGTTATGAAAAAGTTCTGGGTGTACTTTTACAGTCGATACTGTATTTGTCACTTGTGAAAACATTCAGATTTGGGACATTGGTGATTTAAATTCCTTAAGTTGATGCAATAAAATATACTTTAAATTCAATTTTGTGTTAAAGGGATAGTTCACCCAAAAATGATTTACTCACCCTAAAGCCGTCGTAGGTGTATATGACTTTCTCCTTTCAGCCAAACACAAACACTGTCTCTTCCAAGCTTTATAATGGGAGTGAATGGTACCTTAGATTTTGAAGCCCAAAAAAGCAAATCATCCATGCAGCTCCAGGGGGTTAATAAAGGCTTTCTAAAGCGAAGTGATGCATTTTTGAAAGAAAAATATCCATATTTATAACTTTATGAACTGTAATCACTGGCTTCTGATCACGGCCATCCCCACGTTCACTGGCTTCCTCTCTCCGCTGCGCTTTCGCGTTTGTCACTTATCGCCGGAGCTTACACTATGCCTACGTCATACGCCGGAACTCGACTCACTTGTGAACATGCGGACGGTCGTTACCGGATGCCAGTGATAATAGTTTATAAAGTTATAAATATGGATATGTTTCTTAAAAAACACTTCACTTCAGAAAGCCTTTATTAACCCCCTGGAGTCGTATGGATTACTTTTATGATGGATGGATGTCCTTTTTTGGGCTTCAAAATCTAAGGTACCATTCACTCCCATTATAAAGCTTGGAAGAGTCAGGATATTTTTTAATATAACTCTGATTGTGTTTGGCTGAAAAAAGAAAGTCATATACACCTAGAATGTCTTGAGGGTGAATAAATTATGGGCCAATTTTCATTTTTGGTGAACTAACCCTTAAATATTTCAGATCAATGTAAAAGAACAATAAAGTATTCCATTGAACTTGTGATTTCCCAAGTCTTCTGATGACATGCAATATGATACAGTAAAGTATAAAACAAAGTTTAAAGGAATAGTTCACCCAAAAATTATTCTTCACCCTTATGTGGAGTGATTTAATCCATGTCTTAGTTTTGTAAATCTTGATAACATTTCCTTGTGCTTGATGTTTGCATTGAGCACTGTACACCTGCTGTGGTTATCAAAAATTAATGAAGTTAAATTTTTTTTGGTTAATGAACAGCCCCTGGTCACTAGAATATATCCAGCACTGAACAGAAATTCTTAAAGTAATATTTTTCATTCTCTTATAGGATTCAGATGTAGATGCAGGCTTCAGCGAATTAGATGTTGGACTGCTCACAGTTTTACATGCCCTCATCGAGGATGCAATGGAGGGAAGAATTGTCATGGATGATGTCCCAAATTTGCCACATTCTGCATGTCTCCACTTTGCTTTGATCAATGAGGAACACATTTGATTTTATTCAGCGGGTATTTCTGTCTTTGGGAGGAAAGAATCTCAAACCCAAACTCCAAACCCTTAAAAATAGTCTTAAACTGAACTTGTTTCTGGCACATTTTGCTGTAATTGCAGTTCAGTTTAAGAATCTTTCCAAAGACACATGCAAGTTTTTCCAAATTGTAAAGGCTTTTTCTTTTTTTTTTTTTTTTAATAAATACTTCTTTGGAGTTGTCTGTTCTGCAAATGCTTTATAGCTTGTTTATGGTCCAGATATTATGTTGTCATGCAGCAGAGTGCTGCAAGAGGTCAAAGTCTTGAGAACAGACTGTTTTAAAGGCATAGTTTTTTTATTGTGTTGTTCTTAGAGTTTCAGCTGTTTAATACACAAATAAACAGTTGAGAATTTCAAACTTGTTAAGTGCGTTATTTGAACTAGAAAAATTATGTTCAGTTTACTTAGAGAATGTGGAAACCGATTGCACATAGTATTTTAAGTGTACACAACTTAAGTGATACAGTTGAGATTAGTGATATTTCAGATGTAAAGTGAACAAATTGTATTCAATTTAAGTTGATTTACTTAGAGTAATCTTACTAATTAAGTTTAATAACAAGTTGACATTACTTGTATAGGAACATTAATAGAACTTCATTTTAGTAAGTACGTTTTCTTTGGCAATCGGTTTCCTTAATTCTTAAGTAAACTGAACATGTCAAATTTGACAGTGTATGCAGGTAACACATTTAAAATACTGTCTTGTGTTAGACGATGTAATGTTTAAAGTATATTGTACAAAGTATGGCTAAGTAATAACAGTTTGTTATTGAAGACAAAGTGCAATTTGTAGTATTTTGAATAAGCCAAAGGTGTTACCGAGCATGTACTTTTTACTCAAATATAATACACTTATGGTATATTGCTTGTATGTTTCGAAGACATTTGCAATTAATTTGTTATGTACTTGTAACACAAATAAAGTACACTTTAATATCACTAATCAAGCATGTAATTACCCTACACTGGCATGTACTTAAAATATACTTGAAGTTGTTCCAATTTAGCACAGAAAAGTACACTAAATGCACTTAAAAGTTATGCTTTACTACAACTAAAATATACTTACAAAATTAGTTGTTTCAAAATAGCACACTCAAGTTAACTAATCAATAACACACTTGAAGCATACCTATAATTAGTCTGGCTTCAAGTATACTTGGCATATTTATTTTTCACCAGGGTCGTCATGAGACATGTCTTTCAGTTCAGGAACTTCAGCCAAGTTATCTGATATGAGTAAATACAATGCGCACGTGGCCGAGAGAGAGGACTGTCCGTTATCTCTCACGGAGACAATCAGGTTCTGTTTCATGCTGTCAGATTCAGAAATGTCCCGCTGCGTCCTGATCTCTCCGCTGTGGACACCGATAGTGAAAAGTCCCGGATCAGTCGCTTTAATAATGTGATACGAGAGCCACGCGTTCTGTCCAGAATCCGCGTCCACGGCGATCACCTTGGAGACCAGAGAGCCCCCCCTGCGCAGCTTTGGGGACAATCTCGGTCATGAAGGAGTTCCCTTCCGGAGAGGGGTATAATATCTGAGGGGAATTATCATTCTCATCCGTTATGAAGACACTCACGGTCACGTTACTGCTCAGAGGAGGAGATCCGTTGTCTCTGGCTAACACGAGCACTTTAAAACTTCTCAACTGCTCGTAATCAAACGACCTCACGGCATGAAGGACCCCGGTGTCTCCGTTAATGGATAAAAAGGAGGACACCGGTGCGCCATTGACATCAGTGGGCAACAGAGAATAAACTACAGTGCCATTCTGTCTCCAGTCCGGGTCTTGTGCACTGACTGATAAAACAGGCGCACCAGGTTTATTATTTTCTACAAGGTGAGCAATATATAATTGTTTTTCGAACACATGTGCGTTGTCTTTCACGTCGGCCACACTCAGCTGAAATGTTTTGGAGGAGTGGAGAGGCGGGGAACCTCTGTCCATAGCAGTCAGGGAGATGTTGTACTCTGCCTGTGTCTCACGATCAAGCTCGGTTGTTGTAACCAATGAAAAGTGATTCTTGACAGATGGGACTAATTTCAACGGTACCTTCTGTTCTATGGCACATCTAATATCACCGTTAGACGTTGAGTCTCTATCTTGAACATATATGATGCCGATTTCTGAGCCAGAGGGCAGGTTCTCGGGCACAGGTGTGTTTAGAGATTTAATAATCATCACTGGGACGTTGTCGTTCACATCCACAACGTTAATAAGAACTGTGCAGGATGTTGCTTGTCCTGCTCCGTTTTTAGCTCTGATCCGGAGCTCAAATGAGGAAGACTCTTCATAATTGATCTCTCCTTTAACTTGAATCTCACCCGTTTCCTGATCAATCGCAAATAGATTTTCAACGTCGATGGAGAGGTAACTAAATTCATACGTCACATCCCCATTCGCCCCCTCGTCTGCATCACTGGCACTGACTTTGACTACAGCTGTTTCTAACGGGACGTTTTCAGGGAGACTCACCTCATAGACCGGCTGCGAAAAAACAGGGACATTGTCGTTTGCATCTAAAACGCGGATGATCACAAGCACCGTGCCAGTCCTCTGTGGAGAGCCTCCGTCGTAGGCAGTCAAGGTGAGAGATACGCAGTCCTGCTTCTCACGGTCAAGCTCGTGATCCAACACAATTTCAGGGAATTTACGACGATCAGCATCCGTTTGAGTAGACAGAACAAAATGGTCATTGGTAGACAGGGTGTAGCTCTGCACACTGTTCGCCCCAGAATCCGGATCATAAGCTTCGTCCAAGGAAAAGCGAGCACCATTAACCGCAGACTCCCGAATCTCTAAATCGATGGGTTCATTTCTGAATTTTGGAGCGTTGTCGTTTATGTCCTGTATTTCCAACGTCACTTGGTGCAGTTCTAAAGGGTTCTCCAGGATGCTTTTTGCCATCTGTATAAACCAGCTTGGATACACGTCTGCCTCCTCCTTTAATCCCTGTGAAATATGCTGATGATTTAACCATCACTGAGCTTCTAATGGGATCCCTACCTGGCCCAACACAGAAGGCCTTGTATTGAGGGGCAGACTGGGGTTAGGCATTTTAACTGGACAAAAGTTATGGTAAATAGTGCCAGGAGAGATGACAGCATCCCCTCTCCTCCTCTTCCTGTAATTTCTGATCAGTAGAGTTTCCACCTTTAAATTGTTTGGAGTCCAAATTGAATCTGATCTGTCATGGGACGCCCACATCAAGTATACGATTGCGAAGCCACGTCCAAGGATCTATAATCTTAGTGTTGCGAAGAGAGCGGGTCTCCCACATAATGATTTAATGCAAATATATTTGACTTTCATACGGCGAGTTCTTGTGTGCCAGCCCAGTTTGGGGTGGACTGCTTAAAGGTGTCTCTGATGAGTTAGAGAGCTACAAAATGCTGTTGTCGAATAATCGATATTCTGACGACTTCTCTCCCATCATTGAGTGAGAGGCGTGATGAGGCCACCATACATACTCTCGCTAACATCCTCAAGGACGGTTCATCGCCATTGAATAATTTCCTGCCTATGGCCCAAACATCCAATTATTCACGTCATCGACACAGGGAATAAGTGCCCAGGAGTAAAACAAAAAGACTTGAACTTTATTTTATTCCTCAAGCTCTAAAACTCTTTCATAAGCCTTACTTGATGACTGATGTTTTTATGCTGTTTAGTTTAATTGATAAGTTAATTGGTCTTTTATATGCTTATAAAATGTTTTATGAATGGTTTAGTTTGACGCATTTCAGATTGTGCTGCTAAAAAGTAACTTTTTCTTTTTTTTGTGCTGCAATATACTGTTTTGTCATAAATAAGCATACTTACAATAATATGAACACGTATGTAAACCATATAAAGTTTTAACCTATTTACTAACTCTAAAGAAAATAGTAGTGTTGACGAACGTAACATCACTCCTTGGTCAAAATGTGTGTGAGAGTGAGGGAGGGGAAGAGAGAGAAGATTGGGGCAGATGGAGATTGTGCAGCGGCGCGCAGTGGGTCAGATTGGAATTACATTTACCTCAATTTCACCCACTGCCTGCAAGATGTGTCTGCACAAGCAGAGTTGACCAATGTACATATACCAGACTACAAATCACAAATTTGTTTCAGCCAATACTGGTAAAGTGGGACACTTATATTGTCAAAGTGTGAGAAATTGTCTCCCCCCCTAAACAGGTCAGATTTGGAACTGTACTTGTATATAGTTTATTTTAAGTATTTATTTTAGGCAGCCTATACATAAACATTCAAATATCCACTTGTTAAATCAACATAAAATGAACAAATTCAAGTTGTTATTTCTCCTTAAAATATCATTCAAGAATGACCATTTGAAATATTTATAAATCAGTCCAACGTTGCCAATATGCCTCTGGTAAAGTGGGACAGAGGTGGAAATATTGGATGAAAATATTCAAGAAAAAAAAAAATTGGAATCTCTATTTTTCTGATACACCTTCATATAAATCACTAGTCGCAACATTTACACATATTTAGTCAACTTCTACTTTATAACTAAAAACCATTATTTTTTTTTGTATTTAATAAAAAACATAATGGGGATACAGCTTAAATGTTCCACTTTACCCTGTAAGGCTGATTCTGCGTCGAACCCACGGCGTAGGCACCACACAGTGGCCTATGGGTTGGTTTGCATTGTTACACCCCACACCAGTCTAGATTTGGGGAGGCGTAACAAAATTAAAAAGGTTTGGGGTTCCCCTATTCCCATCTACTGTTGTAAATAGAAGACATTGACCACAGCATTCACTATATAGCAGCAATACATCAAACACAACTGTCTAGGGGTGGAAAAGAAGTTCCATTGCAGTGAAGATCTGCTTGGGTTATCCTGTTTCCCTCTCCTCACCAACCAATCCAGACAGGGGAGTGATTGGTAATCATCATTGCAGACACCTGATGTTAATCACCCTGCAAGGAGGCCGGAGGAAGAGAGAGAGAAACAAAACAGGAAAACCACAACACAAAGTGGACGAAATCTCCAATTGCAATAAGGCCAAAGTCATACATCTATAGACATAATTGAACAAAATAAGTTGACAAAGGAAGGAACCAAAAAATACGTCCTTAAAAATGAGTTCAAAGTATATAAAACATGTTAAAATGTAGGTACATCATATTTATTATACATGTTGCCTGCTTTGCATGCAGAATATAAATGAGTAAATTACTGTAAGCTTGCGCTTAAGTCGCTTAAATAATAATGCATAAATACTTTAGCATTTATTAGACGTTCTGTGCTGACACACACTCTCACGGCGAAATCGTCAGGATTCTTACGACTTTTCCAAATTTGTCTAATTCCTATGATATTGTGCGACTGCACGCGTTTGAATTCCTACGACTTTCACTACAGCTAATGACGTCACTGGACATCGTTTCCTTCTGATACACGACAATGACTTGCTTCTGTCACACACAACAGCTTCTTATCATGTTTACACACACTACTGATTTGATAAGTTTAGATGAGGGGTTTGGGTATGGGCATAATATCAATTAGTATGTCCTTAATGCCTCGTGCGTGAAACTCGCGCTTACTTCCGCGTTAGACATCCGGGAATTTGCACGTGATGACGTCGTGAGAGTTTACGTGAACAACATCTTGCACGACAGTATGAAATAGTCAAATCGTAAATTATGCATTTCACTCACATATAAATTAAATTAATATCACGTAAAGGCCTGGAGAATAAGAGCTTTTAGAGTTTATAAAAATATATATATATACACATATATAGGCCTATATATATTATATATATATTTTTGTATCATGTATCATGACTTGTAACGTCATGAAACACAAACTGAATAAAACAAAACAGCAGATGCTCCCGATTAATACAATGTGATATGTTGCATAGATATTAAAATAATGTTGTATAAAATGCAACGCAGTCTTAGATATTCTTGTTATCATCCTGTGTGGTGGTCTCTGGTTAAAGTGGACCAATCACAGCTGTTGGTCTGTGTGACGCGACGCGCAGTCACAATTTTGAAGAGATGCATGTCAGGCTACGCCGTAGCTTTGAGGTGTAAATAGGTCTTAAATTCGAAGGCATGAATTTTAAACATCAGAATGAAATAAAAGTAAAAAATCACCGTTATACCTCAAGAATTAAGAGTGCAATTATCCCAGAAGTAAATGCATTATAATATTAAGACGTCTGTAATGAATACAGCATTTATTGTAGTTTGTTAATTTTCGTTTAGTCTTGTTTTAGCCGGCAGGACAATTTCAGCACCTTGGACAGCGACCGGCAAAACAACAACGTTAACAGAAACTGATGTAACTTATCAAGTTCTGTCCGGGCCCAGAATGAACTTAAATAGATCAAGGAAAAAAATATATTATAATGTTTTAACCTACTTGATAACTCTAAAGAAAAAATAGTGTTAAAGAGTGACTTCTTGATCAAAACATGTGTGAGAGTGAGAGGGAGGGAGAGACCGAGAGAAGAATGGGGCAGATGGAGTAGCACAGCGGCGCGCGGTGAGTCAGACTGGAACTACATTCTCCTCTAAAATGCCTCATCTCAGAATGTCCACCCACTGCCTGTGAGATAGAGGGACAGAAACTGTGCCTTTACAATAAATGAGATTTTTTTTGTAAGCTTGGCAGTGATCAGGTTTTTTTTCTTCTCTTTGCAATGTTTCATGTGTGCAGAACCCACCTGCAACCATTCTGCTATGAGGGGGCTTGTTTACTGTTCTGCACCATGCAGATACAAATCTTTGGAAGGTAAGCTCTATTCTGATGACACAATAGGGGAGACCTGGGGTAATTGTAACAATTTTCATTCTTAACTCAGACTAAGCCTACTACAGGGCTGCCTGGCATATTTTGGTTTAAGATATGTTATTAACATAGAGTGGGCTACATTTTAAATATTTATATTTTGAAGGATCATAATACTGAGTTTAATGCAAGAATATACAGTATAGTGATCATGGCAGTGGCTGGGGGCAACTGTAATAGGGCACTTTAGAACAAAATATGAACCCACTGCATCTCAAATAGAAGCACTTATCAAAACAATACTGAGATTGATTTGATATAAATAGGCCTATTGGTTAATGCCAAAGTTTACATTATTTGGAATGGGCTTAATCTAATTTAACTCAAATATTTTGATCAGTTAAAGGAATATTGAGGTTCACTACAAGTTAAACTTAATTTTCAGCATTTGCTAAATAATGTTACCAAAAAAATAATTTCGACTCAACTCCTTCGGGTTACAGTGAGACACATAGCCTACCATGGAAGTGAATGGGGACAATTTTTGGAGGGTTTAAAGACTCATGTTCAAATTTCAAGCTTATAATTTTATGAAAGCACCTACATTAATTATTTTGTTGATACTTGTGTATTATTTGAGCTGTAAAGTTGTTAAAATTATTTTTGCTGATGTTTTATGGTTTATGGTGTTATGTTGTCATGGCAACGAAGTTGTAATTGCATATAACCAGAGTTTATTTATTGGAGATGGGGCACTTCTGTTAAAATGAATGGATGAGAAATTGGAAAGCTCATCGGTCAATGGATGTAGAAAGGAAGTCCCGCCTTATAGGTGAAAGAGCCAATCACCTTTTAGATACAGACGTCACCTGTCAATCAACTCAAGAACACACATGCACATAAGCTACACACATTTGTTTGTGCAATATAAGGTAAATAATCACAATTTATGATTCCAGTATTGTCAGATTTTATTGTTGGTTTGAAATATGTTCTTTGATTGTAATCTTCGCCAGCTGTTTTGGAGATTGTGGTCTTTCTCCATTCAAGTGGATAGGAGCTGCACTGTCAGTCATGACAGTGCAGCTCCTATCCACTTGAATGGAGAAAGACCACAATCTCAAAAACACCCTCCCGAGAGCGTTCCAAAGATGACCGATACTGGACTGACTTCATAGAAAGAAAATGCCACTTGTGCTGTCAATTGAGATTAGCTTGTATTTAACCCGCAATATTCAAGTCAAGAACAAGAACAGTGTAAAACTCGATATTTATATGGAACCATGTTCACTCCATAGGCTGCTTTAAAAAATATATTTACATTTATGCATTTGGCAGATGCTTTCATCCAAAGTGACTTACAGTGCACTTATTACAGGGACAATCCCCCCAGAGCAACCTGGAGTTAAGTGTATTACTCAAGGACACAATGGTGGTGGCTGTGGGGATCGAACCAGCAACCTTCTGCTTAACAGTTTAGTGCTTTAGCTCACTACGCCACCACCTCTCTTCAATTTAAAATTGAAGAAAAAAAAAAAACAGTCATACAATTCTGATGTCATAATAACAACCTCACTGGGAAGATACAATCTTGTGTGTGGTAACTACAGGAGACAGTGCAGACATCAGTTATACACTCCTGGGCAAAATGGCAAAACATTAATCTTTTAATGGTCTTAGACACAAATCACAAATCATAATGTAACTTAGTATGGGTTAGTTTTCCCTTTGATTTACTGAAATGTTTAAGCCTTGTGGGTAAACTTGCAGACAGCTGTTTACAGAAAGAAGAGTCAGTGTTGTTCCACTCAGTGTTGATGGCTTCAAACAGTTTGTGATACCAAATATTCTCTATAGGTTTCAAATCTGGACTCTGACCAGGCCAAAACATGAGCTTGATGGACTTGTTCTCAAGATACTTTTTGGTGGTCTTAGCAGTGTGGGCAGGACATTGTCTTGTTGAAAAATAATATCTGATCGTTCCTCTTAAGCAAACCTTTCTGCAATATTCTCCTGTACTCAAAAGCATTAATTGACTTTTCACAGTGAAGCAGCTCACGAGTACCGGCAGCTGTAAAGGCTCCCATGACACCTCTTCCTCCATGCTCGCTGTGATAGAGTTGCGTTTGCAATCGCTATTGTATTTCATACCAGATCTTCAAGACACCTCTGGGAGCATCACCATGCAACTCAAATTGTGATTCAAACTCCCCACAAATATGAATGCTGAACCACTCAAACTTTCCATATTCTGACAAAAACTTTCTTCTGTATTTGATATAGTTTTTTTCTGAGACAGCAGTGGCTTTTTTTCTTCTAGACACAAAACCTGCATTAGATAACCTTCTTGTTATTGTTCTTCTTGAAAGAGTCTTGTTTTCTGAGGTCTTGTTTTCTGCTGACAGATTTTATAGGCTTTTTTTTCCTGTCTTTGAGAACAAAGATATTTATAAAAATTGCCACTTGACATGGAAAAGAAATATAAATAGAGTATAAACCTTGTGAAAATGTAAGACCCCTCCAAACACAAGATACAGTCTAGTTTTGTAGTTTTTGGTAAAATATCAGTTTAATAATACAATTGTGTCATTCAACATTAGTGTGAAAATATATTTACTGTCTTTTCTGTTCAGAGTTCTAACACACGACTAACCTTATAAACTACATTATTAAATGAACTCAGTATCTCAGTTTCACATTTTAGTACAATGCAAGTTGAAGTCATGGCTAAAAAATCAGTTTTACAGTGTTGCATACACCAACATGTTATGTGCATCACAGAAGAATTACAAATCTTTAAATTCTCTTTAAACCACTCTCAAGCAAATAGTGTGTTTATGTTGCAGCCCAC
Organism: Moxostoma hubbsi; assembly: GCA_032164185.1. Lineage (NCBI taxonomy): Eukaryota > Metazoa > Chordata > Actinopteri > Cypriniformes > Catostomidae > Moxostoma > Moxostoma hubbsi. Next base: position 3,441,263 of record JAVLUX010000016.1, on the reverse strand, counting down.
ATCATAAATAGCCTACATTTAAATTATGGGGATATGGGGAGATGCCCTCAAAAACCACATTTATTGAAATATACCCTTGAGATTACCAGTTGTAACCTAAAAAAAGTTCCCACCTAACCCCCCCGACACACACACGCGCACACACACACACATACACTCACACACACTCACTCACTCACACACAAACACACACACACACACACAAACACACACACACATGCACACTGACACACACACATCCACACACACACACATCCACTCACACACACATAAACATAAACACAAACACACACACACACACACACTCTCACTCACTCACATCCACCCACACACACACACACACACACACACACACACTTTAAATTCAGCCTCAGTTCTCCTACCACACAATCCAGACTCTTACACAAACACACACACACGCGTGCACACACACACACACACACACTCTCACTCACACACACACACATCCACATCCACACACACACACTTTATATTCAGCCTCAGTTCTCCTACCACACAATTCAGACAGTTGCACAGATACACATTTCACACACACACACACACACACACACACCTCCCCTACAGGGCATCTCTCTACTGCTGTAAAGTCAGTGATTGAGAGTGCACATCAGGGTGAGTGTTCCAACCTGCAGTTTTTATTCTGCTCCCCGTGGCGGTTAGCAGTTTTTGCAAGTGTCTCATCTCTGATTTATGGCAACCGTTCATTTAATTGTCAATGTGTCTCTGATTTGTTATGCGCGTGTTCTCGCCAGGAAAGGTTTGCTGAGTCACTGAGGCTAAAAGAGCTGCTGAACAGCCCAGTGAACACTCACCTCACCTCAAACTCTCCAACAGTAGAGCCCAGATAAACTGTGATGGACAGGCATCCCATGGACCTTAAGTACCTGCTGAATCCACAAAGCATCATCAATGGTTATTTTTGTAATATATATATATATATATATATATATATATATATATACACTGTATATTTTTGCAAATAGTTGTTTAATGTGATGTCACCATACGAGTGATCTGCCTCCTTTGGTCCAGTTGGACCCCGTTAACTGTATTTCTGTTCTCCATGTGCAAGTGCATCTGAAGTACAGGCATACTGCACATGCATTTAAGTTTTTTTAGACCTAGAATGAGTTATAATGTTCTTTATTTGAGCTGTGTTATTGCATGCTCTAAATTTGAATCAATCATATTCATATTGATTGAGATTACTCAATCAGTTTTGTAAAGTCAACTTATAAGGGTTTTCAGTGTACTCTCTCTCTCTCTCTCTGAAGCTCAGTTGGTTCTCTGTCTGTTTCTCTACATTCAATAAACGTGTGATTTATTGTTCTCTAGTGCAGCTCTGCTGCCTTTGGCCATCACTATCTCATTATACTGTTTGTTTCTAAACACGAGAACAGCTCCAGTTAAATGAGGTGAAATGAAAAAGAAAATAAGTTATTATTGCTCTTCCTTACAACTGTTTAATTTTATTTATTAATTGTTTGTACTTTCTTTCTTCCTCCTTATGGTCATTTAAAGTCATACCTTTATTTTTCTGTCAATTATTTGTAATTCTAAATATAATCTATATATATTCTATATATATTTGTCTTTCTCTTTGTCATTTATGCGTACGTTAATTTGCGTACGTCGTTTTGCACTTTTCTGGTTTTGCACTATTTTATTTGATTTATATCCGAAACTCTTAAAGTGGCACAATCAATTTCTCCATCTCTCTATCCTTACCATCACCTTTACATCTGTTCAGACACTCACTTCTGAATTGAGCTGTTGCCATGGAGATAAGTCCCATCATTGTAGTAACCATAGAAACAGCCTCCAAGTTCGCATAAAAGAGAGGGTGTTGAGAAAGGATTTTTTTTCTCGAGACATGATTAAAAGCTGAACCATTGAACCCCCTCAGCATGTACCAACAGAGACTCTCTCAAATGATCTCTCTTTCACTCTGATCTTAGATTAAAGAGGATTTTGAGTGGATGGGACAGCACAAACATCTTCATATCAGCTGTCACATGTTAGATGGTTGGAACCAGCAAAACAACACAGCGAGAGGATGAGCAGGGAATGAGTGGTGAATGCGAGCTCTTTAACATGGCCTCTTAATGACCTCACTGAGGCACTGAAAACAGCGGCATTATTAGCGTGAGAGAGTATCAATTCAGGGCAAGATGTCTGGCTCAGGGAATCTCTCTGTAGGTTCAAATCGTGATGATTGCCATCAGAGAGTAACAGAGGAGGCAGATGAGGGGAGAAGAGGGGGCCTACACACACACAGTCACACTTGTCAAGATTCTGTTTGCTGAGAAGCTGATTGTCAAAGCTGATTTGGTAATAGATGGAAAATGTGTCGGTAGTGTCTACACCAGCATAATTCTGAATTTTGTAATGGATGTTTGTGTGTGTGTGTGTGTGTGTGTGTGTGTGTGTGTGAGTGTGTATTTATCACTTTGTGGGGACCAAATGTCCCATAAGGATAGTAAAACCCGGATTTGTTGACGTTGTGGGGACATTTTGTAATTCCCTATGAGGAAAACAGCTTATAAATCAGACTAAATTATGTTTTTTGAAAATCTAAACATGCAGAAAGTTTTCTGTGAGGTTTAGGGCACAGAATATAAAGTTTGTACCGTATAAAAACCATTATGTCTATGGAAAGTCCCCATAAAACATGGAAACCAACATGTGTGAATGTGTGTATGAGGGTGTGTGAGTATGTGTGTAAGTATGTGTGGGTGTGGGTGTGTGTGTGAGCATTTGTGTGTGTGAATGAGTATGTGTTTGTGTGTGAGTATGTGTGTGTGTCTGAGTGTGAGTGTGTGTGTGAGTAAGTGTTTGTGTGTGAGTATGTGTGTGTGTCTGAGTGTGAGTGTATGTGTGGGTGTATGAGTGATTATATGTGTGTGAGTAAGTGTTTGTGTGTAAGTATGTGTGTGTGAGTGGGTCTGTGAGGGTGTGTGAGTATGTGTGGGTGTGTGAGGGTGTGAGCAAGTGTTTGTGTGTGAGTATGTGTGGGTGTATGAGTGATTATGGGTGTGAGTAAGTGTTTGTGTGTGAGTATGTGTGTATGAGTGGGTCTGTGAGGGTGTGTGAGTGGGTGTGAGTATGTGTGGGTGAGTATGTGTGTGAGAGTGGGTGTGAGTATGTGTTTGTGTGAATGTGTGTGTGTGTGAGAGTGTGTGTAATTTTGCTTCACAAGAGATATATCGAACACACAGTATTATCTCATAGTTTTTTTTAAACCAATATCAAAATTTTTAGGATTTTATTTGTAATTTGGGTGTTTCTTCTTCTGTCAGTTTCGTATCTCAGACGTTTTGTATTTTTATATTTTTTTATTTATATATTATACAAAGGTCTCAATAAACTTAATGTTTTTATTTATTCATTTGTACCTTATATTTGGTACTTTTCAAATGCCTTTGATGTAATCGTTTTAGCCTCGTCCCAGATCCAGGTTTTCAGTATTAAACGATGAAAATCCAAAATAATAATACAAGATAATCTAAAGAAAAGAGTAAAATAAACAAACCATTACAACATGTACTGTGTGAAAATTATTTCTACCAATTTCCACAATTATTGCGTCATTTCCATCACGCCAAATGATCTTTTAGTCGACTTGGTTAACACACAAGTACAGTCACTTCTGAAAAAAAAAATATATATATTATATTTGTTGTTTTTATTCTTTTCAAAAGTGACTTTACTCGTTAACCAAGTGGACAAAATAGTCAGTGAATAGCATGCTTGAGATCAAATTTGAGGGCAATAAATCTCCTGTTCTGCATGTACATATACTTCTGGACACTGAGTATTTTTATATTAGTTTTTGTCAAATGAATGCCTCTGCATCAGAGCACATCCCCCAAAATTAAGTTAATGGTCAGATCACAGACACAAGAAAAGGGAACATAATGGGTCACATTATTAAGAAAGAAAAGTTTATTTATTTTTGTGATTTATAAACAAAACACATTACCACTTTTCCATTGTAATGAAATAAAATAGGAATTAGAGAGAACAAGAGAGAAATGGATGTCACTAATTCACCATCACATATTGATGAGCAGGTGTACAAAAGAAGATTAGGGTTGTAACAACAGATGCGCAACATTCGGTTGGACAGCACAGCGCCACATACTGATCCCCACCAGACACTAAGAAAGAATGACAGCATGAACGCTCACTAGACACAAGCATACACTACATGTATTGTAATTTACATCAGGATTTCCCTCGTTTTTTGTTTGAAATGAAACGTGAAAGAGAAGGGATAGAGTCATCATACATAATAGTTCAGCTACAATATACAGTGCTAGTTTGATCAGTATGTCAAAGCCAAACACAAAATGTTTTTTTTTTTGTCTTTTTGTCTTTGTTCTCGTAACAAAAAAAAAAGAAAATAATAGGATAAAAACGAGAGCTTCAGGGCATCACACTATAGAGCATTTACAAATACCAAAGTTTAGTAACGTCATAACTGTCCACTTTAAGTCGGTGCAAGAGGTGTCAGTATGCAAAAGGCTCGGAGATGGTACAGACACAAATCTCTTGTGTAAATAATGAATAAGAACTATAAAGAAAAATAGTAAAATCATAGCCATCTATATCTATATTCATATATATTTCTATATAGTAAGTGTTTCTTTCTGGTAAGGTCATGCAGCAGTCATGTTGAGAAACTGACAACAGTTTGAGACATGTTTTTGGTGGTGTGGCAACAGGGAAGGCAGGCAAGTGAGGGAACCAATAGCATAAGAGCAAAGGCATGTCACTGCCTCTTTATTCAGAACTATAGTGGGTTTAAAGGCATGGGGTGGAGCCAACAGTCTATTTGTTGTAGTATTAAGTGTATTACACAATAGGTAAAGCTTTCTAAAAAAGCTGATGTTACATAGATTAACAAGTTCAACTGCTTTATTTAACAATTTAACGGAGAAGTGTTTACGCTTTCGATGTTAGCAAGTCCATTTGTTGGTTGATTTGTACTCTTTGGGCATCCCAACCAGTTGAATATAGCAACATTGGGACCAATCTGTTTGTACAACCTTGAAACCATTTTAAAATGGCAAATTTGATGCTAGTGTTGAAGAAATTATACACTTCACCTGTAACAATCAATACATTTGGCAACCCACTGGTTATTCTCTACCTGAAGCTCCACCCTTTGCCTAGTCCCACCTTCGTATTCTCACTTCGGTTAAAGAACCAACATGAGAACAGCAGAATTACACATTTAGGTTTAAATGTGACAGTGCTGAGGACAATTGGACACATAGGACAGAGCTGTGGGAGGGGCTTCTGTCCTCTGCAGGGGGATTCGACAGGCGTTGTCCGCATTACTTCATACTATACGAGTACACCACAATGTCTAGAGCTAGCCTTCCCAGCAGAGAGCAAGACAGAGAGACGGACAGACAGAAGCTCTGCACAGAAGCAATAAAGTTCACTTAAAGCTTATAAAAACGGCGCACAAGAAAACCCCTGCCCTGCTTTGCCCAATTTGAAAACCTATCTATGTTGTGTTGGTTTTCTAGATAGCAAGCAGAACGTAGAGGACTCCATATCGTATAGTATGACACTGGAGACTTTCCAGAAACAAGCAGAGGAGGCAGGCACAAAATTAGGGTCAAGGTTAATGGGAAAACTTCAGACATGGGGTAGCGCCACTCAAAGAACAGCGCAGTCCCCCTGCCACTTCTACAGAGGATATATAAGGATAGTTTATGGGTTCAGGGGTGTTTAAGGTTTGGTGAATCAACAGTAATACTGTTCGCAATGCATAAACATTCTCAGCCATCCCTTGAAACAACAAGCTCATCAGCTTTTCGTTCACTGTAGCTCATGAGGTTTGTATCGCTGCATTTCTTCTCCAAATGGAGAAAAGGAAAGTTGGTTAACCTGCCAAAAGCACATTTTGGATGGCGTATAGCTCCAATAAGAAGCTTTACTGGTTCAGAGCATTTCAGAGCAGGATATTTACTGGGTGCCACAAGGGACGCATTGATTTTTGACCCTGTTTATTAGGTGTGCATGTATATATATATATAAATGTGTGTATATATGGGACCACTTGCTCACATATATGCTATGCCTGGAGAACATTTGTTGGTAACAAAATTAAAGCAACCAAACAAAAGTGCATTCCATCATTCAGTTAAGTGTATTTTTTTATTATTTTTTTTGGTAAAACACTGTTGTTGTGTTTTATTTATTTTTTTCATTTGTCCAGGATGTGAGACTTTTTTTTGTTGTTTTTTTTTTGTTTTTTTTTTAAGAAGTGAAAACATGTTTCAATGTTTCCCTTTTTCCAGAGATGTTGCTTCCATCCCAGACCAGGAAGTGAATGAGCAAAAAGCATTATTTATAGCGTCTTCATTGTGTTACGTATAGCTGTGGTCGACCTGCGTATTTACACCACTGTTTGCCCCATTTGATAACCACAATCTTTACTCAATACTTTTTAATTACTCCCTCTTTTCTTTCCCCATTTTTCTACATGTCAGTTCATCTGAAGCGGCACACAGCTTATAAACATTTCAAATCAGATTTCGTCTCCCTATCCAAAAGATTGGAAAACAAAAACCAAGAGGACAGACAAGACAGAAGTACCAACATCAGTCTGAAAGTCTTTTATGAGGAATAGTGGGTTGGCCACCAGACATGGGACAACATTAATCAATCACATATTAGCTAATTAAGGCAAGATTATTTTATTAATGGGAAAAGGGGAATGCCAACTCTCCGTATAAAGCCAGATTGGTTTGGATGTAACATGACTCAAAGCGTCTGGTTAAAGGCTTTACACAACATTACCCAAATTTGGATTTTAGAATTAATAAATGCATGTTTCGTTCTACAGACTTCTGTTGGGACTTCTGTCTTTAAAAAAACATCAGCTCTTATTTGTGTAACTTCTCCCTCTGTCTCTCTCTAATCATCATCATCTTTGCCTTTCTCTCGTTTGTCTTTCTTATCCTTCTTCTTTTTCTTCTTCTTCTTCTCCTCCTTTTTTCCAAAGGTAATAAAGTCGCTCTTGTCATCTCCGTCTTGTCCTTGTCTGATGGATATTATAGCCGGAGAACCAGGGATGATGAAGGCTTCAGGAGGGACCTCACCGGGTTTCAGGTGTGGAGGAGGACCGCCAGGACCCGGCCCATATCGGAAATGCCAACTGTTACTGTCCACTCCGGCACCGACTGGGGGAGAGACCTCTCCACCCTCGTTATCTAAAAGAGAGCAAGACAAATACAGACCAGCCATTACAATCTTCAAAAACACAATATTTGCAGTCAAAATAGAGATGAACACAAACATGAAGCTTCAAAACTAAATTTGATAACACATTTTTGCACACTTTTTTGTTATGAGGGCTTTCAAAGGGACCTTGATGTGTTGCAGGCACTTAGGATGGCCCACTGGACCCATGAATTAATGTGCTAGAAGACAATTTCCCCTTTCTAGACATACTTTTCTGCTGTCCTCTCTAAGCCGAGAGGTGAAGAGCCCTAGAGGGCCAACAGTAAGCAATATTTAGCCTGAGAAAACAAATTCTGCAGAGCTGCTGTGCAGGATTATTTAACATGACCTGGGGAATCAACCCAGCCTTCTTTATTGTATCCCAAGACAATCTATTACCAATCAAATTGAAGGCTGATTTATGCTTCTGCATTGAACCTATGGCCAGTGGCGGAGCTAGGGTTGGCCAGGGGTGGCCGTGGCCACCATGGACCGAAGCCTGGCCACCCCATTGGCCACAAGACAATCTATTACCAATCAAATTGAAGGCTGATTTATACTTCTGCATTGAACCTATGGCCAGTGGTGGAGCTAGGGGTAGCTAGGGGTGGCCAAGGGTGGCCGTGGCCACCATGGACCGAAGCCTAGCCACCTCATTGGCCACAGGAAAGTCTATTACCAATCAAATTGAAGGCCGATTTATACTTCTGCATTGAACCTATGGCCAGTGGCAGAGCTAAGGTTGGCCAGGGGTGGCCGTGGCCACCATGGACCGAAGCCTGGCCACCCCATTGGCCACAAGACAATCTATTACCAATCAAATTGAAGGCTGATTTATACTTCTGCATTGAACCTATGGCCAGTGGTGGAGCTAGGGGTAGCTAGGGGTGGCCAAGGGTGGCCGTGGCCACCATGGACCGAAGCCTAGCCACCTCATTGGCCACAGGAAAGTCTATTACCAATCAAATTGAAGGCCGATTTATACTTCTGCATTGAACCTATGGCCAGTGGCAGAGCTAAGGTTGGCCAGGGGTGGCCGTGGCCACCATGGACCGAAGCCTGGCCACCCCATTGGCCACAAGACAATCTATTACCAATCAAATTGAAGGCCGATTTATTCTTCTGAATTGAACCTATGGCCAGTGGCAGAGCTAAGGGGTGGCCGTGGAACTATAAATGCATACCAATGTGTTGGCCACTACATGCATCCTACGCCATAGGTTAGACCCAGAAGTATAAAGGCTTCTACATGTGAATGCCCTCAGCACATGTGAATTGAGTGCTTTGCTTCACTTATTTGCAAGCTGTGGTTTTGTTTTTAGTTTTAAGTCTGCTTTAATTTTTATCTGCCCCATCCTTCAATAGCAATCTCTTTGTAAAGCTGCATTAAATTGCGACAAATGCATTACACGTACTGTGCTAAATTGAGCTGTTTAAGGAATGTTCTTGTAAATAAATGTCAGCGGCTTGCGTCTAATGTTTCGATTCTTTAAAAGGATCTGTACAAGAGCAGCAGCTGCTACACAGCCAGAAACAGCAAAAGATTTGACAGACTTTACCACATTTTACTCTTCTTATTGGTTCATCATTTGCTTAGGAAAAATAGCATCTATCCTGCTTCTCACTATGACTGGCCTTGCTGAATTTCTGAACACCAAACAGGCATCACTGACGTGTAAAGGTGCATGTTCATACATTACTGTGACATCAGAGAGTTCAGAACAAGTTGTTTATGCAGCCTAGCTTTTTATTCTTATGGATTTTGGAAATTGTTTAGAGTTCTGAAATTTACAGTATGCGTTCATAGTACTTCAACTCTTATTTCAAAAGATCAATGAAAATTGAATTCCTCATGATACAAGGCTGTGGAAGCTAATCAAATCTAAATGCAATGGTACCATGGACACCACACTACTGAAAATCTTCTCTCTCTCTGATGAGCAAGTAATCTAATTTCTAATGACACTGGATTACCACAACATCGCTCAGTTTAATACACACATCACCTTTGGCAGTGATTATGTGTACGTTTGCACCTTGCTTTTTGTCTAACGCTCATGTTGTGGTGAAGATTAAGATGGAATAAAAACCTCAGGAACATTTTGGCTATTTGTGAGTACAACAGGGTGTGTGTGCAGACTTGTGTGTGTGTGCAATGAGGCTAGACAGAGATAGATGCAGGGAAACAGGGATACTCATTAGGCAGCATCCATATTAAGTCCTCAGGAAATCAGCTACCCTTCCAAATCCCCAGTAACACGACAATTACACGCCCAAACTCTTTTGTTTTCTCTCGTCTCCCTCTCTTGTGCACTCTTTCATCACACTCTGCCTAATCCCTCCCTTCTTTTTAATGTCTTCCCTTCTTTCAGCTCCCTGTCAGAAGGATAACAAAGACACCAGTCACCAGTTTTGGGGAGAAATTAACTAAAAGTAGCAGCATTACTTAATTATGCATCTCAGTAATGACAGTAAATCTTCTGTAGCATTTCTAGTAACAAGCAACTTTTTTTCTCAAATGAGTCATGTATTTTCTATAGTTGCATTTTGTCACACACTGTACTGTGCATGCAGCTTTCAGTTGAGCCAAAATGATGCGGTCCTAAAATGCCCTCATACCCTCTGTTTGACAGTCCTGTTTACATTTACATTTATGCATTTGGCAGACACTTTTATCCAAAAAAACTTACAGGGCACTTATTACAGGGACAATCCCCCCGGAGCAACCTGGAGTTAAGTGTCTTGCTCAATGGTGGTGGCTGTGGGGATCAAACCAGCAACCTTCTGATGACAAGTTATGTGCTTTAGCCCACTACGCCACCACCACTCCAGTTTATTTTTAGAGCTCGACGATTCATAAATGAACCTGTTCAAATACCGATTTCTTGACTCTACTTTAAAACCAATGTGTCTACAATACTCAACGTTACAATCTTAATATCCAGTGACAGTTATAAGTCATTTAAGCCATTTGTAGGTTGATTCACCAAAAATCTTTCAATATTGTGGCTCTGCTGCTTTCAAAACATTGCTCTGTTTGTTTGAGCATCCTGACTAGCGCAACACAGTGACATTGGCTCAACCAATGGAGAGAGAGTTTGTGGAAGAACTATCCGTTAGACGACCAATAGCTGACTGTGGGAGTGTTTTGGAAAGCTGTTTGTAAACCATCATTATTTCTGCAATACTGTTTGGTGCTGCTAGCTTCGCCAACACTGCATATCACACCCCTTAGTAATACAAACACCCCCCTTGTGTGTCTCTCTGTCCCCTTGACCTTTTGTGCAATGCAGTCTTAAACGAAGACACACGCACATCTGGCTGGCAGATAATGGCACAGGTTTAATAAGCTGTAGAACAGAAATGATGGTCTGATTTTTATGGCCAGTGAAAGACTCAGCTCATAAAAAGGTGATGAGGAGAAAATCGAATCATCTAATCATCAGGAAAACAACCTTTCGCCGACCCCTCCCATTTTCTCTCTGTGTATTTCTCTGTTTGTCAGGGCAGTAGAGTGCAGTACCAGCTTACATAATGCAGATGAGGAAGAGGAGCAGAGGAAGGACAGTTCGAGGATGAACTCCTGAGGGAGCAGATTTCTGAGCAGCACTGCAGAGGCGAAGAATTATGGGTTTGTTTAGATGAAAACAACGCTCAGTGCTTTTGAAGCGCAGTATGTGTGTGTGAAACAGCTGATGACGCCAGATCTTTGCAGATGTATCATCTATCTATCTATAGTTATTTACTGTTTGCTTGTGTAAATTCAATGCTTTTATCCTAAATTAATGCAACTTGCATTAATTGTGTGTTTGAATAATACACATTTGTTTGTGTTATTACAGTAATTAGACATGTACGTGCGCAACTGATTGTCTGAACATAATGAATCTGGTGTGTGTGTGTGTGTGTGTGTGTCACACCTTGAGTCAGGCTCTAGTAATCCTGATAAAATATGTGCCAGATGGAACACACAATCGTTCTCAAGAGGGTGCCAAGACAGAAGTGTGTGTGCACTTGCCTGTCTGTGAAAGATAGTTTCTTAACAACAGACAGAGATATACAGACAAATAAGACATACAGATTGTCCCGAAATTACCCTCTTGAGCTGACTAAAGCCCCTGGCGTGTTCTGGAAAATTCCACTAGACCTACAACACTCACACATGCGCACACTCTTCTGCACAGCCTTTCCGCTGTTCGCTGATTGACTGATGTGAGTTGCTAAAACACTTCTCTTCAACGGTTATCATATTGGTCTAAGATATAATACCATGTTCTGGTTTTACTGGGAAATTTCTTGTGTGTATTTTACATGCTGTAGACTATATACAGTATTTATTTACATTTATTCATTTGACATACGCTTTCATCCAAAGCATCTTACAGTGCATTCAAGGTATACATTTGATCAAAATACTGAACATAGTGGGCATGTGTTTCTGTGCGCCATATGGCACTGTTGCTAAAATGCAAGCTTGTGGGTTATGCAAGTTGGCTCACCTGCTGAGATGATCTTTAAACAGGCAGATCAGGATAGGTCACACTCATCCACCCCTCTATTTACCTATCTATCCATCCATCTCCCTCTCTGCATTTGTGTACGGCAATGCCCATTTAGGTTTTAGGTGTGTGACGTGTCAAAAAATGACATTGATTTGTACAGAATATTAAGAATTTATTTTATTTCATAAATATAGTTTTCAGTCTGATGATGAAATTAGATATATACTGTATGTTATATATAAACTTAGATTTTGGAAAACAGATTAATGTTATTTATTATTGTTCAGTCAAGCTTATTATTATAATAAAAGGGGAGGCTGTGGCTCAGTTGGTAGAACGGGTCGGCTGCCAATCACTGGGTTGGCGGTTTGATTCCCGGCCCACACGACTCCACATGCCGAAGTCTCCTTGGGCAAGACACTGAACCCCAAGTTGCTCCCAATGGCAGCTCTGTCGTCATTGGTGTGTGTGTGTGTGTGTGTGTGTGTGTGTGTGTGTGTGTGTGTGTGTGTGTGTGTGTGTGTGTGTGTGTGTGTGTGTGTGTGAGTGTGAGAGAGAGAGAATGGGACACAGTGAAAGCGCTTTGGTAACCGCTAAGGTTAAAAAAGGTGCTATATAAGTGCAGATTACTTTATTTATTATATTTTTATCCCCTTTTCTCCCCAATTTGGAATGCCCGATACCCACTACTTACTTACTTGGTCATCGTGGTGGCACGGTTACTCACATCAATCCGGGTGACGTAGGACAAGTCTCAGTTGCCTCCGCTTCTGAGACGTCAATCCGCGCATCTGATCACGTGACTCGTTGTGCATGACACCGCGGAGACTCACAGCATGTGGAGGCTCATGCTACTCTCCGCGATCCACACACAACTCACCACACGCCCCATTGAGAGAACCACTAATCACCACCACGAGGAGGTTACCCCATGTGACTCTCCCCTCCCTAGCAACCGGGACAATTTGGTTGCCAAGGAGACCTGACTGGAGTCACTCAGCATGCACTGGATTCGAACTTGTGACTTCAGGGGTGGTAGTCAGCGTCAATACTCGATGAGCTTCCCAGGCCACCACTACTTTATTATTATTTGAGGATTTGTTTATGCAATAGTAATATATTTCTGTCATATTTACTTTAACTGGAGCTGAATTGAACACGGCTACTGAAACTAACAACTGCCTCTGTAGTAGAAAAACAAACATGTTTCTCTCTTTCTCTCTTTATATTTCACTGAACACACACAGTTGTATTCATCCATTTTATTTTAAGCAACGGTCCGTTCACTCTCTTTTTGTCGGGCCACACCTCTCCTCTCTTTCTCTCCATTTTGCATCTCTCCTCCACTCGTTTCTCTCTCACCCTCGCTCTACACTTAGCACCCTGTTCGTACTATGAATGGTTGCCGTGGAAACGGCCTCTTCTGGTGAAATCAGGCTGTGGCAGAGACTATGAAGGAAACTAATACAGAATGCTTTCTCGCTCTCTCTCTCTCTCTCTCTCTAATGGTCAAATACACATCTCCCCTAGCAACAGAGGCATTCAAAGCTCTCCGTTTTCTCTCTCACTCTCGCCCTCGGTCACTCTTTTCTTTCTCATCTTCACTCTCTCTATCTCTCTTACCTTTAGATGGATGTCTACCTGCTCTCTGCCTCTATAACGCAGTTTCTGTCTCAAGCACTCCATCACTAACATTTCACTGCATTTCAGAGAAAACAACAAGAAATAGAGACACAAGGAAAAGAGTGGCAACATGCTCTTTTCTCATTTCATTAATATAATTCTGATGATCTACGGCATTGGTACTTTTTCCCATCTGTCTCACACAAATACAGAGTGAGAGAGAGAGACAAGGGCGTTGGCTTCGACAGTGTTTGCACACCAGAACTAAAATGAAGCTCATAAATATGCAGAGCCACAGTTTAATACAACACTAACCACCATGGCATAATTCATATTATGTATTACTTTGCACCACCACAGACCATTTAAATTAATCGACTAAACTGCTGATTCCTATTCTGCTGGTAACAAATCAAGCACTGTCTGACTTCACCCCATTTATGTAGCTATGTTCCAACCCATTTTTGAAGAGCTAAGTTGTCAAAAAAATGAATGCAATTATAAACATGTATGATTTTCATCCATGATACTCGATACAGTGTGATCAGAGCTGCCAAGCTCTAAAAAGATACATCCAAGCATCATATATCATAACTACAAAACTCGTGCCCTATACTCCAAGACTTCTGAAGCCAAACAATAGCTTTGTGTGAGGACATTTAAGTCATTATTCACTGAAAATCTTCCACTCCACAGGAGCTCTCAAGTCTCATTGGCAAACATTGCACAACATGTCACATGAACATGTTGCACCAGGTTTGATATCAATGATGCCAATGGGCATTGGTTCTTACATGCCACATAGAACGATCGCACCATGGTACGCTTGAACCTGCAGAAGTGCAAATGAGATTTGAGAATTACAATAGAGGGAATGTTTTTCAACCAATAACAACTTAAATTTCAGTCCGATCCAAGCAAAAAGCTAATGTATGACTTCAGAAGACTTGAAGCTATTATGTTGTATTTTGAAGCTTAACAACCGGTGGTCACTGTGTGCTTACATTGTATGCAAAATACATAATGGTTAGGAACGACACGAGGGCAATAATGACCATTTTCATTTTTGCACAACTCTAACTTTAAAATGCTGAGCAGCACCTCAAACTATACAGCTTGCAAATGAGTTTGTAATCGAAACAATAGATGAAAGAGAGAGAGAGAGAGAGACAGAGAGAGAGAGAGAGAGAGAGAGAGAGAGAGAGACAGAGAGAGAGAGTGCTAACATCTAAAGAGGCTTATTTCTTTCAAAATAGAAATTGCTCTTTCATCACCCCAATAATTACACCCGTTTTGTCCTTTCTCCCTCCCTCTCTCTCTCACTTTCATCTTATTGAATCTAAATTACTTCCATTACTCTGAACACCTCCTGAAATCACATCATCATTCCGTCCAAGAGCGTCTGGTTCCTCAACACGGACATCCATAACCCTCAATGTGTGAGAATCACAAAATTAAAAATGAATTAATTACACCCAAGTCCCTAATTATGACCTTTGTGACATGGGAAGTGAGCCACGACGAAATTTTAGTTTAAAATGTGTACATATGTAAAAGACAAATCGTACATTTTAGGTCCTGTAACAGGTCACCGTTTGTTTCAAGTTGAAGGTACAATTATTCCATCTAGTCTCTCAAATTAATTTGAGGCCATAAAAAAAACAATTATACTAATTATAGAAGAAATATAAAAATAAAAATACAGCATGACGTTACAGCATGAATTTAATGTCAACCACTATGTAACCGGTTCTTTATTTGTTTGACAGAATATTCAATAATAGGCCACATTAATATTATACACCGATCAGCCACAACATTAAAACCACCTGCCTAATTGTGATTAGGAGGGCGTTGCTGGGCTGTGAGGGTGGCACGGCCGGTGCTGAGTCACCTAATCAGCGAGAGAGAGAGATAAAGGGGAGCGGAGATGCCAGTTTGAGAGAGAGACACACCCGTGGCCGCTGTGTGTGTTTGTCCATGTGTTTTAGGTAATGTTTCAGTTCATTTATGTCATTAAAGTTATGTTGACTGTTCTGCTGGTTCCCGCCTCCTCTTTGCCCATCCTGAAACTTGGGGTACACTGGTACACTGGTGCCGAAACCCGGGAAGGAGGAGGGATGCACCGTTGCGGAGTCCTTGCCGCTGCCGTCCACTGGGAAGAGGAAGAGCCGCTGTCAGCTGCCAGGAAGGGGAGGAGTCCTTCATCCGCCAGGGTTCGGAGGACTCACTGCCATCCACCAGGGCAGGAGCAGCTGTCGTCCACCAGAGGGCGGAGGAGTGGCTGAAGACCAGGCGATGGCGTGTCTGGGGACCGTCGAGCGAGTGTTTTTTCTCTCTCTGTCTCTCCGGCTTCCCCTTTCTCTCTCCCCAAAGGGGGTTGAGTAAGCTAGATGGGGGTTGAGTAAGCCAGTCCAGATGGCAGCCTGAATCGGGCGGTGGAGGAGTGTGACGAGGAGGAGGGCGTGGATGGGGCGTGAGGGAGCAAGGCCAGCGCTGTCACCTAATCAACGGGAGAGAGATATAGGGGAACCGGAGACGCCAGTTCGAGAGAGACACACGTGGCCACTGTGTGTGCATCTATGTGTTGTATGTTGTTTCAGTTCTTTTATGTCATTAACTGTTAAATTAACTGTTCTGCCGGTTCCCGCCTCCTCCTTGCCCATCCTTAACCGAAAACAAAACAAAAAACTTCCAGTGAGCGGCCGTTCTGAGGACGGAAATACCTTAATGATAGAGGTCAACAGAAAATAGTTCGAACTGATAAAGTCAATGGTAACTCAGATAACCGCTCTGTACAATTGTGGTGAGAAGAACAGCATCTCTGAACGCTGAGATGCAGGTTGGTGCTGTATTGGTGGCACGAGGGGGACCTGCACAATATTAGGCAGGAGGTTTTAATGTTGTGGCTGAATGGTGTATTACTCTACATGCAAGCCTCAAGCTGACTCTATATGGTGCAATTTGTTATTGTAAGCCTTTGCTTGTTGCTTCTACCCTAGAAGTGTACTTTATTTTAATTTCTGTTGGACAGATGACTGTGGTAACGCAGTGGTGATCTGTTTATATCCTTTGCTGTGTCTTTGAGTGCATGTGGGCGTCTCTGATTAATAACCGAAACTCTGTCCTCTACAGAAAGACAGGTGATTCGTCAATTATTTGGAGTCCAAGAGCGAGAGAGAGAGAGAGAGAGAGAGAGAGAGAGAGAGAGAGAGAGAGAGAGAGATAGTAAATGGAGAAAATTAATCTAATATTGTAGATTAATCAACATGAATAGCTGTCTCCACTATGAGGGGGAATGCATGCGTGTTTGTGTTGAAATTGTCTGAGCTGACTATTATAAACATTCATCTGCTAATCGAGTCATCTCTCCGTGCTTTTGCTGTGCTCTCTCTGTGTCTGGTTTGTTCTTAGCCTCTCTCTTTTGCTTTCACAGATAACCTTCGCATCCCCTCTGACTGTGTCATTTCCTCTTTCAGCTGATAAACTGGATTTGTCAGAGCTGGTCAGAGCTGTGGAAATTGGTGTCACTCTCTTCTTCATCTCATAGCTATGATAGGCCCCTTGAGTGAGCTAAACACATATAATCTAACATTAAAAAAAAAATGACGCCGAATGCGTAACATTGTGATCTGACGTGTGGAAACATGTATAGAAATTTTAACCTTTAAAAATAACTACTATTTATAATCAGGGTTGGGAGGGTTACTTATGAAATGTGTTCCACTACAGATTACATGCTGTAAAATGTAATTTTGTATTCTGTTAGATTACTCAAGATCAGTAATCTATTCTAAATACTTTGGATTACTTCTTCAGCACTGGTGGATTTTTTCACTTGTTTTGACTATAAAAACTCTGTCAGTAAGACAAAATACACATGTTAAAAATACATTCTCTGAAAAACAATGTCATGCAGTTTCTAAAAGAAGATCAATCAAACTAATCTTGCTTTAAGGATTTTTAGATATTCTTACAGGAAAACAATACAAAAAATTATCATCAAGAATATGTGATTTTTGCTGTAATATCAAAGGTCTTACTAGAAAAATAGAAATTATGTTCTCTTGTGAATTTTCTTGTAATAAATATGATCGTGTCTGGTAACATGTGCATGTAAAATGGCTAGAAATAGCATTTTAGCTTAGCGTAAAGCTAACAATTTACACAAGGTTTATTTCTATTTCTTCTGCTCCAAACTTACTGCTTTCGTCTGCTCGTATGAATGTAACACATCATAAGAAAGTGTTTCAGCGCTGTTAAAATATACTTTGGATCGCATCATTTAGACCTTGTTTCAGACTTCCACTACAAATCCAATTTGTTTTTGCATATCCAGATTGTTTCCAGATGTGTTTTTGATAGTCTGGACAGCAAAAAACATATGAAATCAAATTTTTCAGAATCTGATTCAAACCACTTCGGGAGGTGGATTCAAATGCGATTGAAATCTGATTTTTTTTCAGATGCGTCTCCGTATGGACGCTCTGGCTGCTCAATTCGGATTTCAAATGGTCTTTTGCGTCACTCTTAACGTGACACACAATGTGACGTCAAAAGTCGGTGATTGCAGCACGGAACATCACAATATTTAGAGTTTTTTTTGAGCAACGGAGAAGTTCTGGACAGGGCACTTATTTGGAGAGTGAGATGATGTACCTCCATTTTCCCACATCTGTTTTGAAAGCATCGTCACGTGGGTACACCTACATCGTTACCAAAGCAACCCACTCAGACAGGTTGATTATGTCTGAACGTGCAAAATCTGATTTGATCACTTGCAATTAATAGTGTGGACAGCAGGACTGGACTGGGAAGAGAAATCGGCACAGGATTTTACATAGCACATGGACCAAAAAATTGTTGAGGGAGGGTTAAGCCCAGAGTTGTTGAGCTGGGGGGGGAGGGGGGCTTTGCTGTCCTTTTCTGCATATCGTGGTACCATTTTGTTGTCCGTTCTGCATACCGTGGCGGCTCATTTTAGCTTATCGCGGCCCATTCTGCCAGTTTCGCGGCCAACCCACCGGAACCCTTGGTTCTCCCGATGGTCAGTCCTCCCCTGATTGGCCCCAAAGTGCATTTACCCGGTGGGCAAATGCACTTTGGGGTATGCCAGATTACCTGTCTATCCCTGGCAGAAAGTCTGCCTGAAAAGATCTAATTTGAGAAAAATCCGATTTGCCTGCAGTCTGAACATAGATTTATATGTATAAATGTTTTCCATCTAAAAGGACTAAATATCAAATAAAACAAATGACAATAAAATGCAAAGTATCTTCAGTAATCAAAATACTTTTTGAATGTAACTGTATTCTAATTACCAATGATTTAATTTGTAACTGTAGCAGAATACAGTTACTTATATTCTGTATTTTAAATACGTAATCCCGTTACATGTGTTCCGTTACTCCCCAAACCTGTTTATAATGCATTTTTTAAAGAAATAGTTATTATTTACTCACCCTCATGCTATTTTGACCCCATTTTATTTTCAATCTTCAATGACACACATAATCATACATACTTTGTTTCCTTGCAATGCAATTGGATGGTGATACTGTCAAGCTCCAAAAAGTGCCATGAAAATACCATAAAGTTGTTCCATATGACTCATGCACTATATTCCAAGTCTTCTAAAGTCATCTAAGAGCATTTTGTGGGAAAAAAATAAAGATTTAAGGTGTTACATCTCAAATCTCATTAACTCTTGTGTTGGCGCCTTTAGACATGTCATACTAGGTATGAAAACGTGACCATAAAAGAGATGAGAGACTTACGGTGATGAAAGATTATCAGTGAATAACTTAAACTGTGGGCTGTTCCTCACGCAAAACTATCATTTGATTTCAGAAGATTTGGAATTTGAACACGAGTCGAATTGAGTCGATATTTCATGGTGTTTTTATGCCCATTTTGGAGCTTGGCAGTAAAAAACATAATTCGTCATTGTTCTATGTGACACGATAGACAGACTTTGGCCTCAATGTATTGCATTAGGTTCTTTATGCTATGTAGAGTTGCTCAGTTGGGTTGCCTAAAGAAGCTTCATGTAGGTCATATCCATCCATTCCTGCATGACTGCAGCAGAGCAGCTCAGCAAAAGAGGCCAACGCAAAAGAGACTGAGGAAAAGCAAGCGAGCGAGCGAAAGAATGCTAGAGAGAATGCGAGACTCAAGTATCTAGATCAGGATGGGAGTGATAGAGTGAGTTAATGATGATACTGGAGTGTAATACCAGTGAGACTGTGAAGGAAAGTGTTACAGCCCTGACAGACCTCCTAGAGGAAGGTTTCATTGCTCTGACATAACTCAGAAGATTCAACAGTTCCTCAAAAGATTCCTTAGGAGAAAATAAATGGAATGAAACAAGACAATTGTTGAGTTTAACTGGTAGAGCATGGCACTAGCAACGTCATCGTCATGGGTTTGATTCCCAGGAAATGTGCATTCTGAGCCAACGTATACCTTGAAAGTATCGCAAATCGTTTTGCATATAAGTGTCTGCCAAATGCATATATAAATTTGGTCTTGGAAGAACTTGATGGTAAATGTTTGAGTTCATAGTTTGACCTCTGACTTTGGATTAAGACCTTGGCACCTTGTTAACATCGTTTAGAACTCTTCTGAAACTCTATTGGAGACATATACGATATTACTAGTGTCTAGGCTGGGAACTTGCTCCATTTGCTCTCCATTTAATCTCATTGGTGTCTGGGAGAACCTATATGTCCTATATGGGCACACTTTCTCTGCAAGAGTTGAGTTCCCACATCTTACCAGCTGCGCTGGACACGGTGGGCCAGTTCTGGACGAGAACTCCCTGAGCTCCCTGCATCACTGACGACTCCTCCATATGAACCGAGCTACACATACAAACAGAGAGAAGAAGAAATATTAAAATTAGGATTAAGGGCTTGTCAATCGATTATTCATGTCAGCTCGAGTGCATGCTGTTATTAGAGCAAACAGGGGACCAAATACTAAGACAGTCTTAGGGTGTGTTCACACTTGGCAAGTTTGGTTTAATTAAAATGTACTCTGGTGCGATTGCTCTGTTAGTGCGGTTCATATGAACAAGAGTGAACGCTGTCACCGGAACCTTGGTGTGCCCTAAACAAGCGAACAGAGCCTGAAAAGTGGTACTCGGTCTGCTTCCAAACGAACTCTGGTGCGGCTCGATTGATATATGAATGCAACATGGACCAAAGAGGTCTAAACGGACCAAAAACAGGAAGTAATTTGCCTAATACTGACCTCAAGCATACCTGGTTCCTGACTATGTTTCCCATTATAGTTCGGTACAGGCGTCGGAACCGCCCGTCTGCTGTCCTTGAAGCTTCATTTGTGTGTACAACGGAGGAATTCCTGCCGCCGTTTTGACTCCATTACACATTTTACAACTCTTCCGTTTGTTCTCAGCTGGTAAAAATCCCACCATATATACATATATACATCCAACGAGCGCATTTCACCAGCACTGTTTTGGATGTTTGGCAAGTTCCGTCAAAAAATATACGTCACAAAAGCTGTCCAATCAGGTCATGACTTTTCCCTGATGACTTTGGTTTTGTATCGTTAGGTTCGGTGTTAAAAATGCCAGTGTGAACGCTAAATGAACCAGGACTAAATGTATCATTTTCATTTTTGGTCCGGACCAAAAGGACCAAGAGAACCGAACTACAAGTGTGAACACACCCTTTAATTCATGCACATTTTACAATGTAACTTTTTTCTAATTGATATGCTGCTAATATGATTTTTAATTTTATATTAAATTATATGAAATTTTACAAGTGGTCTCAAGTTTTGGTCTCACAAATTTTGCCCCCCACTGTATAATGTGTATTGGCCTGTAAATGATGCCTAAGACTAAATGGTCTGCACTTATATAGCGCCTTTTTATCCTTAACGGTATTCAAAGCGCTTTACATTGTGACCCATTCACCCATTCACCCACACACTCATACAACAATGGCGGCAGAGCTGCCATGCAAGGCGCTAGCCTGCCATTGGGAGCAACTTGGGGTTCAGTGTCTTGCCCAAGGACACTTCGGTATGTGGAGTCGTGTGGGCCAGGAATCGAACCACCAACCCCGCGATTAGTGTCCGACCCGCTCTGCCCGCCCAAACAGGACAGGACAAAAGGACTAAAACAGGACAAAGTGAGGACTCAAAGCAGAATTTGTTTTGTAGTTGTGTATGTGTGCATGTTTGAGCTTGGGTGAATGACCGAGCTGAGGTTTACAGTATGTAGTTCTGTAGAGAGAATCCAGAAGTCTGTATTAAAGATTAGACTGTACTCTACCCCTGCACACTCGCACTACCTCAAAGATTAAAGCTTACATTCCCATGCATTTGTAATTTCACACTCAAGAGTTATCACACACACACAGGAAAGGTGCATGTTCACTGTTTACCGACAAACATTAAAGGAGACATAATGCATGTTCCTGGTCTTCTTGTGCAAAATATGTCTGCACATTTTTCAGAAGAAATACACATTAGTCTTTGTGAATCTTTGTCTCTGCCTCTGAAACTGGTCCTATAGAGACACTTGACACCATCAGACCAAATCCAATAATTCCAATCATGTCCTGCCCACTTCTTTTCCTCTTATTTAGACTACTGTACATCTTGAAAATACATCATAACACGGAAGTAAAACTAGATGTATATTCGAATGCCATGCTTATTTAAAACACACCCACATCTCCGCATCAACATCAGTAAAAATATTCTAAATATGTCACAGCTACAGAGGTAGAAAATCAAACCAGGCTGAAGGCTGTTTTCGTTCTCAGAATAGAGGTTGTTATCACTGTTCCTGTTCTCTCTGAAGCTGTGCGGTTCAGCTGGAAGTGTGTTAAGGCGGGATTAGCTCACTGAGCCCAGAGTGGCTGAACACGGGAGGTGGGCAGGGTCGCTACAGAACATCACACTATCAGCTGCCAAAACAAAAACTCAATTCCAGAGGCTTGCCGTGGGATGATCTGGAAATCATTCCCCAAGTCAGAAGTGGGATCCACAAGTCTCTATGATATTTTAGTTTATAGATAAGACTCCAGTCTCCAAGTCTATGGGACTTATTCACCCATTTTATCATCTGCAAGGGAAAAATGGTATGTCTGATTGCTTAGAAAAGTAACAACACACCTTTCCTCAACAAGCAGCACTAATCGAGGCATCATTCATGTCTGTAGCACAAATGGTACAGGACGAGTTACGCATACTCAAGGTTGCGATTGAATTCAACATACAGGTATTTCCTAAGTATGAGCAGTGTTGGGGAAGCTAGAAGGAAACTTTAGCTAGCCAAGCTACCCATAACTTTAAGTTAAACTATAGTCAGGACACTCTATTTGAGAAGTAGTTAGCTACACTACAAGCTAATAACCAAAAGATGTTAAGAACACTAAAACTTTTTAAATAAGATCATATTTTTTATCTATATAGAATCATTTTTACAAGTGGTAAATTGAGATGGAGTTCCCAACACTACACTGCGTGCACAATTATTAGGCAAGAGAGTATTCTGATCTTATCGTTATTTCCATTCACATTTTCCAACTCCAAACCATATAAAGTTGAACGCTAATTGGATTCAGTCCTTTTCAGGTGGTATATATTTGTGTAATGAGGCGAAAGTGACTAACACCTTACATCAAGGTGTGCATAATTATTAGGCAGCTTCATTACCTCAAGTGAAATGAGCCAAAAAAAGAGATTTAACTGGCACTGAAATGTCAAATATTGTAAAATGCCTTTCAGACGGATGCAACACTCTTGATATAGCTAAACTATTGAGGCGTGACCACCAGAAAATCAAACGTTTTGTTGTGAAAATCAACAGGGGTGCAAAAAATGCATGGAGAAGTAAAGCCACTGCAAAAGCCATTTACTGCAAAAGACTTGAGAAGAATTAAACGTGAAGCTACCAGGAACCCATTATCCTCCTGTGCCACCATATTCCAGAACTGCAACCTACCTGGAATGCCCAGAAGTACAAGGTGCCAAGTGCTCAGAGACACAGCGACGGTCAAGAAGACTGAAACACATCCACCACTGAATATATTCACAAAATGAAGCATCAAGATTGAGCAAAGAAATATCTGAAGACATACCTTTCAAAGGTTTTATGGACAGATGAAATGAGAGTGACCCTTGATGGAGTAGATGGATGGGCCCGTGGCTGGATTACTAATGGACACAGGGCACCACTTCAAGTCAGGTGCCAGCAAGGTGGAGGAGGGGTACTGTTATGGTCTGCTATCATTAAGGATGAGGTAGTTCGACCTTTCGAGTTGAAGATGGACTGAAACTCTACTCTCAATCCTACTGCCAGTTTCTGGAAAGTACTTTCTTCAAGCAGTGGTGCAGGAAGAAGTCCTCAGCATTCAAGAAGGCCATGATCTTTATGCTCCATCACATGCATCCAAGTACTCCGCTGCTTGGCTAGCCAGCAAGGGCCTCAAAGATGCCCAATTGATGACTTGGCCCCCTTCCTCGCCTGACTTAAATCCTACTGAGAACTTGTGGGTCCTTCTCAAACAGTGAGGGAAGACAAAACACCTCTTTGAACAGCATTTGGGAGGCTGTGGTTGCTGCTTCAGTGAAAGTTGATCGTGAACAGATCAAGAAACTGACAGACTCCATGGATGGACGGCTCATGGCCTTTATCGAAAAGAAGGATGGATATATTGTTGACTGAATATTTTTGAGGTTGACGATCAATAACATTTTGGATTGACTGATAGCATTGTGTTTGTTCAACAGTAACATTAATCCTGAGGAATACAAGTTTAGGAGAGTACGTTTGATTGCTCACTTAGCTCATTTACCGCATATGCAATACACTATCAGAAATGTAGTGTTTTGTTACGTTGCAGCGCTATTGGTTGGAAAATGTATCTAGTTACTGGGAAATCTATGCTGTTGTGGAAATAGCTTAGCTATTATCACGCTACTGCAAATTTTGTTACAATAGTAGCATTGTTATTAATTAGTTACTGCCCAATACACAAGTAATATTAATAGTGATGCTTGACTCAACAAACATCATTTTTTATACATATGTTTACACATAGTATAAAATGTATTCATATTTTTTATAAAGAATATTTATTATTGAGATTAAGGCACAGACAGAACAACTGCAGAACAGAAGGGAGGGGGTAAATAACCACCATTTTAGTTGCCCCCTTTCTCTCTCTCTCTGATGAATGTCTCCTGTCCAAGGTCAGGCACTTACTGCTGTGTGTGTGTGTGTGTGTGTGTGTGTGTGTGTGTGTGTGTGTGTGTGTGTGTGTGTGTGTGTGTGTGTGTGTGAGTGGAAGCCATTTTAAAGAGCTGTGAAGCAGAAGTCAGTAGGACGAATACATTATTAATGAGAAACACTGGACCAAATACATGATCCTCATCTAATGTTCAAACATCCGCCCTCCCCTTTACACTCTCATTCTCCCTGTCTCCATCTCCTTTCCTCTGTCCTCTCTGCCTGCATGTCAAAGTCATCACTTCCTCCACTGATCATTCTTCATATCTATATAATTTAATTTTATATATCTAGTGTAAAAAATATCCTATAGCGTGGAATTATTTGAGCATCCCTGGCATGTAACTAGAATTTTTATTTATTTTTTTATTACAGCATTGGCTTTTCTTTAAGCATTAACTTACCTACATTTTGGTAGATTTATGCTTTGAGCTTATTGCTTTGTGGTTGCTAGGCTGCCCTAGGTGGTTTCTAAGCATCTATGCTATTCAGTCCCTAGAAATGGCTTGGGTCTCTTCTTCAATCCAAGTCTGTTTTATGGTCCGCCAGGTGAAAATCATGAGTCTAACTGCGTTGAAAAATACAGTGATTTGAGGCAAATCATGTCATTGATCGTCTGTAGCTCAAATGGTGCAGGACGAGTTCAACACTGAAGTGTAATACTAATAAAATACTTATAAATATGAGCTCTAATATTAGTTATGCATGCCTTAAACACCCCTAATAAAACACAAACCTACTAAATGAAATTCTTACAAATCTGCATTCAACTCACCAAGCCGAAAGCAAATGCATCATAACTGTGAAATTAATTACACTGTGGTTTCTCCATGTACATAAATTGTGAGACTGGAATATGATTCAGTGCATGAGGATGATTTGCGTGGCTACATTAGCTCTTATTAAACCCTTCTGTAATTAGGAGGAAATCAGTGCATTACTAATGAAGATCTGAGGTCATTCACACAAATACACACACACACACACACACACACACACGCTGGCACATGCGATCTTGTCTGCAATGTCCTTCGTTGCCATCGTTTTGCAGACATGGCTTTAGGCAATACTTCAATCGCCGCCTGCGACCTACTTCTGCTTTCATGGTAACAGCCGCTGCACAGCTGTACATGTCGTCTAGAAGCTGCTGTCCAAGATTCAGATCACTGGTCAATTGAAAATGAATGGTGGATAACCGTACACTGCCCAATGCTCATTAAAACAGGTCGGGTATGGAGGCTTGCGGTCCATTGGTTTAAGGGTAATCTAATGTCCGTGCATGGCTGAGTTTCCATGGCGATCCTGGCATAGGTTGTTAGCTAACAACATCTGTCTGTAATGTCTAGAAATTACTGTCTTAAAATCATTTCTCATTTACTTTCACTAGAATGGATTCTGAGAAGACATAAAAATAAAAATGGACTCTGTTTACTGTAATAATGCATGCTCCTGGTCTTATTAAATATTATTATGTGCCTTTAAAACAACTTTCCTTTACAGATGACATCAACCCCTTCCCTCAATCATTTGTCACATAGACAACTTTTCAAAATGTATTGAATTATTGATGGATAAAATCAAGACCGTGTATTCAAGCTTGTTGAATACATTCTTGAGTTTCACTCAGACATAGTCACTTTAAATGGTAAATGGTCTGCACTTATATAGTGCCTTTTTTAAACAATTTTTTAAACCAAAGCGATTTACACTGCATCTCATTCACCCATTCACACTCACACACCAATGATGGCAGAGCTGCCATTCAAGGCACTAGCCTACCATTGGGATCAACTTGGGGTTCGTTCAGTGTCTTGCCCAAGGACACTTCGGCATGTGGAGTCGTGTGGGCCGGGAATCAAACCGCCAACCCTGCGATTAGTGGCCGACCCGCTCTACCACCTGAGCCACAGCCGCCCCACTTTAAGGACTTCAAATGGGTTGTGAATACCATTTCATGTTGATTTTAAGGTATTTAGAGTGAGATATCTAATATACTCAAAGGAAAACACAATTAAGTCTTACCTTTGCATTCCTGCTCTGAGAGATGCTGAATATCTCCAGTCTGCATTAGGAGCTTTAGGCTGAGGAAAGACACAAACAAAGACAGAGAGAGAGAGAGAGAGAGAGAGAGAGAGAGAGAGAGAGAGAGAGAGAGAATTACGTTAATCACTGCATATCAAAAAACCAATACCGTCTCATTAATTAATCATGCTAGAGTGCAGTCATATGGTCACGATGGCAGCAAGACTGTGGTTTTGGAGGAAAGGGTTAGGGTTAGGTTAAGACTCATGTGGTTCATATAACTCTCCATTATTTCTCTCTCTTACACACACATTCACATCATCACAATTTGAGGTGTGCACACTGAAAATCTAAACTAGCCAGATAAAACATTCAAACAAAGAGACAGAGAGAAATCAAGCTCTTAAAACCCTGAAGAGCAGCAAGAGAGGGGTGACATCGATTTGACTGAGGCTCCTCGGGGAGAGAAAGCACAGACACACATATACAGTCAAAAAAACACCAGCTGGATGAATCTCACAAAACCGGGCAATAAAATGTACAGGTCAGATTTCACCCCAAAATGCTGTTTTTGTACATGCATATCTGCAGTGTAATGAAACGGTCAGATAGTAAAGGCTGCAGGCATGGTGTCAGTGCCCTCCACCCCTCCTTTTTATTCCTCTGTTCCTTTCTCTCTCTCATCTCCTGGTAGAAGACATTTATCAGCGTGAAATCCAATTCACACTGTAATCAGCAAGGCCTGCTTTTCCTCTGCTCACATACACACAAGCATGCACATCCATCATACAACCCCATTAAACATCAACATCTCCCAAACACACTCCTTCTACTGGACACACTTAAACAGCATAAATGGAGTTCAAACAGTCAAAAACAAATGACTGAGTATGAATTAAGTTACAAATGCCAATGCCAATGAATTTTGGCATGATGTAATACTTTAAATATGTAGCAGATATTCAAAAGTGACAAAATCACTTGACTGTAATTAACATTGCATGTAGACTTAAACATTCTCCAATATCTAGAGAGAATCATATGTAAAAGAGCAAAACAAAACTACAAAATACACCCAGTGGGCTAAATATTTATGTAACTGTCTGATACACCCATCGCATTTATAGCATTACCCAAACAAGCCTGTGGGTAATGCACAATGACTCATGTGCCAGTGAATAAGAGGCTGAGGGAAGATGATTTTGGATATAGAGGATAAGGGTTGAATAATCATGTTTGTTTGTACTTCCAATTGCAGTTAAAGGTTTGCCAAACAGTAAAGAAATGAATTGTGTGGCTTTGTTCCAAACCCTAGTGAGCTGCCTTGCTATCTACTGCCTATATAGGGAGCTGAGTGACCGATTGGAAAGCCGTGCATTGGGTGGAACTCACTAACATGCATCACACAATGCGATGCAAACAGGACACTCGAGTCACTATTGATTTCAATGGAGCGCAACAGTGTCCGCCAACTTTTCAGCTGTATATGCGCTGAAGGTGTTTGTTATATTTTGTTATTCCTTTTCCATCATTTGAAAATCAGACAAAAAGACAAAGATACAAGACTTTTAAATTAATATATTTAATGAGGGAATGAACTATAATCCCATGAAGCACTGCGAAAGACGTAATCGAGAAAAAAATATATATATCAAACTACTGGAAGGTTGCTGCTGAGCTCTTTTGCTGCAGTGTGTTAGCCATGATTCTCTGATTGGTGGATCTTCAAGATCATGGGTAGTGTAGCTCTTCGCCAGGAATTAAACTATTAAACACGATTTTATACAAATTAAGTTGAAATGACGATGACTGATGGCTTCAACAGAAGCATATACCATCGGTAAACAACCTCAGAGCTCATGGTAGGCCTGTCTTTAAAGGTTCATAAGTCATCGTTAAAAAACTTTCGCTAAGGAGAAGATTAATATGATTTTGACTTCTGGAGCCAGACTGTTATGCTCTATTTGTGTTATAGCACACAAATATACTAGTTAAAGTAGTCAATTCTAAATTAGACTGAACTATTTTTAACAATACATACACTTTTGCTTTAGAAACACATGTTGCCTACGTAGGGAGCTCACTAAGATTTGGAAGAGAACCTATGTGCAACAGATGGAGTGGTGTATTAGTTTATCGCAATTAGACTCACAAATAGTGAATATGAAGAGTTTCTGGGCTAATAAATTGGAGAGCTGATTTTTATTCATCTCACAGGTCTTTAATTTCTGTCTTTGTGTGTGTGGTGTGGTGTGGGGAGAGGCAGATAATGAGTTCAGTCTGATCTCGTCTCACCAGCAGCTCCTTTTTCTCATTTCCTCATTTTCTCTCTTTCTCAGGTTGCTCCTGAGTGGACACAACTCGCCTAGATACAACATTCGCACCCTAGTGCCAACCAATCACAATGCGTCCTTCCCCTATCAAATCGAACCACCCAATCAGCCGGTGGAAACGTGGAGCTGCCCTCCAATGCCTCTTACTCACACACAGGGAGAACAAACATGACTGACATTTAATGAGAACAGCCCAAATCAGCCAGTAATTGCTTCACAAATAAGAGGCGCTCAGACAGAGACTCTTTTCACATCCAGAAATCCACAAAATCAGATCAACACCACAACATGAAATGATCTTCTTTGGCAAAGCTATTAGAATAGAGAGTGATGGGTTCCCTTGTGGGGTTGTAGGGTTTCATTTAAGCCTGACAGACCGACCAAACTCTGCTGGAATGATTTGCTGATGATAAAATCGGTTCCTTAGATGAGAATAATCCATAACTCAGTGGACTGACATGAACGGAAGGTCGGCGTGATCTGTACCAGCTGCTGTGCATGATTGGGCAGGGGTTTTTTAGCATGGAAAAAGAGTTCCTTTTAGTCTAAACTATCAGCAGAAACATCATTAAAGGAACAGTTCACCTAAAAATTAAAATTCTGTCACCATTTACATGTTGTTCCAAACCTAAACGCTGTCATCATCAATTAACTAACAGCCGATCCATTGCAACTCAACAGAGACCAAGCTGTAGAGCCTCTCTAAAGAGATGTAAGTGTGAGTACAGAGCAACTGGAGCGTTTGAGTTTCACACCTCTAAATATAAACACACCCAGCTGTCCTGAAACAACGCATTGCAGAACAGGCTGGAGCAAGAGAGAGGGAGGGTGAGACAGAGAAAGAGTGAGGAGGAAAAGAGAATGTTCTCTCCAATTCTCTCAAAGTTAAAAACTGATGAAATGCAGTTTGATGGCAGCTGTAAGCATGCAGAGAGAGAGGAGCATAAACCTCTGATACCCCTAAATCATCACAAATGCACACACACACAAACATATGCCTTCTTCAGTGCACACAGAAGACTCTGCTGTGAATTAATGAGGCACAAGGAGGAGAAAAAAAGTCAAAATGCTCCAAAACAACTTGGCAATCATTACCAAGCCCTGCTACACAATGTGCAAGACATCGGAGGTTTCCAGTGCTGAAACACAAGTAACACAACTGAACAAATTCAGCATTTATAAACAAACTAGATGCCAAGGCTACTTTTAAAGGGATGTGTCACCCGAAAAAGGAACATTCTGCCATTGCTTACTTACCCATACGTAGTTCCAAACCCTCAATATATTCTGTGAAACACAAAAACAGCTACCCGATCTCATTGAAATTGGTAATAAGAAATCCCACTAGTTGGCTCATAAAAGAGAGAGAGAGAGAGAGAGAGAGAGAGAGAGAGAGAGAAACTACAATTTAGGTTATAATGATTTTTCCAAAGTTTAACCCCTAACACAAACCTACACTTGATCATAAATTATGTGATTTTAAGAGTAAAACCACGGTTGTGTACCACAGATAAAAGAAAAACAGTGGGGTTATGAACGAGGGTTCTTACCCCAACCCAAACCCCATACCCAAACTTAACCACAAAGTCTAACCCATTACGTAAACTGTAAACCTGACCATTGTTTTAATAGGAAAGTAACTTTTGTGTACCAAGGAAGAAAGAACTCATCGGGTTTGGAACAAGATGAGGGAAGTGTACTAAAGGTAACGGACATCAGTCTTTTGCATTGCATGAAGAAATATGGAATGAAAAACCAAATTTGTTCAGAGACACATTTCCTTTCCTAAAATAAAATGTTGAAGAGGGGCTAGCTAAATTCTGTTGCCTGTATTGTTTTAACTGAAATTCTGTTTGTTGATTGGTTTGTCTGAAAGTCGTATGATATCTTACAATTTTGCCATCTCGTCAAAATTATTATGAGCTGTCTTGAGACTATGTTGGAAAGGATATGTTATGCAAAATGTTACCATTCACTTTTAATGCATATTTTTTCCATGCAATCAAATTGAATGATGGCTGATGCTAACATTCTCCCAAACATCCCTTTTTTTGACCATCGAGCACATGGAGAGTTTTGGAACAAAATGAGGGCGAGTAAATGATGACAGAATTGTAATTTTTTGGTGAACTATCCCAAAAAAAGCACCACAACAACAAAAGTGAGCAGATTTTCTCTCGTCTCCATGCATCGATGGATGAATAACTTGGTGGATATGATGAGAGAATGGGCACCGCACACACACCTGTATGGCCGTGGCATCGGGCATGCTCAATCGGCGCACAAACTGTCCACTCTGCCCAGTGAAGAAACGGTCTGCCCCTGAACCCCAGGTACCACTCATCGGCCGTCCCGTATTATAGAACATGAAAGTGTCACTTCCCGAGGTTGCGGTCAGGCAGGTCTTGTAGCAGTACGTTTTGGTCAGTGAGCCGTTTCCTCTGACCTCAATGTAGTGTGGCTCCACTTTCAGGTCTCTCCGCACCACCGCAGCTTGTTGCTGGAACGTGACCCTGCCTTCACCGCCGCCACCTCCACCTGTGGCTCCATCCGCTCCTCCACCTGCAGTCCCTCCTCCTCCACCATCTTTAGGTGCCTTCTTCATTGTCGTCGTCTTCTTCTTCTTGGAACCACAGCAAGAACAGGCATCAGGCTGGCTGCAGTAGGCATGGCAGCGAACAATAGCTAGGACAAAAATGGTGAGTAAGAAGACGAAGGTGGTGGCACAAAGAGCGATAATAAGATACAAGGTGACGTTGGAGAACATCATTGTTCCGTGTGGCCTGATGATACGTTTGGGGTCCGGGGCAACTTTGGGTGGGAGCTCCATGACGGCGACATTGATAGTCATTGATGCGGAGCGAGGAGGCAGGCCGTGGTCTCTTACGTGTACTGTGAGACCAAAGACGGTAGAATTGTCCTCAATGACTCGCCGCGTAGTGCGGATCTCGCCTGTGTGCTCGTGCACCTTAAATAAGTCAACTTCAGGCAGGTGATGGAGGCTGTAAAGCAGCCAGGCATTTTCTCCTGCATCTAAGTCCCAAGCTAGCACACGCGTCACAAGGACCCCTGCCTCAGCGTTTCGTAGAATAGTCTCTGTGGAGTGCGAGCTGTTCGCTGCCGGGTGTACGAACTGTGGTTTATGGTCGTTTGAGTCCATGATGTAAATATAGACAGTTGCCACCCTGCTCAAAGGTGGCACACCATTGTCTTGAGCTTTGACCTGGAAGTGAAACTCTCGCAACTTTTCAAAGTCAAAAGATCGCAGTGCGTACACCTCACCTGTCGCAGGTTTCACAGAAACATATGATGCCACAGAAATTCCATGGTTGTTGTCATTCAAGACTGTGTATGTGATGCGCGCGTTCTCACCAGCATCAGGATCTGTTGCCTTGACGATGCACAGAGGTGCACTGGGCACATTGTTTTCTGAGACATAAACGGTGTACGAAGTCTGTTCGAAACGTGGCGGATTGTCATTTACATCTGCCACTTCCACTCGAACTGTCATTGACGATGATAGAGGCAGAGTTCCGCCATCTGTGGCTGTAACCGTGACGTTGTACGATGATATGGTTTCTCGGTCCAGAAAGGCTGAGGTAACTATGGTATAATGGTTTCGGAATGATTTGATTTTAAAGGGGAGGTCAGGGGGAATGATGTCTAAACTGACTTGTTTGTTTTGGCCAGAGTCTTTGTCATTTATGCTGATTAAAGCCACCACCGTGTCCGCCCTAGCGTCCTCTCGAACCGGACTTGAAAGAGACGACAACACAATCTCAGGAGGATTATCGTTCACATCCAGCACCTCCACCACCACTTTACAGTGCACTGCGACAGCCCCTTGCCCTCGGTCTGCAGCTTGGATATACATTTCATAGCTGTTGGTTTCTTCATAATCCACATTGCTCTTAACTCGAATTTCCCCACTTTCAGTGTCCACAGAAAACACCTGTCTCACCTTTTCTGGTGTGTAAGAGCTAAATGAGTAAAACACTTCCCCATTGGAGCCCTCATCTCGATCTGTGGCGTTTAATTTAATCACCAGCGCGCCAACAGGCGAGTTTTCACGCAATTTAACTTTGTATACGGAGCTATCGAATACTGGCACGTTGTCATTGCTGTCCAAAACGCGCACGTTGATTTTGGCAGTGCCTGAACGCGGAGGCGAACCACCATCAGTGGCAGTGAGAAGAAACTGGTGCGACTGCAAGAGCTCGCGGTCAAAGGGTTTTTTAAGCACAAGCTCTATGTGTTTTCCGTCAGCAGGTGGTTTGGTTGAGTCGAGCGCCAGGTGTTCGTTGGAGGTGAGGCGATAATGGCGCACGGAATTTGACGCGTCGTCAGAATCCTGCGCGCCCTCAATGGAAAACCGCGCGCCTGGCTGTGCGCCCTCGGTGATCTCCAACTGGTACTCGTCTCGGGGGAACAGCGGCGAGTTGTCATTCGCGTCCAAAATCTCAACATCCACGCTATGCTGCTCGAACGGGTTTTCTAACACCACGTCGAGGCTTAGCGTACAGGTGCCGCTGAATTCACAGAGCGTTTCACGGTCTATCCGGTCGCTTATATCAAGCTTACCAGTTTTGTGGTTGATGCTGAAATATCGCCTCGCGCTGTCGGAGCTGATTCTGATCCGACGCGCGGAGAGCTTTTTCAGCTCCAGCCCGAGATCGCGCACAAGATCCCCAACGACAGTGCCACTCTCCATCTCCTCCTGAATGCTGTAACGAATTTGTGCATTTGTAAGGCCACTTAGTAAAACAATGAGGAAACAAAAACAAAGAGGCACGTTCTCTTTTATGCAGCTACATCGCCCTGCAACAGCCATCGCAAGTTGGCAACATCCACAGACGGATTAAAAAGCGCTTCCCGCTCCTAGAGCTTGCCGCGCAACAGCTCCAAACCACAGCATCCAAAAATTAGGCAGACTATGTGCATGATGACCAAAGTCTCCGCTCCGCTGCATTTTTGAACACACATTTTCCTGCTTCATCCATGATTTCTCTTTGTCCGCGCCCAAGCTCTTTTTTTCCTACTCTCCTCTCGGCGAAGCTGACTCTTGTTTCCCTTCACACGGGTGCTGCCTATCTCTCCCTTTCTCTCTCTTGTCCCCCTCCCTCACCCTGTGCTGTAAAGGCGGGGGATGGGAGCAGCTCTAACCAGCGCAGCTCACTGCATTTCAGCACCTCCGAACAAAAAACAGCGATATACGTATTGACAACAAAGATGCGCACAAAAGATTAAAAAACACATAAAAAAATAAAATAAAGGTTTTCTCATGCATTTACATAATTCGCCCCCCCCCCCCCCCCCAAAAAAAAACACTAAATTAATATCGATTGGAAACACGACTGCATGCAATCACAAAAACAGTGCCACCGCCCTTTTTCATTGTCTCCTCTCCTCGCACAGCTGAGGTGACCAGATGGAACTTAAATCAGAAATTAAATCCATGCTTTAATAAAAACAGTGCATTTACACACCAGCATAGACCTACTTGATTTTTTGAATGCACATTTAAAACAATGATTTACAGCATCTTAAATCATGTTTTTTTTTTTTTTTTTAACTCCGTCTCAAAAAGCTCTCGCCTCTCACTCTGTATATGCATTCGATATTCGTCAGCATGAACTCACTGGCCACTCACTTGCTCTTCTTTAGAGTCCCCAAAACTGACAGTTTCAATTTTCACAGATTAAGAATGGAGCATCTCTGACTGCTATGCCTCCCCCACACACCTCATTCCCCTCTCTCCTCTTCTTTATCTGCTCTTTCTCTTTTATCATGGAGGCTCATCGGCTAGTTCATTTTTTTGTAACTTCAAATGATTAAGGGTAAACGCTCACACCAACACAACCCTTTCCTGACCATTTACAAACTGCTTTTGCACTTTGGGTGGTATTTGATATTTGTGCATACATCTAAATGGAATTGAGTAATCGTCGAATTTAAAAGGCAGTCAGCACACAAAGCAACAGCTGAAATGCACTTTTCTGTTACATTTTTCAATAGTGAGTATTTTTTCCACGGTAAGTTAAAGGGATAGCTCACCCAAAAATGAAAATTCTCTCATTATTTACTCAACCTCATGCCATCCCAGAACACAAAGATTTTTAGAAGAATATCTCAGCTCTGTTGGTTCATACAATGCAAGTGAATGGTGATCAGACCTTTACAGCTCCAAAAATCGCATAAAGGAAAAGTAGAAGTAAATCCATCAGACTCCAGTGGTTTAATCCATGTCTTCAGAAGTGATATAATTGGTGTGGGTGAGAAACAGATCAATATTTATGTCCTTTTTGTTTTATACCCTAAATCTCCACGTTAACTCTCAGATGTGAAATTGAAAGTTCAAGTGGAGATTAAGAGTAAAAAATGTATAAAATTTTGATCTTTCTCACCCACACCTATCATATCACTTCTGAAGATATGGATTTATCCACGGCAGATTTATGGATTATTTCTATGTTTCCCTGATGTGATTTTTGGAGCTACACAAGTCTGATCACCATTCACTTGCATTACATGGACCTACTGAGCTGAGATATTCTTCTAAAAATCTTCATTTGTGTTCAGCAGAAGAGAGAAAGTCAAACACATCTGGGATATCATGAGGGTGAGTAAATTGAGATAATTTTCCTTTTTGGGTGAACTGTCCCTGGAAGTCTGTAATTTCTTGCCAGAAAACACACGCACACGCACACACACACTCAGTCAAATGTAACAGTAAAACAATTTCAAAACATTCATGAATCCGCAAAAAATGGACAATGTATCAAACAATTGTTTAAAGGGATAGTTCACCCAAAAGTGTGTGTATGACTTTCTTTCCTCACCAGAACACATTTGAAGAAAATTAGAAAAATGTCTCAGCTCAGTAGGTCCTTAAAATGCAAGTGAATGGAGATTTCTCTTTTAAAACTCCAAAAATCAGAGACAGTCAGCATAAACATAATCTAAACAATACCAGCTGTTAAATTATATTATGTCTTCTAAAGCGACACGGTCACTTTTGGTGTGAAAAAGATACATATTTAAGTACTTATTTAACTGTTAATCATGCTTATGTTGTGCAGTGGTATGCACGTGTGATGTAATCGCATTGGCATTTAAAACACTGAGAACTGACGCACGTGCTTCACAGCCGGAAGAGCAGCGCTGTTTACAAGTGAGAAGGAGGAACACTGTACAGAAGCTTTGTTGGTTTGTAGTAATCTGTTTTTTTACTCACAATGGTGCATTTGTGTGCTCATCCTGGAGGTCTCCACTGAGTGGAGACCGTGAGATTACATCTGTAGCATAGCAACGTGAATATGTCTCATGTAATAGACCGTTTGAACTCCACCCTCTTTTGAAGCTTACCGGAAGTGTTTGATTATAGTTAAGTACTTAAATATTGATCTTTTTCGCACCAAAATTGATCATATCACTTTAGAAGACAATAATTTAACCGTTGCAATCGTGTCGATGGTGTTTATGCTGACTGTCTGTGATTTTTGAAGCTTCAAAAGAGAAATCTCCATTCACTTGCATTTTAAGGACCTACTGAGCTGAGATTTTTTCAAATGTGTCAGGATGAAGAAAGAAAGTCATGCACACCTGAGATATCACGAGGGTGAGAGAATTTAATTTTTTGGGTGAACTATCCCTTTAAGCCAGCAAATGTTGTGGGCTAATTAACTAAATTGTATAAAATGACAACAGATAAAACATGCAACAACTTGATTTACTTTGATGTATGAGCTTCAAGTACTATAACACAGACTTCATAAGAACTAATAAAACTCTCGCTCCGACCTTTAATCAATCGTGGCCCAGGCGAGAGAGTACATAAGCCTGGCATTGGTCATGACACGATATAGTGTGTATTAATGCCCTCCGAGACTATTAGACATCCATTGGAAGCTATAAATTCTAAGCAGTGTCTTTGGCTCTCTCTCCAGAAAGACATTAGCAAACACATCACATATCTGAGCTTGAGCTGTCTCTTGGCAGAAGTGACCAGGCAATGGATTTTTTTCGCAGGTGTTTTGCAGTATGGCTATGGATGACTCTGTTAATGATAACATGCTCATTTCTGCACGCCACAGTATCGAAGTGGACCAGGGCCCATGTTAATCCAATTAAAAACTCATTAAAATTGGGATTTGATTCAATTCTAACACATCTTTCGTCTAATGTGATCAGCGCAAGGGGGCTTCTCTGTACAACCGCCTCATTCCAAAAGGGGACCTAAACACCTGCCTACCAACATTATAATTGGCACAGCAATTAATAATACAAAATTGGTTATTTTTGGTAGAGATGAAAACTCAAAATAAAAAGAGATTTTTGGAGTGTTACTTGACGAACTGTACTGTACTGTACTGATGTGGTGTTATGACTAGGTTGATGTTTGGACAGAGTGGCCTATGAGAACCCGGTGCACTGATTCATCGGGCCACCGGGCCAATAAAATCTCCCCCTCACTTCGCCCTCCAAGTGCAGCTCTTTCTGCTTCTGTTGTTGTGAGTGAGAAAGAGAGAGAGAGAAGCTCCTGCAGGGCCACCTAATAAAAAAAGTGGGGTTTATACATTTAATCGCTTACATTTATGACCAAAATTGAGTTTGAAAATTGAAAGGTTTAAAAAGGGTTGTTGATGTTATTAACACAGATCCATTTAATTACAATGTTTGCCTACACCCCTGAGAGACGATAGAGCTTAGATTAAATGGGTTAAGCCATCCTCGCTTGCTGTCGTGAAGACCCTTTACCCGTGGTCAAAGTACAGCTTTAAGTGGCTTATTGCTTTTTGAAAACTGTTTACAGTTGTCAATCAACATTGCAACTTTGAACAAGTCTTATGCATTTTATTAATTTACATTTATGCATTTTGCAGATGCTTTTATCCAAAGTGACTTACAGTGCCCTTATTACAGGGACAATCCCCCGGAGCAACCTGGAGTTAAGTGTCTTACTCAAGGACACAATGGTGGTGACTGTGGGGATCAAACCAGCAACCTTCTGCTTACCAGTTCAGTGCTTTAGCCCACTATCCTACAAGCATTCAATGGAGAGATTGAGATACTTAAACTGAGAGCACTCTGCTGCCATGACATTTTACAGATGTTCCTCACGGGACACGCACGCCTGTTTACCCCCATTTGAAATAAAGAGTGGAAGAAAATAACTCTGCCCTAATCTCGCCAATTATTCACGCAAGCGGATCCAAACACCTGCCCTTTTCTTTCGAGGTCTGTCTAGCATGTGTACACAGTCTCTCACTGTCTCATTGTGTTGTGATGCATTTGTAAAGCATTGACATCTCCCTGTCTTACCAGTGAGAATCACATTCATCTGCTGTCTACGGCTAATCGTTTAGTTTCTTTCTCTCTCTGGGTTTTAGAATTAAGTTATCTCCCTTACTCTACAACGAAAAGGATGCCTGTCAGACTAAACAATCAGACTGATATTTTGCATCACCCATGAACTCTTTGAGGTACTAATACATAGATGGCTTTCTAAATCATCATAGCTTCAGGCTACATTCATAAAAATAAATATTTTTTCAGGTTCATTAAAGAGCCCTCTTCAAATCACATTTTATTTTCTCTGTATAGGGTTCTTGAATGTTATATCATTCTTTGGAAATTACAAACAGTTCTTGATGTTTCATCATAGGTTCTTTAAATCAACGTATTGATTACTGGGTTCTTTTAAGTAGTACGGTTTTTGTTTTTTTAAGAATTAGATAAAACATTTTATGTATTTTTATCCTTTTATGGCATCAGATTTGTTTAAAGAATTAGAGAATAATAAGTTATTTGTGGAACTTAAGACTTTTTTTGTGTCTGACATTTCTGGAATTGTGTTCTTGATCTACAGTATGAAGATTTGGCAGGATTTGTTCCCTTCTCTGTATCCGATTCCACTTCTCTCCAGCTTCACAAGAGTGCTGCATTTGGAAATTAATTTCCATCCGTTGTCACTCATCATTAATGACTCTGAAATATCCATGCTGGCTCATTACAGCACAGTTATCAGCACTTTAAAAAGACATTCATTAGACTGAAATAACATCTGTAATGCCATGTGGAGTTATACAGAACAGACTGGCATGAGGAGGAAAGCATGAACTCTGGACACGGAGTAGAAAAGTGAATGAGTGTGTGAATGTTACATTTTCCTCCTGCATGTTTTTGAAATGAGGGTCATGGCTCTTTTGGGACTGAGCGAGTCAGGGCTGTGTGTGTGTTGAGTCAGTTCTGTGACTACTGTTCAGCTGGGGATTCCCTCTTCATTGTCACACTGCTCAGGGCCACGAGTGATGACCTCACTGTATCTATCATTCACAACAATAAGGGCTCAGGCAGATGTCATCATCAGAAAACCACCAAAAACTCCTCCATTTTG
This sequence comes from Moxostoma hubbsi, assembly GCA_032164185.1. Taxonomy (NCBI): domain Eukaryota; kingdom Metazoa; phylum Chordata; class Actinopteri; order Cypriniformes; family Catostomidae; genus Moxostoma; species Moxostoma hubbsi. The sequence continues at coordinate 3,401,852 of JAVLUX010000016.1, read as the reverse complement.
TTATTTTAGACTTATGTTTGTATATATTAGTGTAATGCATCTAGTTTGTATATAATTTCCCATCTAATTTTTTTTGTCCATTTCTCGATAGAATCATTGATAGCAAAATGGTAAGTTTGAATGTACACAAATTGACACTGTACTAATTAATTCTATATAATAAATGAATTAGTATATGGATGAGATGTTCTATATAAAACAGAAATCATCACAGCAGAACTAAAATTGTGTAAACTACACATTAAATAATATAATCATGCTTCATAAAGATTTTGACCAAAATTCTCACTTTCTTTGTGATGTCAGCCTAAGTAACTTAATATTTAGAGCTCCTATAATAAATAAATTAGATGTAGGTTAGAAGACAAAGGGGGAAAAAGGTCTCCATGTCTGCCAGTGTGTGTTGGCTGCTGTCAGACAGTGTGTGGGTAAAGTCAGACCTCTATGGGTACAGAGAAGAACTGCAGGATACATCAAAAAAAATACCAGAACACACCCATATGACTATACCCACACACTCCAATAGTCTCTCTCTTTCTCTCCCTGTTCATTAAGACTATGGGAATGAATTCTACAACACAGTAAATGGAATAGAACAAAGAAAGCTTCCTTGTTTCAGCAACAAATCTAATCTCAAAACATTGATATTGTCTGAAGTATGTGCTATTCTATAGTACTCAGTCCTTATATATCCATCTGCCTTTTTTCTGCCTATTTTACTTAGTGATCTATTTTTAAAACAATCTACTGGAACTTTCAACTCTTTCCTTTTCTGTCCTCTTTAAGTCTCTGTCTTACAGCAAACTCATAGAAATAACCACAATAATCCTAAGTGTTAATTCAGTACTCTGGCTAAATTGGTTAGGAATAAAGCATCAACTGAACCAGATAATCTGTCACAGCACAATAGTAATGACTTCATTCATTTCTTTACTGGTAAAATTGAAATAATACATAATAATACAGTTTGAAATATGCAATCAAATGTCACAGCACTAAAGAAAACAGTGTCTCATAAATTTCCTCACGAGCAACTTAAATCTTTCGCTGTCATTGTTCATGAAGAGCTAACAAAACTTGTAAAAAATAAAAAGCCACAACATGTATATTAGACCCAATACCAACTATGCTCTTAAAAGAGGTATTCCCTGTAATCTCAGAACCTCTTCTTAATATTATTAACTCCTTGCTACCCTTAGGACATGTCCCAAGAAACTTTAAAATGGCAGTTACTAAACCGCGTATCAAGAAGCCACAGCTTGATCCTGGAGAATTGGCTAATTACAGACCAATATCAAATCTACTATTTATGTCGGAAATACTAGAAAAGGCAGTGTCCTCCCAACTATGTTCATTTCTACAGAGAAATGGTGTATATGAACAATTTCAGGATTTAGGCCCCATTACAGTACTGAGACTGCACTTAGAGTTACAAATGACTTGCTCTTATCTGATCACGGCTGCATTTCTCTTCTAGTACTTTTAGATCGTAGTGCTGCATTTGACATGATAGAACATGACATTCTCTTCAGTTGGCTGGAGAATTATGTTAGCATTAGCGGACATGCATTAGCATGGTTTAGGTCCTATTTATCAGACTGCTACCACTTTGTATAAACGAGGAATTATCAAATCAAACAAAAAGTTAAGTATGGCATGCCACAGGGATCAGTTTTAGGGCCTCTGCTTTTCTCCTTATACATTTTTCCCCTGGGAGACATTATCAGGAATCATGGAATACATTTCCAGTGTTATTCCGATGATACCCAACTTTATATTTCTTCTAAACCCAACAAAAATTAATAATTCTACAAAATAGCAGAATGTATTGATGAAATCAAAGATTGGTTAGCCAGAAAATTTCTTCCACTCAATTCTGACAAAACAGAGGTACTAATAATTGAACAAAAAAACCTATAAAAATAAGCCCCTAAAATATAATTTGACTCTCGATGGATGCTATCGTTATGTCGGTGTGGCAGCGGGGGAGTGGTCAAGTGCCCGTCTGGAGGGAAGCGGTAAGGGCACTTACACCTGAGCTAAATTATGTCTAGCACTTGAGGGAGAGTGTCTGGGGCCCGAACTGATTGTTGTAGTTGAATCTGATTTATACTGTAATTATTGTGGAGCTGTGTGCACTGCAGCGTGCCCAATAAAATATTTACCTTGAGAGGAGCAACTCGCCTTCATGTCCTCCTTATCTTCTGAACGCTCTACAGTCGGCTTCTACAGCAAAGAACTTAGGTGTTATATTTGATACCAATCTGATCTTTTGTAAATCAAATTTCCAATGTTTATAGAACAGCATTCTTCCACCTAAGAAATATAGCTAAGTTATTGCACATATCTCTATTGCTGATGTTTCAAAATTAATTCATTCGTTCATGACCTCAACACTAGATTATTGTAATGCATTACTGGGAGGATGTCCAGCATGTTCAATAAAAAAAACTCCAATTGCAGCTGCCAGAGTGCTGACGAGAACCTAGAAATATGATCCTATTAGCCCCATTCTAATATAACTGTTACATTGGCTACCTGTTAAATTTCGTATTATTAAAATTCTGTTAACTACATACAAAGCTTTGAATGCACCACAGTATAAATACAGTGACCCTTTGTCACGCTATATTCCATCACGTTCATTATGATTGGAAAACTCTGGCCTGTTAATAGCTCCTAAATTACCAAAATCCACAAAATTAGGTAGATCATTTTCATATTTGGCTCCTAAATTATGGAATAGTCTCCCTGACACTGTTTGAGATGCAGACACGCTCACTCAAGTTTAAGTCTAGACTAAAGACTCATCTATTCATCCAGACATACACCTGGTTTAGCCATCAACTCATAATTAGGCTGATTAGTTAGGCCTGCCCGAATCAGAAATATTATTATTTGTTTCCATGTCTCATATCCCATATCCTGAGGTTACCAGAGCCGGCCAAATCAAGCTCTGTTGCTGCTTGGTGTCGGACTCCACTGCTGTGTCGCTGAGTGATGACGACAAACTACAGCCGGTGCCAGCCATACATCAATTCGGTCTTTTATGATGGACTTCAGAGGATGAACTGATGCCAACTACAACAGTAAAACATCAGATACTTCATATGCCACTGCCTGAACCTTGGACTTAGTATAGACCTCACAGAACCTCACTGAGATGACCTGCCTGTTGAACTGCGATGCATCACCTTTGTCTATTGACGGACTACACTGTTAAAAGATATACATAGACCATCAATTAACTGCCAACAAAAGCCTTCATCAGCCAAGTTTACATGCTGAGTTTACTAATCTTAAACCATGACTTGCACAACACACAAAAATAATAATATTGGCATTATATTCATGATGTTAGTCAGAGGGGAACTGGCCCTCACAGTCAGTCTGGTTTCACCCAAGGTTATTTTTTTTCCATTAACCAACACCTTATGGAGTTTTGTGTTCCTTGCCACAGTCGCCACAACTCCAGATTATTAGGGAAAATAATTATGAATCATTCCAAAACAAATTTTAGATTTCCATCATGCAACATTTAGTAAACAATCTTAATCATACCGTGTCATCTGAAGGCAAATTAATAAAACAAACTCCCATGACAGTTATTAATAATCACAGTCTAGATTTTCAGCCAAGCATTCAAGCATTACCCACTGCACATCTTTAAACTGAGAGCATAGATATTCCAAAATAAATAAAACATTTAAATCTCCTTGTTCTTTTCTCTGCAGGCAGAACTGAAATGCTCCCAGAACGCTCTCTCTATCTGGAAGACAACATGAGCCCCAGATCTGTGATCCCAAAGCCTGTGTAATTTCTCCTCCAATACATCCTTCCTTCAGAGAACAGCCCATTATTTTACTAAACACAAAACCAGTGAACCTCTGGAGTCCTCATAAACCCAGCTGCAACAGCACCGGTTGCTCTTAAAGCACGATTTAATAACAGCCGCCTGTGGAGGTGAAACAAAGCTATCAGGCACAGCAGACGCCTCAGTATCTCTCTGTGCACACACAGCCGAGCTGAGGACCCCGTAAACACTGCATTTATGTATTAAAGCCAGAAAAGTTAAGCAGACGAAATTAGCCTTTTCTTGCTTGTCCTCTTTCTCCTTTTCTCACTTATTGTCTGAATTTGCACTGCAGGATTTAAACGCACATATAAAACAATTGGACACATCTCTGGCTGTTTATGTTCACTTAGGACGCAACCAATTGTGTTTACACTTAACACCTCGCCAAGACACTAGAGTTTGGCAACAGCAATATGTTACAGTGACCTAATCCTCACAAGTGTTTAACATGAAAACCAGCGAATAGTTCATATTTGACCTGTTATTATAAATATAGTAAGAGATTAAATAGCAGTTTACATTTAGTCAGAATATTCCTGTTTACTCAGTATAAATGAATACATTCCCTTTTCATAATATGATGTTATTTCACCTATTATTATTATTGTAAGACACAAAGTAATTCACATGTGTGTACATTTATTCAGAATAATCCTGTATGCATGTTAATCAGCATACTCTGAATTTACTAAACATACTCAATCTTTTCCTGCTATTTTCGTCTATAATTTAGATGTTTGCTTATATGATATATTACACTGGATTCTGGTAACTGTGCACAGTAATTGAATGAAATATTAATTATTTTGTCATTCACATTGTTAAAATGTGTGCATACAAAACCACCTTTTTAACTCAGAATATGCAAGTACAATACACCTTAAATGAGTCTTGATGCTGAAAATGTGTTTCACCAAAAGGTGACAATTCTCTCATCATTTGCTCACTCTCATGATATCCCAGGTGCATATGACTTTTTCTTCACCAGAATATTTTTGAAGAAAAATATCTCAGCTCAGTAGGTCCTTAAAATGCAAGTGGATGGTGATCAGACTTTTGAAGCTCCAAAAAGAACAGACAGTCAGCATAAAAGTCATCCACACGACTCCAGCTGTTAAATTAATGTCTTCTAAAGCAGCATGATGGCTTTTGGTACAAAACAGTTCAACATCCAAGCATTTAAAAGCATTGATTTTTTTATGATAGGGTACACTTGAGGCTTATTTTGTGTGCAAATATTTTAATGTGGAGGACATAATTATTTAGTTAAATTACATGTGCTGAATTAGCTAAATGCAGTGGAATAAATAGCAAGAGTGAGCCTCTATACATTTCTAGAAGAGAAATGGAAAAATATGAATGGTTTTGCTCTCTGCAATCCTCCACGCATGTGCAGGAATATTCTGAAAAGATTTATAAGTATTTAAACCTCTGTGGAGCATATAAACTGTTTGGGAAAAAAGGCTAAACCATGCAATTACCTTCATTGGTGATGTGGATTTAAATGTGGTCAGCTTTAAGAGATGGACAGATGAGCTCCGTTATAAAATCATCACTTCTCTGGTCAAGAATTCAACATTGCGCTCAGGTTGGTTTATTTACTTGTACTTTTACATTTATGCATTTGGCAGACACTTTTATCCAAAGTGACAATCCCCCCGGAGCAACCTGGAGTTAATTGTCTTGCTCAAGGACACAATGGTGGTGGCTGTGGGGATCGAACCAGCAACCTTCTGATTAGCAGATATGTGCTTTAGCTCACTATGCTACTAGCATTCAATGGAGAAATCGAGAGTGAAAATTGTATCAACCACCACTCCAAACTGGATTTTATGAATCCTTATGTGTGAATTGTACGCAACAGTTGAAAAGTGGAAAACGTGTGATATAGTATCTTAGTTAATGTTATTCTTGACAATATTCGATTTCTGAGATGCACACAATTTACAGACCCTAGAACGAAGTCAGACTACGGCTATTCGATGACCTTGAATGTTCAAAAGTTCGCTGTTCATTTCTGTATAACGTGGCAGCTCATTTTAGATCATCACGGGCGAACCACAGTCCCGCTCAGTTCTCCCGATGGCCAGTCCAACCCTGATTGTCCCCAAAGTGCATCGGCCCACCGGGAAAATGCCCGGTATGCCAGACTACCAGTCCAGCCCTGAGAGTGAGTAAATGATGAGAGAATTTTCATGTTTGTGTGAATTATCCCTTTAATATTTCAAAACTGCCTGTCACTTTATAGCTGCCAGAATACTTATTTTGGAACTGCACGTATATGCATGCAAATTCTGTTACAGTGAATATTGCAGTTTTTTTTCGGATTGCTTACGTACTATCTTTGAAACTATAGGCTATTTGGCCTATTTATAGTGCTCAAGCTCTGATTTTTAATTAATCTCATTATCTAAAAGTGTTTTAATGTGTGGCAATGCGGCAACTGACGAAATAGTGTAGCAATGTAGAGACCAACTTTTGCTAGAAGTGTGTTATTGCGTAATCACAAAAGAATAAATAATAATACAAATTAGAGGAGAATCAGATATGAGTGCACAGACCTGGGTCAGATGGCCAGATATAGATATTTAGAACTATATATGAAAGTATCCAAAATCCAATGTGATGATTATATATATATATATATATATATATATATATATATATATATATATATATATATATTATAAAAGGGTTTTTGCTGTTTACAAGCTGGCAGGAAGTTCAACTCTGCCGGATATACTGTAGGTGTAAACATCATAATTTGTTGACCACATAAATGCAGCCGTCCTCCCTCTCTCTGCGTCTGTCTCTCAATGAGGCCATGATACATTCTGTCATGTTTAATCAGTAGCTAAACTCCCAGAGACAGACTCCTGAGAGTGAATTAATTCAGAGAATGTTTTCATTGTCTCCCTCTCACCCTCATATGTTTCCCTGATGCCACCTGCCCCCTGTGCCATTCCCTCTTTCTCATGAACACATTCTGACTCTGTCGTTCTCTTTGTTTACTGTATCATCTCACCACACCCTATCTGCTCACACAGACTCTGTATGCTCTCGCACTCTCTCTTCTCTCTCTCTCTCTCTCTCTCTCTCGTTTTCCCTCTCCCCTCACTTTCTCTCTCTCTCTTGCTCACTCTAGCTCTCTCTCTCTCTCTCCCCCCTCACTTTCTCTCTCTCTTTCTCTCTCTCTTGTTTTCTCTCTCTCTCTCTCGTTTTCCCTCTCCCTCACTTTCTTTCTCTCTTTTTCTGAGTGGGTGTGGCAAAATGCAGCATTGGCCAGCTGGAAAGAAACAGAGCCTGGTTGTCATGACAACTTGATGATGACATGATAAGAAAAGACACTAAGTGCCAAGATCTCAATGTACATCATTATGTTGTCTATGAGGGGTCATTTTTGAACAGGAAATGAGGGAGACAAAGATGAGATAGAACAAAGGAAGAACAAAATGAAATATCTCACTAGACTGTTTAATGAGACGCATGTCGATGATTTTGCCAGTTAACTGTGGGTCATTCACACCAATTCATGAATATAGGACGTAGCACAATTTCTCAGCTTTATGATCAAATTCAATAAATTGCATCTTGATATTTGTGATTTTTATTTTTCAATCATAGGAAACATCCTTTCAACCAAAAAGTCATTGAACCCAATTAGATTCCACTTGACCGGTGGAATTTCTGGTGCCCTCCTAGGGTATGACGGTGCCCTACGCAGACCGCGTAATCTGCTCATAGGGAGTGGCGGCACTGTTCCAAATGGATAATGCACCAAGAAAAATACTGAAAAAATATAGTTTAAAATGCTCAGGACATGTTTTCTACATTGTTTTTCACAACACAATGAATATATATTCAATCATTTTCATTTAGGTCCACCAATAAAATTATGCACACTAATAAAGTGCAAAATGTACCTACATATAGTTTTACTTGAGTGAACATTTGACGATGCAAACAAATTGCTAAATAAAATTGAGTGCAATAAAAAAATGCAATAAAAATCACGACATACAGAATGCATCTTAATTTAATATTGCCATTAAAAACAAAGCAAATATTTTGTGAATATTCACTACATTGCCCAACACTTGACAACAACTGATGTTAAACTCTATCTGTTTGCATTGAGAAGACCTCTCTGGCATTAAGGTAGATTATTGAAATGCAAAGCATTTATCTGTCTGTCTCGCTCTATAGAGTGCTTATGAAATCAATTGTTGTATGCACCGTAACCTTCTGTTCCAATGCACTCTACAATAAAACCTTTGCTACTGACATGCATACTGATGGTCAGCGGATACTAAATGTGCAACCTTTTGCTTCTCATATTTGCAAACCATCACAAACACAGATATACGTACTCAATCTGCATGCAGCATGACTGTGTTTGTGGTTGTTTTCAGAGTGACTCTTGTCCTCAGCAGAATTGGAGCAGAGGGCGGGGTTGCTGTGATTGACAGTGATGATGTCAGAGCTATGAGCTCAACCTGAAAACTGCAGCACAGAACGGAAAATTACCGCTCCCTCCCCCACTCCATTTTCTCTCTCTCCCTCTCTATCTGTATTCCTCCTTCCAGATTTTATCCTATCACTCCTTTATCAACACCCCCATTCCCTCCCTGCTCTCTCCCTCTGTTTCTCTCTCCCATCCCCCTCTCTTTCTCCCACACATGCACCAGCTTAAAAGGAAAGCCTCAGCCGGGAGCCGAGGCAAATCTGGAGCTGAATTCTGCTCGATGTGTTTGTGTATACCTGGCTGTTTGACACAACAAAACACAGCAATGCAACACACAAACCTGCACTTCTACTGTAAATCTCAATCACTGACAATAAGTAAACACACACAGTGACCTTTAAAAGCAGTAAACTGTATAATTCCAAGTGCAAACACCCTGAAGGGGAGATTTATGATCACTTTGGTTGGGTCAGCACATTGACCCACTAAATTAACATATTTAAAGTGGGGTCCAAATATCTGAAACCACATTCGAAATATGGGATTTTCTTTTATTTAACGTAGAAATAAATATAATTTTATGATTTTAAATAATGTAAAAACAAAAATGTTAGGATGTAAAACGAACAAACAGTTTCTAGTTCACTGATTAAAGGTAAGGTCATAAGGTCAGATTTGGATCATGGTGGATAGGAAAAGGGGGGCAATAATAAGGCATTCTGGCCATCAAAGCACAGTATCTCAATCAAAGTATCTCAAAGGACAACAAATATGTACTTCATGTATAGAGGGAGCTTCTAACAAAAATAAAGATACACTTAATGGTTCAAATAAAGACAAAAAAAAAAAGGAAATAGCATTCAAAGATATCAAACACCATATAGGGGTATACAATTTCAGGATGTAGAATGTATCTGTATTGTTCACACCCTGCTGAGTGGGCTCAGCTGCACACACACACACAGAGAGAGAGAGAGAGAGAGACAGGACTGCTTCTAAAATTCTGTGCTAACGATGATATACTGAAATGTGTTTACAGAATGAATATAGATGAAACATCCATTGGGAACTTACTCGAACGAAAGGCAGAAAGAGAGAGAATATCATGAAAAGCTCCACAAACAGGAAGTAAAGCTGCATGCACGAAAAAATAAAAAAGAGACACAAAAGGAGGGGATAGGAAAATGCATGTGTTCAGTAAGATAGCATTTACAAATTCAAGCAAAGCAACAGCATCTTTTTTCTCTATTTATGTGCCAGAGATTTTCGAGAGGGAACACAAAAGCCGGGCATGGCCTCTTTAGCTACCACAAGAGACAACGACAAATCCTCCCCACGACAGCAGTCTGACTCATGCTCAGACCTACAAACAGCCATGATAATCTCCACATTAGACAAGAGAACATAAAATTGTGATTTTTTTATTATTTTTTTTTAAAGCGTTGGAGAGAAAAAAAATACAATACAATAAAAGTGGATATCACAATTTAAAAGACACAGCTGCAAATATGTGAAGCAATGAATCTTATTGGTGCCCTTTGGCCGGCACAGGTACATATTTTTATTGGTTACTAGTTTGTCTTCAATGTGGCCCCATAAAGAGTACTGCTGAATTCAGCACCCTGTTGCTGGACAGAGACACACAACACAAAGTCTTGGTGTGTTTCAGCACCACGGACAGCTCTCATAATCTAAACAACAGGGCCTCTACTGCAGAGAGATGACAGAGATCCAACTGAACATGAGAGGATCTCAATACAAGATTTGCACATTTCATTTTTAAGACTGCGGACAACATACAGTATACAAAACCTCAAAGGCTCCCTAGAAAAGCTTACCTTGTCCTTACTAGGGAGTGTTTGTGTTCTGGTAAAAGTGTCTCCTCCATTAATACTGATCAGTTCCGCATCTGCAGGCGGAAATGACGCGGGGAAAACCACTACGTCACTCTTCAGTGTGTCCGAGCTAAAACACACGTCATACTGCTGAGCAGATTTGGAGTAAGACCAGCTCCCGTCAGGGTGTGTGGTGATCATTGGGGTGCTGTACCTGCCCAAACTGCCGTCTGTCCTGTGACATTTGACCGCTATCAAACTGATGAGACTCAGTAAAAAGATGACGCACACACACACAATGGCGATCAGCAAATACAGATTTAAATCCGAGAAACTCTCCTCCTTTATCGGCACATGTCTGAACTGAGTCTTGACGTCACCTGTGCGTTCAACAACCACAACATCAACAGACACAGTCGCGGACAGTGAGGGCTCTCCGTTATCACCAACCGAAATGACCAACGGGTGAGTTTTCAGGTCATTGTCACTCATTCTCCTCTTAGTCCTGATCTCCCCGCTGCTGGTTCCGATTCGGAACAGATTGTTTCCTTTGGGTTCAGAGATGTGGTAAGACAGCAGCGCATTGTAACCAGAGTCTGCATCTACAGCCCTGATCTTGGCCACAAAGTAGCCCGCCTCAGCAGAATAGGGAATGTTCTCGGTGTTCACGGAACCGAGCTCGGAATAGGGCGCGAGAATCGCGGGACTGTTGTCATTCTCATCCAGGATAAACACATTTACAGTCACGTTACTGCTCAGTGGAGGAACACCAGAGTCTGTGGCCTGAACTTTAAACTGAAACGTTTTGATCTCCTCATAGTTAAAAGACTGTAAACTGTGGAGATCTCCATTGTCAGAGTTGATGCTAACAGCCAAATATGCAGTTGAAGGTTTGTGAAGTGGTTCCAGTAATCCATATGTAATTTTGGAATTTTCATCTAAATCAGGATCATTAGCAAAAAGGCTATAAATGATTTGTCCCTTTGGACCATTTTCTTTCACAAATACATTTATAACAGGACTTGGGAAACGCGGTGCGTTGTCATTGACATCTGACACATGCACAGTAAAAACACGAGTGGCAGAAAGAGGCGGAGTCCCTTCATCGGAGGCCATAATCGTGACATTATACCGATCAACACGCTCTCTATCTAACGGGCCATCCACTACAAGAGAATAATAATTTTTATAAGATGACAGCAGTTTAAAAGGAACATCGCCGACCACCTTCCCATGCGCATTTCCATTCTTCCCAGAGTCTTTATCGGATATAGTTATTAAAGCAACCGTTGTTTCTTGTTTAGCATCCTCTCTCACAGTGGTCACTTGTGACGTCAATGATATCTCTGGCTCATTGTCGTTCACATCTATTATCTCGACTAGGATTTTACAGTGCGCAGAACGCGGGCTCGCGCCTTTGTCTCTCGCCTGCGCATGAATCTCATAGGCATTGTGTTGCTCAAAATCGACACTGCCTTGCACTGAAATGTCACCCGTTGTAGAATCGATTTTAAAAACGCTATTTGTTTTATCGTCACTGTCCTGATGAACTAACGAGTACACAATTTCACTATTTATGCCCTCATCAACATCGGTTGCATTCAGGTTGATGACTAACGTTCCTTTTGGTGCATTTTCGACAAGACGCACTTTGTAAAGCGCTTTGCCAAACACGGGTGCGTTATCATTCACATCTTGCACATGTATGACTATCTGCATTGTGCCGGATTTGGGAGGTTTTCCTCCGTCTATAGCGGTCAGTGTGAGCTGGATCACAGGCTGTTTCTCTCTGTCTAAAGCTTTCTGCAGCACTAACTCAGCAGATACAGTCTGTTCTCCTCCGCTTTGCACATCCAGAGAAAAATGTTCATTCGGGCTGAGCTTGTAGCTTTTTACAGAGTTCGTTCCGACATCAGGATCCGACGCTCTGGGTAACTGAAATCTGTCCCCAACAAAGGCATGCTCTGAAATGTTAAACTGCTTCGACTTAACACGAAAAAACGGGGAATTATCATTAATGTCTAAAATGTTTACCTCAATGCGAAACAAGTTCAATGGATTGTTAACAATGGCTTCCAAATTCACCGAACATTGCGGAGAGGCGGAACACAATTCTTCCCGGTCGATCCTTTCGATGACGAACAGAACACCAGATTTCAAATTAACCTCAAAATATTTTCTTCCCGAAACTGCGGGGATATGAAATCCGCGTGACTCCAGTTCTTGAATATTTAAGTTAAGATCCTTTGCGATATTTCCAACAAAGGTCCCCGTATTCACCTCCTCTGAAATCGAGTATGCGACCTGGGCTGTAGCTATATCCAACAAGAGCAGAAAAAGGTGAAAAATAACAGTCCATCTGAGAAGAATTATCCTTGCCATTGCGCTGAAATGTTGTAAATAATATTAATCAAAATAAATAGGCAAAATGTCAAGTTATACTGCCAAGTATGACATTTTGTTTCCAACCATGCAGCTTTCAAGACCACATAGAACAAAGCGCATGAGCGCGCGCTCAAGTGGAGAATGAGGAGGAGCCAGAGTGGGCGCGCGCAAAGGTTGCCAAACACTTCTATACTGACACCAAGAGGATTTCAATGATAAACTATAGGCTATATACACGTCAGAAATATTATATATATATTTTAGCCTTTTTTCCGATATCCATTGAAATCATGCATAGGCTTACTTATGTTTAATTTTAACACATTTTACTGTGCCAGACAAATTAAGATAAGAGCTGAAATTGCTTATGTGATGTCTTACCTTGTCTTTATTAGGGAGTGTTTGTGTTCTGGTAAAAGTGTCTCCTCCATTAATACTGATCAGTTCCGCATCTGCAGGCGGAAATGACGCTGGGAAAACCACTACGTCACTCTTCAGTGTGTCCGAGCTAAAACACACGTCATACTGCTGAGCAGATTTGGAGTAAGACCAGCTCCCGTCAGGGTGTGTGGTGATCATTGGGGTGCTGTACCTGCCCAAACTGCCGTCTGTCCTGTGACATTTGACCGCTATCAAACTGATGAGACTCAGTAAAAAGATGACGCACACACACACAATGGCGATCAGCAAATACAGATTTAAATCCGAGAAACTCTCCTCCTTTATCGGCACATGTCTGAACTGAGTCTTGACGTCACCTGTGCGTTCAACAACCACAACATCAACAGACACAGTCGCGGACAGTGAGGGCTCTCCGTTATCACCAACCGAAATGACCAACGGGTGAGTTTTCAGGTCATTGTCACTCATTCTCCTCTTAGTCCTGATCTCCCCGCTGCTGGTTCCGATTCGGAACAGATTGTTTCCTTTGGGTTCAGAGATGTGGTAAGACAGCAGCGCATTGTAACCAGAGTCTGCATCTACAGCCCTGATCTTGGCCACAAAGTAGCCCGCCTCAGCAGAATAGGGAATGTTCTCGGTGTTCACGGAACCGAGCTCGGAATAGGGCGCGAGAATCGCGGGACTGTTGTCATTCTCATCCAGGATAAACACATTTACAGTCACGTTACTGCTCAGTGGAGGAACACCAGAGTCTGTGGCCTGAACTTTAAACTGAAACGTTTTGATCTCCTCATAGTTAAAAGACTGTAAACTGTGGAGATCTCCATTGTCAGAGTTGATGTTGATCATGGATGTTACCGGGCCGCTTTTAGAGTTTTCCACTAATGAATATGTTATTCGGGCATTATCAGCTACATCAGGATCAGAAGCAGATACTGTATGAATAACAGCTCCAATCTGACTGTTCTCTTTCACATAAACATTAATGACGGGCTCTGGAAATCGCGGCGCGTTGTCATTCACATCAGAAACGTGTACAGTAATGACACTGGTACTAGAGAGAGGAGGAGTCCCTTCATCAGAAGCTGTGATAGTCACGTGATACTCAGATGTGCTCTCCCTGTCCAGAGGACCACTAACAACTAAAGTATAGTAATTCTTGTATGAGTTTTGCACTTTAAAAGGGACAGAGCCCTGGATTTTCAACGTGACTTGCCCATTTTTACCAGCATCATTATCAGATACAGTTATCATTCCAACCATTGTGTCAATCGGAGCATCTTCCTTAATTGTGTTCACTAAAGACGTCACAGATATCTCGGGTATGTTGTCATTGACATCAACAATTTCCACTAGTACTTTACAGTGTGCTGCTTTTGGTTTATGCCCTTTATCTTTTGCTTGTACTCGAAGTTCAACTGCATTCCTCTCCTCGTAATCTACAGTGTTTTGCACAGTAATTTCACCTGTTTCCGGATTTATCGAGAATGCATCAACATTATATTCGTTGTCTTGATTGACAATTGCATACATGATTTCACCATTTACGCCCTCGTCTAAATCAACAGCTTGAACAGTTATCACGTGAGTACCACGCGCCGCATTCTCAACAACGCGAGCTTTGTATAAAGATTTAACGAAAACAGGAATATTATCATTAATATCCTCAACGTTAACTATGATCTCTGTTGTACCGGATTTGGGAGGTTTTCCTCCGTCTATAGCGGTCAGTGTGAGCTGGATCACAGGCTGTTTCTCTCTGTCTAAAGCTTTCTGCAGCACTAACTCAGCAGATACAGTCTGTTCTCCTCCGCTTTGCACATCCAGAGAAAAATGTTCATTCGGACTCAGTTTGTAGCTCTTTACCGAGTTACTGCCGACATCCGCATCAAACGCACTCAATAACGGGAATCTCTCCCCTGGAATAGCTGATTCGCTAACGTTCAGATTGGTTATTGATGTCCGAAATACGGGTGCATTATCATTAATGTCTAAAACATTGACTTCAAATCTGTAAATGTTCAATGGTGAGCTAATCATGGCTTCTAAAGGCAGAGAACATTTGACATTGTGTTTGCATATGTCTTCTCGATCAATTCTCTCTCTGACATGGAGAATTCCAGTTTTTACATTTGCATCGAAATACCTCTTGTTCGGTCCCGGCACGATATGAAACCCCCGTACACCAAGGTCCTGGAGATTTAGATTGAAATCCTTGGCTAAATTCCCAACTGTAGTGCCCGGGTTTGCTTCCTCCGACACGGAATACACAATCTGCCCGCCCGCTATATCCCACAGCCGACAGAGGAGGTGCACAGAAACCCAAAACCTAAATGTGTGACGTCCAGTGGATTCCATTGTGTCTCACTATCTTGGATATGGCAAAATCGTAGAAATCCGATAACATACTCGCAGAGGAATAATTCACACGACACCGCTACAGCAGCCTCCGACACAATGGCGAAATCTGAACAAAGCCCTCAGCTCCAGAATCAGCTACGAAACAAGGAGGAGCTTCGTGGAGTCAAGGGAATATTCGAGTAAAGTGAAAGACTAGTGACATCGTGCGGATAACTGAAAGACCTCTTTCTAAATAATAATATGAATAATAATAATAATCAATTTCTACCATCATTTAGAGAAGCGTTTATTTTAATTACAGTTAAAAATGCCCAAGGAGACAGAAGTCTTTACACTATCCGGGCTGTAAAACAGTGACTTTGAATGCACACATGCTCAGCAAAGTTATTATTTTATAAAAAACCACTAAATAAAACTCATAGGTTATCATGAACTTTTCACAAATAATGTGAATAGGCATGTTTGGATGGTAAATAAGTTTACATTTTCGGGAATTAATAGCGGAACTGCAAATTACTTAGAAAATTTGCGTTTACAGCACCAAGGACAGAGAACCCATTTACGTCACATGTACATGTACATGCACATATATATATATTTATATATATTATTTTATATATATATATATATATATATATATATATATATATATATAAAATAATATATATATATATATATATATATAATATATATATATATATAATACAAATAAAAAACTGTAACTGACGTGAATAAAAAAAAAGTTTAGGGTGGAAAATATGTTTTTCTCCAAAATTTCAACATAATAAAATCTTTCACAACAATTATACTGAACAATGAAATCAAGAAAACACCAAAAGAAAAAGGGGGAAGAAAAATTTGTTTTGCCTCCGTTTTAATAAACATGTCTTACCTTGTCTTTACTAGGGAGTGTTTGTGTTCTGGTAAAAGTGTCTCCTCCATTAATACTGATCAGTTCCGCATCTGCAGGCGGAAATGACGCTGGGAAAACCACTACGTCACTCTTCAGTGTGTCCGAGCTAAAACACACGTCATACTGCTGAGCAGATTTGGAGTAAGACCAGCTCCCGTCAGGGTGTGTGGTGATCATTGGGGTGCTGTACCTGCCCAAACTGCCGTCTGTCCTGTGACATTTGACAGCGATCAAACTGATGAGACTCAGTAAAAAGATGACGCACACACACACAATGGCGATCAGCAAATACAGATTTAAATCCGAGAAACTCTCCTCCTTTATCGGCACATGTCTGAACTGAGTCTTGACGTCACCTGTGCTTTCAACAACCACAACATCAACAGACACAGTCGCGGACAGTGAGGGCTCTCCGTTATCACCAACCGAAATGACCAACGGGTGAGTTTTCAGGTCATTGTCACTCATTCTCCTCTTAGTCCTGATCTCCCCGCTGCTGGTTCCGATTCGGAACAGATTGTTTCCTTTGGGTTCAGAGATGTGGTAAGACAGCAGCGCATTGTAACCAGAGTCTGCATCTACAGCCCTGATCTTGGCCACAAAGTAGCCCGCCTCAGCAGAATAGGGAATGTTCTCGGTGTTCACGGAACCGAGCTCGGAATAGGGCGCGAGAATCGCGGGACTGTTGTCATTCTCATCCAGGATAAACACATTTACAGTCACGTTACTGCTCAGTGGAGGAACACCAGAGTCTGTGGCCTGAACTTTAAACTGAAACGTTTTGATCTCCTCATAGTTAAAAGACTGTAAACTGTGGAGATCTCCATTGTCAGAGTTGATGTTGATCATGGATGTTACCGGGCCGCTTTTAGAGTTCTCCACTAATGAATATGTTATTCGGGCATTATCAGCTACATCAGGATCAGAAGCAGATACTGTATGAATAACAGCTCCAATCTGACTGTTCTCTTTCACATAAACATTAATGACGGGCTCTGGAAAGCGCGGCGCGTTGTCATTCACATCAGAAACGTGTACAGTAATGACACTGGTACTAGAGAGAGGAGGAGTCCCTTCATCAGTAGCTGTGATGGTCACGTGATACTCAGATGCGCTCTCTCTGTCCAGAGGACCACTAACAACTAAAGTATAGTAATTCTTGTATGAGTTTTGTACTTTAAAAGGGACAGAGCCCTGGATTTTCAACGTGACTTGCCCATTTTTACCAGCATCATTATCAGATACTGTAATCATTCCAACCATTGTGTCAATCGGAGCATCTTCCTTAATTGTGTTCGCTAATGACGTCACAGATATCTCGGGTATGTTGTCATTGACATCAACAATTTCCACTAGTACTTTACAGTGTGCTGCTTTTGGGTTATGACCTTTATCTTTTGCTTGCACTCGAAGTTCAACTGCATTCCTCTCCTCGTAATCTACAGTGTTTTGCACAGTAATTTCACCTGTTTCCGGATTTATCGAGAATGCATCAACATTATATTCGTTGTCTTGATTGACAATTGCATACACGATTTCACCATTTACGCCCTCGTCTAAATCAACAGCTTGAACAGTTATCACGTGAGTACCACGCGCCGCATTCTCACCAACGCGAGCTTTGTATAAAGATTTACTGAAAACAGGAATATTATCATTAACATCCACAACGTTAACTATGATCTCTGTTGTACCGGATTTGGGAGGTTTTCCTCCGTCTATAGCGGTCAGTGTGAGCTGGATCACAGGCTGTTTCTCTCTGTCTAAAGCTTTCTGCAGCACTAACTCAGCAGATACAGTCTGTTCTCCTCCGCTTTGCACATCCAGAGAAAAATGTTCATTCGGACTCAGTTTGTAGCTCTTTACCGAGTTACTGCCGACATCCGCATCAAACGCGCTCAATAACGGGAATCTCTCCCCTGGAATAGCTGATTCGCTAACGTTCAGATTGGTTATTGATGTCCGAAATACGGGTGCATTATCATTAATGTCTAAAACATTGACTTCAAATCTGTAAATGTTCAATGGTGAGCTAATCATGGCTTCTAAAGGCAGAGAACATTTGACATTGTGTTTGCATATGTCTTCTCGATCAATTCTCTCTCTGACATGGAGAATTCCAGTTTTTACATTTGCATCGAAATACCTCTTGTTCGGTCCCGGCACGATATGAAACCCCCGTACACCAAGGTCATGGAGATTTAGATTGAAATCCTTGGCTAAATTCCCAACTGTAGTGCCCGGGTTTGCTTCCTCCGACACGGAATACACAATCTGCCCGCCCGCTATATCCCACAGCCGACAGAGGAGGTGCACAGAAACCCAAAACCTAAATGTGTGACGTCCAGTGGATTCCATTGTGTCTCACTATCTTGGATATGGCAAAATCGTAGAAATCCGATAACATACTCGCAGAGGAATAATTCACACGACACCGCTACAGCAGCCTCCGACACAATGGCGAAATCTGAACAAAGCCCTCAGCTCCAGAATCAGCTACGAAACAAGGAGGAGCTTCGTGGAGTCAAGGGAATATTCGAGTAAAGTGAAAGACTAGTGACATCGTGCGGATAACTGAAAGACCTCTTTCTAAATAATAATATGAATAATAATAATAATCAATTTCTACCATCATTTAGAGAAGCGTTTATTTTAATTACAGTTAAAAATGCCCAAGGAGACAGAAGTCTTTACACTATCCGGGCTGTAAAACAGTGACTTTGAATGCACACATGCTCAGCAAAGTTATTATTTTATAAAAAACCACTAAATAAAACTCATAGGTTATCATGAACTTTTCACAAATAATGTGAATAGGCCTATTTGGATGGTAAATAAGTTTACATTTTCGGGAATTAATAGCGGAACTGCAAATTACTTAGAAAATTTGCGTTTACAGCACCAAGGACAGAGAACCCATTTACGTCACATGTACATGTACATGCACATATATATATTTTTTTATATATTATTTTATATATATATATATAATAATACAAATAAAAAACTGTAACTGACGTGAATAAAAAAAAAGTTTAGGGTGGAAAATATGTTTTTCTCCAAAATTTCAACATAATAAAATCTTTCACAACAATTATACTGAACAATGAAATCAAGAAAACACCAAAAGAAAAAGGGGGAAGAAAAATTTGTTTTGCCTCCGTTTTAATAAACATGTCTTACCTTGTCTTTACTAGGGAGTGTTTGTGTTCTGGTAAAAGTGTCTCCTCCATTAATACTGATCAGTTCCGCATCTGCAGGCGGAAATGACGCAGGGAAAACCACTACGTCACTCTTCAGCGTGTCCGAGCTAAAACACACGTCATACTGCTGAGCAGATTTGGAGTAAGACCAGCTCCCGTCAGGGTGTGTGGTGATCATTGGGGTGCTGTACCTGCCCAAACTGCCGTCTGTCCTGTGACATTTGACCGCTATCAAACTGATGAGACTCAGTAAAAAGATGACGCACACACACACAATGGCGATCAGCAAATACAGATTTAAATCCGAGAAACTCTCCTCCTTTATCGGCACATGTCTGAACTGAGTCTTGACGTCACCTGTGCTTTCAACAACCACAACATCAACAGACACAGTCGCGGACAGTGAGGGCTCTCCGTTATCACCAACCGAAATGACCAACGGGTGAGTTTTCAGGTCATTGTCACTCATTCTCCTCTTAGTCCTGATCTCCCCGCTGCTGGTTCCGATTCGGAACAGATTGTTTCCTTTGGGTTCAGAGATGTGGTAAGACAGCAGCGCATTGTAACCAGAGTCTGCATCTACAGCCCTGATCTTGGCCACAAAGTAGCCCGCCTCAGCAGAATAGGGAATGTTCTCGGTGTTCACGGAACCGAGCTCGGAATAGGGCGCGAGAATCGCGGGACTGTTGTCGTTCTCATCCAGGATAAACACATTTACAGTCACGTTACTGCTCAGTGGAGGAACACCAGAGTCTGTGGCCTGAACTTTAAACTGAAACGTTTTGATCTCCTCATAGTTAAAAGACTGTAAACTGTGGAGATCTCCATTGTCAGAGTTGATGTTGATCATGGATGTTACCGGGCCGCTTTTAGAGTTTTCCACTAATGAATATGTTATTCGGGCATTATCAGCTACATCAGGATCAGAAGCAGATACTGTATGAATAACAGCTCCAATCTGACTGTTCTCTTTCACATAAACATTAATGACGGGCTCTGGAAAGCGCGGCGCGTTGTCATTCACATCAGAAACGTGTACAGTAATGACACTGGTACTAGAGAGAGGAGGAGTCCCTTCATCAGTAGCTGTGATGGTCACGTGATACTCAGATGCGCTCTCTCTGTCCAGAGGACCACTAACAACTAAAGTATAGTAATTCTTGTATGAGTTTTGTACTTTAAAAGGGACAGAGCCCTGGATTTTCAACGTGACTTGCCCATTTTTACCAGCATCATTATCAGATACAGTTATCATTCCAACCATTGTGTCAATCGGAGCATCTTCCTTAATAGTGTTCACTAATGACGTCACAGAGATTTTTGGAGCATTGTCATTGACATCAACAATTTCCACTAGTACTTTGCAAAGGGCTGCTCTTGGTTTATGCCCTTTATCTTTTGCCTGCACGCGGAGCTCTACAGCATTTTTTCTTTCATAATCGACACCACCTTTCACTGTAATCTCGCCAGTTTCTGGATTTATTAAAAATGACTCGATATTATTATCATTATCGTGGTCAACCAATGCATAAACAATTTGGCCATTTACACCCTCATCAGGGTCACTGGCCTGAACTGTAATAACGGAAGTACCGAGTGGTGCGTTTTCATGAACGCGAGCCTTATACAGAGATTTACTGAAAACAGGAATGTTATCGTTGACATCCTCAACATTTACGACTATCTGCATTGTACCGGATTTGGGAGGTTTTCCTCCATCTATAGCGGTCAGTGTGAGCTGGATCACAGGCTGTTTCTCTCTGTCTAAAGCTTTCTGCAGCACTAACTCAGCAGATACAGTCTGTTCTCCTCCGCTTTGTTCATCCAGAGAAAAATATTCATTCGGACTCAGTTTGTAGCTCTTTACCGAGTTACTGCCGACATCCGCATCAAACGCCCTCGGTAGAGCGAACTGCTCCCCTGGCAAAGCCGATTCTGAAATATTTAATGCAGTCTTTGAAGTACGAAATAATGGAGAATTATCATTAATGTCTAGTACGTTAACCTCAAATCTATACATGTTCAAGGGTGAGTTAACAATTGCCTCTAGAGGTAAAGAACATTTAACATTCTGTTCACAAAGCCCCTCTCGGTCTATTCTCTCCTTAACGTGAAGACCACCAGTCTTTAAATTCAATTCGAAATACCTCGTGTTGGTCTCCGACACTATTTCAAATCCACGTCTTGCAATGTCGTGTAAATTTAAGTTTAAATCCTTGGCTAAATTTCCAACCGTGGTGCCTGGGTTCGCCTCCTCCGGTACGGAATACACAATCTGCCCATTCGTAAAAATCCAGCAGCAAAAAAATGCATTGAAAAATATCCACGATTGAATCATTTGATCGTCTGTTAAAGCCATTACATCAAAAAGCTTCTGTGGAAGTAAAATCAACGAAAACTATCCGCATGTCTGTAAAATGTGTTTTCAACTGAGCTACGAGTGCGCCGTATTCGAGGACAATGGCGGACTCCTTAACAAAGCCCTCACGCAGGACAAACTCGAGATCAAAAAGGAGGAGCTCCGCAGTGTTGTAAACGCGCAAACAACGGTCAGATACTGACATCGCGCGGACAATATAGAGTATCACAAATAAATATATAAAAAATACACCAATGTTTATTTTAATCAATCATTAAATGTTATATATATATATATATAATACCCCCAAAAAAAGAAAGAAGGCAGACTTCAGTTGAAAGCAATGACAGCGATGCTAATAAACAACCATAATGACTTTGTCAAACATTATTAAGTGCTACAAACTGCAATTGCAGGCCAAATAAAATATAAATATATTTAAAAATATAAACAAGAGATTTCTTTGTAGGCGAACACAATTTCTGGTATTCAGAACCATGGACAGGGAGCAGAGTCAAATCAACGGAGATCACAAAGAGCCTTTACAAAAACCTGAAACATGTGTAAATTGCATAGCAACAAGTTCCCAGAGTGAATCTTACCTTGTCTTTACTAGGGAGTGTTTGTGTTCTGGTAAAAGTGTCTCCTCCATTAATACTGATCAGTTCCGCATCCGCAGGCGGAAATGACGCTGGGAAAACCACTACGTCACTCTTCAGTGTGTCCGAGCTAAAACACACGTCATACTGCTGAGCAGATTTGGAGTAAGACCAGCTCCCGTCAGGGTGTGTGGTGATCATTGGGGTGCTGTACCTGCCCAAACTGCCGTCTGTCCTGTGACATTTGACAGCGATCAAACTGATGAGACTCAGTAAAAAGATGACGCACACACACACAATGGCGATCAGCAAATACAGATTTAAATCCGAGAAACTCTCCTCCTTTATCGGCACATGTCTGAACTGAGTCTTGACGTCACCTGTGCTTTCAACAACCACAACATCAACAGACACAGTCGCGGACAGTGAGGGCTCTCCGTTATCACCAACCGAAATGACCAACGGGTGAGTTTTCAGGTCATTGTCACTCATTCTCCTCTTAGTCCTGATCTCCCCGCTGCTGGTTCCGATTCGGAACAGATTGTTTCCTTTGGGTTCAGAGATGTGGTAAGACAGCAGCGCATTGTAACCAGAGTCTGCATCTACAGCCCTGATCTTGGCCACAAAGTAGCCCGCCTCAGCAGAATAGGGAATGTTCTCGGTGTTCACGGAACCGAGCTCGGAATAGGGCGCGAGAATCGCGGGACTGTTGTCATTCTCATCCAGGATAAACACATTTACAGTCACGTTACTGCTCAGTGGAGGAACACCAGAGTCTGTGGCCTGAACTTTAAACTGAAACGTTTTGATCTCCTCATAGTTAAAAGACTGTAAACTGTGGAGATCTCCATTGTCAGAGTTGATGTTGATCATGGATGTTACCGGGCCGCTTTTAGAGTTCTCCACTAATGAATATGTTATTCGGGCATTATCAGCTACATCAGGATCAGAAGCAGATACTGTATGAATAACAGCTCCAATCTGACTGTTCTCTTTCACATAAACATTAATGACGGGCTCTGGAAAGCGCGGCGCGTTGTCATTCACATCAGAAACGTGTACAGTAATGACACTGGTACTAGAGAGAGGAGGAGTCCCTTCATCAGTAGCTGTGATAGTCACGTGATACTCAGATGTGCTCTCTCTGTCCAACACACCGTCTACAATCAGAGAATATTTGTTTTTGTACGTGTTATGTATTTTAAATGGTACCGAGTCGCGCATCTTAAGAACAACAGCACCGTTTTTACCTGCGTCAGTGTCTTTAACAGTTATTAATCCTAACATTGTACCTACAGTGGCGTCCTCTTTCACTGTTTCAGCGAGAGATGTCACTGATATTTCTGGCACATTGTCGTTAATATCAATAATTTGAACTAGAACTTTACAATGAGCCGCTCTTGGTTTGTGCCCTTTATCAATTGCCTGTACACGAATCTCAATGGCGGAATATTCCTCATAGTCTATATCGCCTTTAACAGATAACAACCCAGAGACTGAGTCTATAGCAAATGGTGCAATATGTGTTTTAGACTCATGATTCAAAATAGAGTAAACTACTTCTCCGTTCAGACCTTCATCTAAATCGATCGCATTAACGGTTATTACGGATGTGCCTTCTAGTGCATTCTCCGTTACACGAGCTTTATAGAGTGACTTACTAAATACTGGAATGTTGTCATTTATATCCTCAACATTTACGACTATCTGCATTGTACCGGATTTGGGAGGTTTTCCTCCGTCTACAGCGGTCAGTGTGAGCTGGATCACAGGCTGTTTCTCTCTGTCTAAAGCTTTCTGCAGCACTAACTCAGCAGATACAGTCTGTTCTCCTCCGCTTTGCACATCCAGAGAAAAATATTCATTCGGACTCAGTTTGTAGCTCTTTACCGAGTTACTGCCGACATCCGCATCAAACGCACTCGGTAACGGGAATCTCTCCCCTGGCAGAGCCAGTTCTGAGATATTTAGGTCTGTCTTCTCAGAGGAAAACGCAGGTGCATTATCGTTTATATCTAAAACGTTTACTTCAAATCGATACATATTTAACGGAGATTTCACAATGGCCTCCAGCTCCAACACACATTTTGAGCTTCGCCCGCACAGCTCGTCTCTGTCTATTCTGTCTTTAATATGGACTGTTCCAGTCTTTCGATTAAGATCGAAATACTTCTTATTCTGACCTGAAACGATCTGAAATCCACGAAGCTCCAGGTCCTCTAAATTCAGGCTGAAATCCTTTGCTAAATCCCCGACAGTTGTTCCCGGTTTTGCCTCCTCCGACACGGAATACATAATCTGCCCTTCCGAGAAATCCCAAAAGCACAAGAATACAATGAGACAGATCCACGTTTTACGGCGTTGTTGCAGCATTGTATTGATATTCCGTCACCATAGCCGTTTGAAAGAAAAAGATTATTTTCACAGGCATATAAGAAAATGTAAGTCTCCGGTGAAGCAGACTGAAGACTAGCAAACGGAGAACAAAGCGCTCTGTGAGAGTCAAACCCCTCCCCAAAACAGGGAGGAGCTTTACCAACCGGAACAACACAGAGGAATGCGTAGAGTAATAGTGACACCTTGAGGACAAAAAGCAAACGAATTATAAGGTTCGTACATTTAAATTCTGTTTTCATAACAGCCAGTGATTATTTCAATTTTATTGCAAGAGATATTATTTATGAGTCGTATAGAATGTTTACGTTATGAACATTCTATAAATTCCCAAAAGGAATGTTACATTAACGACACTTAATGTGTTTAACATTCCAAATGATTAATGATTTAGAATCTTCGCTGGTTTAAAGAGGGGAAATATATAAAAACGTTGAATTAAATGGCAAAATCAAGTACAAATAAAAAAAACACAATAAAGTAAATCTCAAAAACGACAAAACTATGGATCAAATACAGCCATGTAATTGGGACATTTCTATACGGTTGTGGGACAGTCTCATGTCATGCAAAATGGGAAACGGCGAAACACTTCAGGACCTTGGACAGTAACAACAACGAGTAAATAAATAAATTAGAACATGTTTATTACACAGCATTCACTCACAACCCTTTAACAAAACAGTTGGGAAAATGTAAAACAAAGTAGTAATAATAACACACACACACACACACACACAGGCCCATTTTTTGCCACAAAACTGAACATAAATGATATTTTACTTGAATATGACGCCTAAACGAAGAATAACAGAACGTGCAGTCTTTGTGTTATTAAATCAATTGCTATTGTCTTACCTTGTCTTTGCTAGGGAGTGTTTGTGTTCTGGTAAAAGTGTCTCCTCCATTAATGCTGATCAGTTCCGCATCTGCAGGCGGAAATGACGCAGGGAAAACCACTACGTCACTCTTCAGTGTGTCCGAGCTAAAACACACGTCATACTGCTGAGCAGATTTGGAGTAAGACCAGCTCCCGTCAGGGTGTGTGGTGATCATTGGGGTGCTGTACCTGCCCAAACTGCCGTCTGTCCTGTGACATTTGACAGCGATCAAACTGATGAGACTCAGTAAAAAGATGACGCACACACACACAATGGCGATCAGCAAATACAGATTTAAATCCGAGAAACTCTCCTCCTTTATCGGCACATGTCTGAACTGAGTCTTGACGTCACCTGTGCGTTCAACAACCACAACATCAACAGACACAGTCGCGGACAGTGAGGGCTCTCCGTTATCACCAACCGAAATGACCAACGGGTGAGTTTTCAGGTCATTGTCACTCATTCTCCTCTTAGTCCTGATCTCCCCGCTGCTGGTTCCGATTCGGAACAGATTGTTTCCTTTGGGTTCAGAGATGTGGTAAGACAGCAGCGCATTGTAACCAGAGTCTGCATCTACAGCCCTGATCTTGGCCACAAAGTAGCCCGCCTCAGCAGAATAGGGAATGTTCTCGGTGTTCACGGAACCGAGCTCGGAATAGGGCGCGAGAATCGCGGGACTGTTGTCATTCTCATCCAGGATAAACACATTTACAGTCACGTTACTGCTCAGTGGAGGAACACCAGAGTCTGTGGCCTGAACTTTAAACTGAAACGTTTTGATCTCCTCATAGTTAAAAGACTGTAAACTGTGGAGATCTCCATTGTCAGAGTTGATGTTGATCATGGATGTTACCGGGCCGCTTTTAGAGTTCTCCACTAATGAATATGTTATTCGGGCATTATCAGCTACATCAGGATCAGAAGCAGATACTGTATGAATAACAGCTCCAATCTGACTGTTCTCTTTCACATAAACATTAATGACGGGCTCTGGAAAGCGCGGCGCGTTGTCATTCACATCAGAAACGTGTACAGTAATGACACTGGTACT
Source organism: Moxostoma hubbsi (assembly GCA_032164185.1). Classification (NCBI taxonomy): domain Eukaryota; kingdom Metazoa; phylum Chordata; class Actinopteri; order Cypriniformes; family Catostomidae; genus Moxostoma; species Moxostoma hubbsi. The sequence continues at coordinate 3,375,145 of JAVLUX010000016.1, read as the reverse complement.
AGAGAGAGGAGGAGTCCCTTCATCAGTAGCTGTGATAGTCAGGTGATACTCCGATGTGCTCTCTCTGTCCAGAGGACCGTTCACGGTTAACGAATATCTGTTTTTATACGTGTTTTGTAGCGCAAATGGAACTGCCCCAAATATCCTGAGATTCGCAGCACCATTTTTATCCGCGTCATTGTCTTTAACGTTAATCAGCCCAACCATGGTGCCGTCAGGAGAATCCTCTTTTATAACATTAACAAGAGAAGTCACTAGTATTTCAGGTACGTTGTCATTAACGTCAAGTATTTCAACCAGAACTTTACAGAAGGCTGCTCTTGGATTGTGGCCTTTGTCTCTCGCTTGAACTCGTATTTCAACTGCGCTATTCGTCTCGTGATCCAGCACACCGTTCACCGTGATTTCACCAGTAGCTGAATTTATTGCGAAAGCATCGATGTTGTTATTACCGTCATGGTGTACGAAAGAGTAAGCAACCTCACCATTTAAACCCTCGTCTGAATCTTTTGCGTCCACAGTAAAAACTGCTGTCCCGGGCTTTGCATTCTCCTTTACACGAGCCTTGTAAAGCGACTTACTAAATACCGGCGTATTGTCATTTGCATCGATAATATTTACAAAAATAACTGTTGTGCCGGATTTCGGAGGTTTTCCTCCGTCTATAGCGGTCAGTGTGAGCTGGATCACAGGCTGTTTCTCTCTGTCTAAAGCTTTCTGCAGCACTAACTCAGCAGATACAGTCTGTTCTCCTCCACTTTGCACATCCAGAGAAAAATGTTCATTCGGACTCAGTTTGTAGCTCTTTATTGCATTGCTGCCAATATCAGCATCAAACGCATTCGGTAATGAAAATGTATCTCCAGGAGAAGAAGACTCTGATATATTTAAAACAGTTTTGGAGACACGGAATGCAGGTGCATTGTCGTTAATATCCAAGACATTTACCTCAATTCGGTACATGTTAAATGGCGAGTTAACAATGGACTCCAGCTCTAAAGCACATTTCAAACTCCGTCCGCACAGCTCCTCTCGGTCCATTTTCTCTTTCACTTGAAGTATTCCAGTTTTCACGTTTACATCGAAATATCTCTTGTTCGGACCAGGAACGATCTGAAATCCACGGTGCTCAAGTTCCGCGACGTTAAGATTCAAGTCTTTGGCTAAATTGCCGACAGAAGTCCCCGGACTGGCCTCCTCAGACACGGAAAACACAATCTGCCCAAAGGACATCCTCGGAAGACAATGCAATATGATCAAATATATCCACGAAACACTTCCTTGCGAATTTGCCATGATCCATTAGCAACACTCACACGACACAACCTAAATATCTCCGCACATCGTTGTGGTAAAATGAATCGTGCACTCTGCTGCAAATCACAAACACTATGGCGTATCTCGAACAAAGCCCTGCGCGAGCTCAATCGCCCTGCCCCATAACAAGGAGGCGTCTAGAAAGGGAGGATTATTCGCACGGATTGATGGTGACACCCTGTGGATTGTGTCGGCACTGTAGATTAAAAGTCTTGATGTGACAAAAAATGACTTTTTTTTGTTACATTCAGTTCACACCGATACTTAAAGTAGCCCGCAGATTTGTATTTAAATTTGCATTACGTATATGTGTATGTATATATGAATGTATGTGTATTTGTGTGTATATATGCATGTATGTGTGTGTATATATGAATGTGTGTCTGTGTGTGTATGAATATGTATGTGTGTGTTTATATATATGAATGTGTGTGTGTGTATGAATGTGTGTGCAGTATATTGTCTTATCGTGTTGCTGTATTGTTTTGTTGTGCACCAGAAGCTCCTGACACCAAGATAAATTCCTAGTATGTGTAAGCATACCTGGCAATAAATGTGATTCTGATATTTACGGTTTATAAGTACAAAACACCTTGTTTTAGGCCCCTGTGATGCGCAGCTTTTATGAACGTGTGTATTTTTAATTTAGACATTTATTTTCCTGAGCTGACAATGGCTGTTCACTTTTCAAAGTTTTGTTGAGCACACTTGCAATATCTAATGGAGCAGTAGTGAGAAAATGATTCAATAAGAGATATTTCTTTGCCATTTTATTAGGCTTTATAAAATAAAACACAAGTAACACTGAAATACTGTATTTAGAGATTAATTATGGTCACTTGTCTTGTGCTGTTACACTCCACGTGCACTCAGGCATGGTTTAATTACATATTTTATAATATTTTAAGCTGCCTATTCAAATAGATAATGATATCAAAAGTGCATCGGTAAATCTCGTTCCATATTTGAAATATTAATTTAATATGCCATTAACAATCTATTCGAGCATCAGTTGTCGCTCTGCATGTTAATAAAACAGTAGTGTAGTTGAACACAACATTAATTCTAGTGTTCTAATGGGAGTTTCTTTAAATAATTAATGGGGAAAATTACATTTACTAATTGGAAAACTAATTTGAACCATTTTAACGTTTTGATATTCAAGGAAAATGTACTATTACCCATTTGATCTGTATAGTTTCAGCACCACGGAAAGCAAACCGGCCCATGTTGAAACATTTAACAAGGTAAACAAATAAAAATAAAATAATAATAATAAAATGGCGAAAAACAGGAAGGTCTAACTTTAAGCTTAACAAATGAATTCAAAACACAAGCTCTTTAAACAGAAGTCTGCCAATACAGTAATCTTGTTTCCATAAAAAAGTACAGCAACACTAAACATTCTCTGCAGCACATGCCAGTGATTAAAAAATGGACTGTGATGTCTTACCTTGTCTTTACTAGGGAGTGTTTGTGTTCTGGTAAAAGTGTCTCCTCCATTAATACTGATCAGTTCCGCATCTGCAGGCGGAAATGACGCGGGGAAAACAACTACGTCACTCTTCAGCGTGTCCGAGCTAAAACACACGTCATACTGCTGAGCAGATTTGGAGTAAGACCAGCTCCCGTCAGGGTGTGTGGTGATCATTGGGGTGCTGTACCTGCCCAAACTGCCGTCTGTCCTGTGACATTTGACAGCGATCAAACTGATGAGACTCAGTAAAAAGATGACGCACACACACACAATGGCGATCAGCAAATACAGATTTAAATCCGAGAAACTCTCCTCCTTTATCGGCACATGTCTGAACTGAGTCTTGACGTCACCTGTGCGTTCAACAACCACAACATCAACAGACACAGTCGCGGACAGTGAGGGCTCTCCGTTATCACCAACCGAAATGACCAACGGGTGAGTTTTCAGGTCATTGTCACTCATTCTCCTCTTAGTCCTGATCTCCCCGCTGCTGGTTCCGATTCGGAACAGATTGTTTCCTTTGGGTTCAGAGATGTGGTAAGACAGCAGCGCATTGTAACCAGAGTCTGCATCTACAGCCCTGATCTTGGCCACAAAGTAGCCCGCCTCAGCAGAATAGGGAATGTTCTCGGTGTTCACGGAACCGAGCTCGGAATAGGGCGCGAGAATCGCGGGACTGTTGTCATTCTCATCCAGGATAAACACATTTACAGTCACGTTACTGCTCAGAGGAGGAACACCAGAGTCTGTGGCCTGAACTTTAAACTGAAACGTTTTGATCTCCTCATAGTTAAAAGACTGTAAACTGTGGAGATCTCCATTGTCAGAGTTGATGTTGATCATGGATGTTACCGGGCCGCTTTTAGAGTTCTCCACTAATGAATATGTTATTCGGGCATTATCAGCTACATCAGGATCAGAAGCAGATACTGTATGAATAACAGCTCCAATCTGACTGTTCTCTTTCACATAAACATTAATGACGGGCTCTGGAAAGCGCGGCGCGTTGTCATTCACATCAGAAACGTGTACAGTAATGACACTGGTACTAGAGAGAGGAGGAGTCCCTTCATCAGTAGCTGTGATGGTCACGTGATACTCAGATGTGCTCTCTCTGTCTAACGCACCGTCTACAATCAGAGAATATTTATTCTTATATGTATTCTGTATTATAAACGGGAGGGAATCCGTTATTTTTAATTGTACAGATCCATTTTCTCCAGAATCATTATCTTTAACAGTAATCAGCCCGACCATTGTTCCTTTTGGTGAGCCCTCCTTCACAATATTAACAAGTGATGTAACAGATATTTCAGGGATATTATCGTTAATGTCCATTATTTCGACCAATACTTTACAATGAGCGACTCTTGGAGTATAGCCTTTGTCTTTCGCTTGTACACGAATCTCAATAGCATTGTTAGACTCGTGGTCTAATTTACTCTGAACTGTTATTTTACCAGATATTTGGTTAATTGCAAAAGACTCGATATTTTTATCATTGACATGCCTGATGAAGGAATATTCAATCTCTCCGTTTAGCCCGTCGTCCGCATCGCTCGCGTGCACATCTATAACTGTAGATCCGACGGCAGCATTTTCAGAAATTCGAGCTTTGTAAAGCGACTTTGTGAACACAGGAATATTATCGTTCACATCTATGATATTAACCATTATATTTATTGTCCCTGATCTTGGAGGTTTTCCTCCGTCTATAGCGGTCAGTGTGAGCTGGATCACAGGCTGTTTCTCTCTGTCTAAAGCTTTCTGCAGCACTAACTCAGCAGATACAGTCTGTTCTCCTCCGCTTTGCACATCCAGAGAAAAATGTTCATTTTGACTCAGTTTGTAGCTCTTTACCGAGTTACTGCCGACATCCGCATCATCCGCACTCGGTAATGCATATCTTTCCCCTATAAATGCGGCCTCGGAAATGTTTAATTGCATCGACGAGGAGTGAAACACTGGCGAATTGTCGTTTATATCCAATATATGAACTTCAAATCGGTACATGTTCAATGGCGAGTTAACAATGGCCTCTAATTCTATGACACATTTTAAGCTCCGTCCGCACAGCAACTCTCGGTCCATTTTCTCTTTAATTTGAAGGATTCCCGTCTTCATATTTACATCGAAATACCTTTTGTTCGGCCCAGAAGCAATCTGAAATCCACGGTATTCCAGTTCTTGTAAATTAAGGTTTAAATCTTTGACGATATTGCCAACAGTAGTCCCCATACTGGCCTCCTCCGACACAGAAAACACAATCTGCCCAGTAGATATCCTCATAATGCAATACAATATAGTCAGATATATCCACAATAGATTTCGCTGTTTTAGCGTGTTAGCCATGATCCATCGGCAGCACATTCACAGGACGATCTAAATATCTCCGCACAGTTGTAGTAAAATGAACCGGTGCACTCCACTGCAAATCAGAAACTCTATTGTGGCGTCACACGAACAAAGCCCAGAACGAGCTCAATCGCCCTGCCCCATAAAAGGGAGGAGTTTCGTCGAGACGAGAAATACATTTTAACGCAGGCAGCTGATGACACCTTGTGGATGTAGACAGCTAGTATGCAACAGATAGTAAATATATGTGACAGGAATGATAAACATGCTCACACTGCAATGCACAAAGTCGATCTTCATAGCGTGGCGTAATACAATGCTGCACGTGCGAGCGAAAATGTCTCTGACAAACAGAAAGGAGGGTATCATGACCCTGTTTGAAAAATATAAATAACCAAATACAGAGATGATAAGGTCCGTGTACTTTTGCGTCCATTCCTTTATCTTTATTAACCCAAAAATAAAAATAAAAAAATGTGTTTTTTTTCTTCATTGGTTTAAACACTGATAAATAAAATAAGCAGATACAAACTCATTTCCTGTTGACCATTTCATTTCCTATTTAAAAATGAATAAAGAGAATGGGGAAAATGTCACATATGAACCCATCATATGTGTGTGTGCCTGCGTGTATGTGGGCAGGTTTAAGTGGTTTATGAAGACATTTCCAGAGTCCAGATAATACAAATCGCTTAAAAATACACAGAAAACAATATTTTTGAAAAAGTCAAAATGCAGAAAGTTTATGTGAGGGGATATACTATATAGTTTGAACAGTATACAAATCATTATGACTATGGAGAGTCCTCATAATGATAACCGCATCAACGTGAGTGAATGCGCGTGTGTGTGCGCGCGCGCTCGCAAGAATCTGTAAAACACCCAACCCAAAAATCATTGATATTGATTGTAACTGATTTCAGCACCACAGACAGCAAAAACCATTTGGTACAACCAACCAAATGAAAACCACGAGCTTTTGCTCATTTTATACTATAGATGAAACTGAATAATACAGACCCCAACAAAGTTCATATAGTGAATGTCAATCATTTAACAGATGACCTAAAATGTCTTACCTTGTCTTTACTAGGGAGTGTTTGTGTTCTTGTAAAAGTGTCTCCTCCATTAATACTGATCAGTTCCGCATCTGCAGGCGGAAATGACGCAGGGAAAACCACTACGTCACTCTTCAGTGTGTCCGCGCTAAAACACACGTCATACTGCCCAAACTATTTATATATATATATATATATATATATATATATATATATATATATATATATATATATATATATATATATATATATATATATATATACACATATACATGTAGCCAGCTCCAAAAATGGTGAATCCCGTTGAAACACAAATTAATTATTTGTGTTTATTTTTTTTTTTTGGCATTTTATTCTATAAAAATGTGATCGTGAAAAGCAATTATTTAACCACTGACGTATAGATTTCTTAAGAGGTATTGGTGTAATGTCAGCCTAAATGTTGTACTTTATTACGCAGTAATAGGCAGATATAGTGCAACGGAATAATTTGGTAATGCAATAATAACAATATATAAATAACTTAATTTTTGCACAGTATAATTATTGTCTTTTACAAAAAAGGACCAAGACGGCCCAGAAAATCAGGGCTAAGTGCCAGTTTAAAAAGCCCGGAAAAAACCCACAATCACACATTTAAGTTCATAAACTGCAATTAAAAACACTCATAGCGCCATTACTGCAAAAGTGTCAAGAAAGAATTATAACATTCATGACAAAAGTCATTGAATATGATGGTCATCGATTTCAGCACCACGGACAGCATAATTTAGACAAACCGCTAAACAGTACAAATAATAAATAAATAAAAACTCCTATTAGATCTTGTCCTTACTGTGTTTTAAATAAATTATACAGCCAACAAAGTTCCCAGCGAATGTTAATAATTCAACAGATAGTCTAAAAATGTCTTACCTTGTCTTTACTAGGGAGTGTTTGTGTTCTGGTAAAAGTGTCTCCTCCATTAATACTGATCAGTTCCGCATCTGCAGGCGGAAATGACGCGGGGAAAACCACTACGTCACTCTTCAGTGTGTCCGAGCTAAAACACACGTCATACTGCTGAGCAGATTTGGAGTAAGACCAGCTCCCGTCAGGGTGTGTGGTGATCATTGGGGTGCTGTACCTGCCCAAACTGCCGTCTGTCCTGTGACATTTGACCGCTATCAAACTGATGAGACTCAGTAAAAAGATGACGCACACACACACAATGGCGATCAGCAAATACAGATTTAAATCCGAGAAACTCTCCTCCTTTATCGGCACATGTCTGAACTGAGTCTTGACGTCACCAGTGCTTTCAACAACCACAACATCAACAGACACAGTCGCGGACAGTGAGGGCTCTCCGTTATCACCAACCGAAATGACCAACGGGTGAGTTTTCAGGTCATTGTCACTCATTCTCCTCTTAGTCCTGATCTCCCCGCTGCTGGTTCCGATTCGGAACAGATTGTTTCCTTTGGGTTCAGAGATGTGGTAAGACAGCAGCGCATTGTAACCAGAGTCTGCATCTACAGCCCTGATCTTGGCCACAAAGTAGCCCGCCTCAGCAGAATAGGGAATGTTCTCGGTGTTCACGGAACCGAGCTCGGAATAGGGCGCGAGAATCGCGGGACTGTTGTCATTCTCATCCAGGATAAACACATTTACAGTCACGTTACTGCTCAGTGGAGGAACACCAGAGTCTGTGGCCTGAACTTTAAACTGAAACGTTTTGATCTCCTCATAGTTAAAAGACTGTAAACTGTGGAGATCTCCATTGTCAGAGTTGATGTTGATCATGGATGTTACCGGGCCGCTTTTAGAGTTCTCCACTAATGAATATGTCATTCGGGCATTATCAGCTACATCAGGATCAGAAGCAGATACTGTATGAATAACAGCTCCAATCTGACTGTTCTCTTTCACATAAACATTAATGACGGGCTCTGGAAAGCGCGGCGCGTTGTCATTCACATCAGAAACGTGTACAGTAATGACACTGGTACTAGAGAGAGGAGGAGTCCCTTCATCAGTAGCTGTGATAGTCACGTGATACTCAGATGTGCTCTCTCTGTCTAATACACCGTCTACAACCAGAGAATATTTATTCTTATATGTATTCTGTATGCGAAACGGTGCAAAATCGCGTATTTGTAGAACAACAGCACCGTTTTTACCTGCGTCTCCGTCTTTAACAGTTATTAATCCTAACATTGTACCTGCAGTGGCGTCCTCTTTCACTGTTTCAGCGAGAGATGTCACTGATATTTCTGGCACATTGTCGTTAATATCAAAAATTTCAACTAGAACTTTACAATGAGCCGCTCTTGGTTTGTGCCCTTTATCAATCGCCTGTACACGGATTTCTACAGCATTGCTTGTCTCGTAATCAATGTTCCCTTTTACCGAGATTAAGCCACTGACTGAATCAATAGTAAAAGCGTTAGCGACATTGTCATCATCATCATCATCATCATCATGTCTTATAAAAGAATACATTATTTCTCCATTCAAACCCTCGTCAGAATCACTAGCGTGAACCGTGACGACAGACGTACCGTCTGGTGCATTTTCCGATATGCGAGCTTTGTAAAGAGATTTACTAAACACGGGGATATTATCGTTCACATCCTCAACATTAATTATAATTTGGGATGTTCCGGATTTCGGAGGTTTTCCTCCGTCTATAGCGGTCAGTGTGAGCTGGATCACAGGCTGTTTCTCTCTGTCTAAAGCTTTCTGCAGCACTAACTCAGCAGATACAGTCTGTTCTCCTCCGCTTTGCACATCCAGAGAAAAATGTTCATTCGGACTCAGTTTGTAGCTCTTAACCGAGTTACTGCCGACATCCGCATCAAACGCACTTGGTAAAGTAAATCTCTCCCCTGGAAAAGCTGACTCGGCAATATTTAGCTGTGTCTTTGGCGACTTAAAAGCAGGTATGTTATCGTTAATGTCCAAAACATTCACTTCCAGTCGATACATGTTTAAGGGGGAGTTAACAATGGCCTCTAATTCCAAAGAGCATTTGCTGCTCCTCCCGCATAACTGCTCCCTGTCAATTCTCTCTTTGACGAGGAGAACACCACCTTTCACATTGACATCGAAATACCTCTTATTCGGTCCTGAAACAATCTGAAATCCACGAAGCTCCAAGTCTTGAACGTTTAGGTTCAAATCCTTCGCTATATTCCCGACCGCGGTTCCAGGATCAGCCTCCTCCGATACAGAATACACAGTCTGCCCTTTAGCACTGTTCCAAATGCAGAACGGTAATAGAAAATACACCCACGACTTCAATCCTTGTTCTGACATTCTTATGATTTCTTCAGTAAATCCGTTTGATCCATTCGATGATATACAACGGCATAACGTCGTAATTCCTCACAGGACTTGTAAAAACGGAGACGATATTGTGGCTCCTCGCGAACAAAAGCCCCACGTGATGAAGTGAACCCTCCCTTAACCGAGGAGGAGCTTTGCATAGCCGATGCGCATCGAGAGATCGGTCTCTGACGACACCGTGCGGATATTTCGAGAGAAGTGAAAAGTGACTCAATGCCTTAAAAATGGCAAGATAGATAAATATGTTTCAAATGTAATGTTTTACTTTTACTGTTGAAAATACAAATAAACGGAGAGTTACAACGCACTAACAAATTAGCATATGCATTGCGTAATGGTTGTAGCGTATGTTTTGTAATAATTTATACACCAAAACAAAAACCATGATAACTGAATTTTCATTACATTAAAAAAGTCCTTAAAAGTGCCCAAACACACACACATACAAATATATATATATGTTTTGTATATATATATATTTTTTAAAATATTTATATACATGTAGCCAGCTCCAAAAATGGTCAATAACGTTGAAACACAAATTAATTATTTGTGTTTTTTTGGCATTTTATTGTATAAAAATGTGATCGTGAAAAGCAATTATTTAACCACTGACGTATAGATTTCTTAAGAGGTATTGGTGTAATGTCAGCCTAAATGTTGTACTTTATTACGCAGTAATAGGCAGATATAGTGCAACGGAATAATTTGGTAATGCAATAATAACAATATATAAATAACTTAATTTTTGCACAGTATAATTATTGTCTTTTACAAAAAAGGACCAAGACGGCCCAGAAAATCAGGGCTAAGTGCCAGTTTAAAAAGCCCGGAAAAAACCCACAATCACACATTTAAGTTCATAAACTGCAATTAAAAACACTCATAGCGCCATTACTGCAAAAGTGTCAAGAAAGAATTATAACATTCATGACAAAAGTCATTGAATATGATGGTCATCGATTTCAGCACCACGGACAGCATAATTTAGACAAACCGCTAAACAGTACAAATAATAAATAAATAAAAACTCCTATTAGATCTTGTCCTTACTGTGTTTTAAATAAATTATACAGCCAACAAAGTTCCCAGCGAATGTTAATAATTCAACAGATAGTCTAAAAATGACAAACAGAAAGGGGGGTATCATAACCCTGTTTGAAAAATATAAATAACCAAATACAGAGATGATAAGGTCCGTAAAAATGTGTTTATTTCTTCTTCATTTGTAAGAAGATAAATAACACTGATAAATAAAATAAGCAGATAAACTCATTTCCTATTTAAAAATGAATAAAGAGAAAGGGGAAAATGTCACATATGATCCCATCATATGTGTGTGTGCCTGCGTGTATGTGGGCAGGTTTAAGTGGTTTACGAGGACATTTTTTAGGTTACAAACAAGTAGTTACAAGGTATTATGATATAAATGTGGTTTATGAGGACATTTCTAATGTCCCCATAATTAAAATCGCTTAAAAAAAAAAAAACAGAAAACAATATTTTTGAAAAAGTGAAAATGCAGAAAGTTTATGTGAGGGTTAAATTTAGTGGATATAATCTATAGTTTGTACAGTATAAAAATCATTATGACTATGGAGAGTCCTCAAAATGATAACCGCATACACATGAGTGAATGCGCGCGAGTGTAAGTGTGTGCGCACGCGCGCAAGACTCTGTAAAACACCCAACCCAAAAATCATTGACATTGATTGTAACTGATTTCAGCACCACAGCCAGCAAAAACCATTTGGTACAACCAACCAAATGAAAACCACAAGCTTTTGCTCATTTTATACTATAGATGAAACTATGAATAATACAGACCCCAACAAAGCTCATATAGTGAATGTCAATCATTTAACAGATGATCTAAAATGTCTTACCTTGTCTTTACTAGGGAGTGTTTGTGTTCTGGTAAAAGTGTCTCCTTCATTAATACTGATCAGTTCCGCATCTGCAGGCGGAAATGACGCAGGGAAAACCACTACGTCACTCTTCAGTGTGTCCGAGCTAAAACACACGTCATACTGCTGAGCAGATTTGGAGTAAGACCAGCTCCCGTCAGGGTGTGTGGTGATCATTGGGGTGCTGTACCTGCCCAAACTGCCGTCTGTCCTGTGACATTTGACCGCTATCAAAATGATGAGACTCAGTAAAAAGATGACACACACACACACAATGGCGATCAGCAAATACAGATTTAAATCCGAGAAACTCTCCTCCTTTATCGGCACATGTCTGAACTGAGTCTTGACGTCACCTGTGCTTTCAACAACCACAACATCAACAGACACAGTCGCGGACAGTGAGGGCTCTCCGTTATCACCAACCGAAATGACCAACGGGTGAGTTTTCAGGTCATTGTCACTCATTCTCCTCTTAGTCCTGATCTCCCCGCTGCTGGTTCCGATTCGGAACAGATTGTTTCCTTTGGGTTCAGAGATGTGGTAAGACAGCAGCGCATTGTAACCAGAGTCTGCATCTACAGCCCTGATCTTGGCCACAAAGTAGCCCGCCTCAGCAGAATAGGGAATGTTCTCGGTGTTCACGGAACCGAGCTCGGAATAGGGCGCGAGAATCGCGGGACTGTTGTCATTCTCATCCAGGATAAACACATTTACAGTCACGTTACTGCTCAGTGGAGGAACACCAGAGTCTGTGGCCTGAACTTTAAACTGAAACGTTTTGATCTCCTCATAGTTAAAAGACTGTAAACTGTGGAGATCTCCATTGTCAGAGTTGATGTTGATCATGGATGTTACCGGGCCGCTTTTAGAGTTCTCCACTAATGAATATGTTATTCGGGCATTATCAGCTACATCAGGATCAGAAGCAGATACTGTATGAATAACAGCTCCAATCTGACTGTTCTCTTTCACATAAACATTAATGACGGGCTCTGGAAAGCGCGGCGCGTTGTCATTCACATCAGAAACGTGTACAGTAATGACACTGGTACTAGAGAGAGGAGGAGTCCCTTCATCAGTAGCTGTGATGGTCACGTGATACTCAGATGTGCTCTCTCTGTCCAGAGGACCACTAACAACTAAAGAATAATAATTCTTGTATGATGATTTTAACTTAAATGGTACATCGACTGTTATGTCTAGTTTATTAACTGCATTTTTGCCACCGTCTTTGTCCGAGACCATCACCAAGGCAACCACTGTTCCTGACGCCGAGTCCTCTCTCACCGGACTCATCAGTGACGTCACCAATATTTCAGGAGGATTATCATTTACATCTATAACTTCCACTAGGACTTTACTGTGAGTGCGACGAGGCGGTGTGCCTTTATCACTCGCCTGCGCACGGATTTCATATGCCGCGTTCTCCTCATGATCTAAATGCCCCTTTACCGTAATCTCACCGGACACTGAGTCAATGGCAAATACATTATCGGACCTTACGCTCCCTTGTCCAAGCAATGAATACACTAGTTCTCCGTTAACGCCATCGTCTAAATCGGTTGCGGTCAGTGTGATTACTGATGTTCCGATGGCGGTATTTTCAGGAACACGAACTTTGTAAAGTGGTTTGCTAAACACAGGTGTGTTATCGTTGACATCTATTACATTGATTACAATCCTGACAGTGCCAGATTTAGGGGGGCTCCCTCCGTCTACAGCGGTCAGTGTGAGCTGGATCACAGGCTGTTTCTCTCGGTCTAAAGCTTTCTGCAGCACTAACTCAGCAGACACACCATGTTCTCCTCCACTCTGTACATCCAAAGAGAAGTGTTCATTATTCTGACTCAATTTGTAGCTTTTAATAGCGTTAATCCCAACATCAGCATCATTTGCTACTGGTAATGGGAATCTTTCTCCACTGTGCGCCAATTCCGTTATATTAATGACATACACATTGTCGAGGAAAGACGGTGCGTTGTCATTTTTGTCTAAAATATTCACCTCTATTCTATGTAAATGCATTGGGTTGTTCAATATGGCTTCTACGTTCAAAACGCATTTGGCAGACTGACCACAGAGCTCTTCTCTATCCATACTTTCATTAACAAAGAGCACGCCCGATTTCAGATTCACATCGAAATACCTCATATTATGTCCGGATACAATGCGAAGTCCTCTCGATTCGAGTTCTTGCACATTTACGCTCAAATCCTTCGATATATTCCCGACAAACGTCCCTTTATCCACATGTTCAGAAATGGAATAGGAGAGCTGCGCAGCACAGCACTGAAACAAACAAAGAAATAAGCCGCATAGAATCCATACAGTCTCTCCTCTTCCACGGACGACCATTGCGATGGAGACGAGCTAGTCGACGTATTAGAACATGCTGGAAACGATTTGAGTAATTCCACCAAAACAGTTAAAAAAGCAGGAATCATGTACGTTGTAAAGCATTGTCTGCGTCACCGCCATTCCGTGATCCATCGAACAATGCCAAGAGCCCCGTTGCACTTCTTTTTACAACACAATAGGAGGAGTCTCGGAAACGGAAGCCATTTCTTCATTCAATGGTCTTCAGCGACACCACGTGTACATTAACTAACATTAAATTAGGCTGACTGAATGCATTTCGTTTTAATTTCATTTTAAGTTTAAATATGTCTAGTAAGAATTATATTATTATTATGATTAGTCTATTATTATTAAGCAAAGTAAGTTTTGTGTGCATCTACTGCACTGAGAGTTGTGGTAAACATGTTACTATTTTGAATAATTCAAAGCATGGTGAGAGATTATGCAAATACGCAAAATTTACACAAAGCATCTACATTATGCCAAGTAAACGTACAGATACTTTTTATTTATTTATTTTTAATAAAAAAAATGTCTATTAATATAATTTATTTTATTTACATTATTATTATTATTATTATTATTAACCAGAAAAGTTTTACGTGTGTATCGTTCGGTCAGGTCTTGATAACCATCCGTTGCTAATATGAAAACATTCGCTATTCAAGGTGACAGATCAGTGGTTCCCAAACTTTTCACAGAGGTGTACCCCTTAAAACATTCAACATCCTTTCGCGTACCCCCTCTCTAACGCATAGATCAAATTCACACTAGGTAATTTGTAATTATGTCTGTTTAACACAAATATCTTTGTAAAACTGCCCGCTTATATTAAACATGTGACATGTTAATCATATACATACTGAATAAATGGATTACCGATTGAGATGGGAATGCTAGATATGATATAACTTCATAACGTGAAGCCCCCATCATCGCGCGATCGGTTCTGTCTGGAATTGCGCATCATTGCAGGTTCGGCATTGCCGGCCGAATTCTAGCATTGTGGGTAAGTATCTGTGCAATAGCGCGATCAGCTCTAGGTGCTTTTAGTCACATTTAACACTGTTAGTAAGGCTGAGCTCATTTGCTGGAAAAACATCATGTAACAATGTTAAAACAGGTCTTTAGCGTGTCATCAAAGCTTATGAACTTATACCATCAGAATCAAAACTCCCTATGCATCAAACCTTAAATACAAATGACATTTTAAACTGCGGAAAATAAAAAATACATAAATAAATAAAAAAATTAAATAAAATCGTGGACGACTGACATGTGCGAAACTGGGAAAACAGTTTAGTATTTTACTTGCTATCACTAAGCTACGTCACCTAGCACTGGGCTGATGAAAAAAGATACTTGTGTGACGCACGAGTGATGCATTTTTTTTTAAATGTAAAATATTGGGTTATTTCATTGCATATATTTCTGACCTTTATGACACAATCATTTTGGTGTTTCTGCACTAAATGACACACAATTATTTTTGCCAGTGAGAAATACATGAACTGGGTTTGAATGTTATTTTAGACTGTGATGAAATTGAAAGAATGGTAAATCTCAGAATTTTATTCACGTACCACCATTGTCACCTCAAGTACCCCTTCAAGGGTACGTCTACCGCAGTTTGTGAGACACTAACATAGAGAATGGCAATACACAAAGCATATGTGAGACAAAATAAAACTAACAATTTCACTTATAAATTCAATGGCTTGCTGTAAATGACTTTTATAAAGTCCAAAAATCACTCGTCGATAGTAACTGCTGAAGATGGTGTGAAACTACATTTTTGAATACAAAAAGGTTATAAACATAGTTGTTGAATTTACTGTTATAATTGATTGGTAAGTATTGGTGAAGAAACCCCAGTTTAATGAGAATAAAGGGGTGCTTTAATTGTGCTTTTAATGTATAGTGACGTCAGGAGTTTAAAGCTTTGGTTTTCTAGACATCTGAATGCAAGAACAGTGACGTCATGATCAGCACCACGGACAGTTCCAAACCTACAATTTCTTCACATAAAAGTTGAATCATTTGGCAAATCAGACTAAAACTTGAAGAGCGTATACCAGTA
Organism: Moxostoma hubbsi; assembly: GCA_032164185.1. Classification (NCBI taxonomy): domain Eukaryota; kingdom Metazoa; phylum Chordata; class Actinopteri; order Cypriniformes; family Catostomidae; genus Moxostoma; species Moxostoma hubbsi. The sequence continues at coordinate 3,359,257 of JAVLUX010000016.1, read as the reverse complement.
CTATATAAATATATATATGGTAATGCTGGCTTATAGTTTTCAAAACAAAAAAAAAGGGAAAAGGAAAGATTTCAGAAAAGTGTGGAAGGTAAAACGCTCATTACCATGTCAGAGTTCAATGTGCTTAAGTTCTCTTATAAAACCTTAAACTAAAGACCATGAGAGCAGAAAAATAAAAGAACAGACAAAACATTAAAAAAAAAAAAAAAGATCATTATCAAAATGAGCTCAAAGTTATTTTATAATTAGAAATAGTGGGGGGAAACACCCGCGCCTTACCTTGTCTTTACTAGGGAGTGTTTGTGTTCTGGTAAAAGTGTCTCCTCCATTAATACTGATCAGTTCCGCATCTGCAGGCGGAAATGACGCTGGGAAAACCACTACGTCACTCTTCAGTGTGTCCGAGCTAAAACACACGTCATACTGCTGAGCAGATTTGGAGTAAGACCAGCTCCCGTCAGGGTGTGTGGTGATCATTGGGGTGCTGTACCTGCCCAAACTGCCGTCTGTCCTGTGACATTTGACCGCTATCAAACTGATGAGACTCAGTAAAAAGATGACGCACACACACACAATGGCGATCAGCAAATACAGATTTAAATCCGAGAAACTCTCCTCCTTTATCGGCACATGTCTGAACTGAGTCTTGACGTCACCTGTGCTTTCAACAACCACAACATCAACAGACACAGTCGCGGACAGTGAGGGCTCTCCGTTATCACCAACCGAAATGACCAACGGGTGAGTTTTCAGGTCATTGTCACTCATTCTCCTCTTAGTCCTGATCTCCCCGCTGCTGGTTCCGATTCGGAACAGATTGTTTCCTTTGGGTTCAGAGATGTGGTAAGACAGCAGCGCATTGTAACCAGAGTCTGCATCTACAGCCCTGATCTTGGCCACAAAGTAGCCCGCCTCAGCAGAATAGGGAATGTTCTCGGTGTTCACGGAACCGAGCTCGGAATAGGGCGCGAGAATCGCGGGACTGTTGTCATTCTCATCCAGGATAAACACATTTACAGTCACGTTACTGCTCAGTGGAGGAACACCAGAGTCTGTGGCCTGAACTTTAAACTGAAACGTTTTGATCTCCTCATAGTTAAAAGACTGTAAACTGTGGAGATCTCCATTGTCAGAGTTGATGTTGATCATGGATGTTACCGGGCCGCTTTTAGAGTTCTCCACTAATGAATATGTTATTCGGGCATTATCAGCTACATCAGGATCAGAAGCAGATACTGTATGAATAACAGCTCCAATCTGACTGTTCTCTTTCACATAAACATTAATGACGGGCTCTGGAAAGCGCGGCGCGTTGTCATTCACATCAGAAACGTGTACAGTAATGACACTGGTACTAGAGAGAGGAGGAGTCCCTTCATCAGTAGCTGTGATGGTCACGTGATACTCAGATGCGCTCTCTCTGTCCAGAGGACCACTAACAACTAACGAGTATCTGTTTTTATGAGTATTCTCTAACCCAAACGGCACCGAGTCTTTTATTTTAAGATGCACGGCACCATTTTTACCAGCGTCGCCATCTTTCACTGTGATTAACCCCACCATTGTACCTGGAGAAGAATCCTCTCTCACATCATTCACTAAAGATGTTACTCTTATTTCGGGCACTTCATCATTCACATCAAATATTTCAACTAAGACTTTGCAATGCGACTCCCGCGGGTTTTGCCCTTTGTCCTCAGCCTGAACACGAATCTCAATGGCAGCAGTTTGTTCATAATCTACAGGCACTTTGACAGTTATTTCGCCAGTAATTGCATTAATAGAAAATGCGTTTGCACTGTTATCATTATCGTGATTGATAAAAGAGTACACGACCTCACCATTAAGACCCTCGTCTGCATCTTTTGCATTCACTGTAATCACAGAAGCACCGGCAGGTGAATTCTCCGGTATTCGTGCTTTATAAAGCGGCCTGTCGAAAACCGGATTATTATCGTTAACGTCTATTACATTAATTACAATCTGTGTCGTACCAGACTTTGGAGGTTTTCCTCCGTCTACAGCGGTCAGTGTGAGCTGGATCACAGGCTGTTTCTCTCTGTCTAAAGCTTTCTGCAGCACTAACTCAGCAGATACAGTCTGTTCTCCTCCGCTTTGCACATCCAGAGAAAAATGTTCATTCGGGCTGAGTTTGTAGCTCTTCACCGAGTTACTGCCGACATCCGCATCAAACGCACTTGGTAATGTATATTTCTGCCCAGGAAACGTCTGTTCTGAAATATTACGGTACAATTTTGAAGTGCGAAATGTAGGTGAATTGTCATTTATATCTAAAATGTTGACCTCAAATCTGTGTATATTCATTGGCGCATTGACAATGGCTTCCAATTCTAAAGCGCATTTCGTGCTGCGTCCGCACAGCTCTTCTCGGTCGACTCTCTCTCTAACAAAGAGATTTCCAGTCTTTATATTTAGATCGAAATACCTTTTGTTAGGCCCCGGGACGATCTGAAACCCTCGCTTTTCAAGATCCTGTATATTCAAGTTTAGATCCTTTGCTAAATGTCCTACCGTGGTCCCGGTGTTTACCTCCTCCGACACCGAATACACAATCTGCCCGTGTGCGTCATTCCTGATATTGAACAACAACATAATAAAGATCCAATGAATGCCGCAACAGCCTTCTGTTCTGTCCATATTTCCTCCCGTTAGTTACTGTCGGATAATGAAGTCAAATATCATCCGTGTATTCCATTACACGCTCGCTGATTTCGCAAACGTCCGAGAAAGAGACTCAACGTGGACAGAGCTCTCGAACAAAGACCTCTGACGAGGCGAGGATCCCCGCCCACTGGGAGGAGCTACTCCACAAATCACTAAACGAATAGTTGCACATGCTGCCAGTGACACCGTGTGGATAACCATGCTCAATATCTAAAAACTGTCATGAGGTCTTAAAACTGGACACCATTTGATACGGTTAAAGTCATAAAAACTCTGAAGGGTGTCGATACATAATAAGAATAATGATTGCAGTAATATGAGTTGTTTTAAGAGATTATGAGGGTTTAAATAATTGCCTACCATGAGTAGCTTATAAACAAAGTGACACAGAAACAATCCTGCGTTAAAAAAAAAAATAAAAATGCATTGTTTTAAATAAATCAAAATTTTAAGTTGTCAATATTTGAAGTAATATATTCTAAAGATCTGTAATTAAACGTTAAAAAATAAAGTTTTGTATTATGCGAGCAGATTATCACAAATTATTATTATTATTATTTTGCTACAGAGCCATAATAGATCTCTTGAAGTTACATTTCAGAACCGCGGAAATGGACAGCACCTTTTGCAGTTCGGGGTTAAAAGACGGCAAAACAAACGTACAAATAAAATTAGACAGACTATGCGCACGCGCGCATGTTAAAATTAACATATAAAAATGGGCAAAATTATCAATGTTGCAACCCGGTATCACGCCGAGGCGTGAAATAGACACGCCGGTCCACTCGCGGATGCGTGTCTATTTCACGCTTTGCCTCCTCCAGGCGTGTACATGACACGCGCGCGTCTACGTAGAATACCGGCAGGGGGCGATCGTTTCCTCAACGCCAACAACTGTCCGCGCACCAAAGAGGAAGCGATACATCGCGTTCTCCACTTCCGGGTTTATTTTTGTATATAAATACACTTTTTAAATATATATATATATATATATATATATATATATATATATATATATATATATATATATATATATATATATATATTTATATATATATATATATTTATTTGTTTATTTACATCAGCACAAGATACTCGACAGCCCACACACACACACACACACACACACACACACACGTATAACAACGTTAGGCTACAGCAACGTTAGGATTTCTTCATGAAAGCAGCACTATGTAATGAACCTTTATTTGTCACATATGGTCACAAGTGAAAGTAACCGGCGAAATTGGCCGGCATCCCGCCCGCACGAACGTGCAACGCGACGACAACGGTATCGCTTCCTCTCTGGTGCGCGGACAGTTGTTGGCGTTGAGGAAACGATCGCCCCCTGCCGGTATTCTACGTAGACGCGCGCGTGTCATGTACACGCCTGGAGGAGGCAAAGCGTGAAATAGACACGCATCCGCGAGTGGACCGGCGTGTCTATTTCACGCCTCGGCGTGATACCGGGTTGCAATATTTGTTAATTCTGGACCATTTTACTCAAATATCACATCAATAATTTCTTTAAAAAAAAGAATAAAGAAAAAGCTAAACACTCGCCTAATGAAAACATCAGAAAGCTCTTCTCATTATACACAGTGAATGACAACCATTTAACAGATAGATGATCGAAAATGTCTTGAATGTCTTTTTTCATAACTGCCAGTGATTATTTCGATTTTATTCCAAGAGATATTATTTATGAGTCGTATAGAATGTTTACGTTATGATCATTCTATAAATTCCCCAAAAGGAATGTTACATTAACGATACTTCATGTGTTTAAGATTCCAAATGATTAATGATTTAGAATCTTCGCTGGTTTAAAGAGGGGAAATATATAAAAACGTTGAATTAAATGGCAAAATCAACTACAAGTAAAAAAACACAATAAAGTAAAACTCAAAAACCACAAAACTATGGGTCAAATACAGCCATGTAGTTGGGACATTTCTATACGGTTGTGGGACAGTCTCATGTCATGCAAAATGGGAAACTGCGAGACACTTCAGGACCTTGGACAGTAACAACAAAGAGTAAATAAATAAATAAATAAATAAATAAAAGCATGTTTATTACACAGCATTCACTCACAACCCTTTAACAAAACAGTTGGGAAATGTAAAAAAAAAAAAAAAAAGTATTAATAATAATAACAACACATATATATATATGCAATTGACAATAGGATATATGCAATATATATGCAATAGGACCATTTGTGCTTCAAAATATTTGAACATAAATGATATTTTACTTGAATATGACGCCTAAACGAAGAATAACAGAACGTGCAGTCTTTGTGTTATTAAATCAATTGCTATTGTCTTACCTTGTCTTTACTAGGGAGTGTTTGTGTTCTGGTAAAAGTGTCTCCTCCATTAATACTGATCAGTTCCGCATCCGCAGGCGGAAATGACGCAGGGAAAACCACTACGTCACTCTTCAGTGTGTCCGAGCTAAAACACACGTCATACTGCTGAGCAGATTTGGAGTAAGACCAGCTCCCGTCAGGGTGTGTGGTGATCATTGGGGTGCTGTACCTGCCCAAACTGCCGTCTGTCCTGTGACATTTGACAGCGATCAAACTGATGAGACTCAGTAAAAAGATGACGCACACACACACAATGGCGATCAGCAAATACAGATTTAAATCCGAGAAACTCTCCTCCTTTATCGGCACATGTCTGAACTGAGTCTTGACGTCACCTGTGCTTTCAACAACCACAACATCAACAGACACAGTCGCGGACAGTGAGGGCTCTCCGTTATCACCAACCGAAATGACCAACGGGTGAGTTTTCAGGTCATTGTCACTCATTCTCCTCTTAGTCCTGATCTCCCCGCTGCTGGTTCCGATTCGGAACAGATTGTTTCCTTTGGGTTCAGAGATGTGGTAAGACAGCAGCGCATTGTAACCAGAGTCTGCATCTACAGCCCTGATCTTGGCCACAAAGTAGCCCGCCTCAGCAGAATAGGGAATGTTCTCGGTGTTCACGGAACCGAGCTCGGAATAGGGCGCGAGAATCGCGGGACTGTTGTCATTCTCATCCAGGATAAACACATTTACAGTCACGTTACTGCTCAGAGGAGGAACACCAGAGTCTGTGGCCTGAACTTTAAACTGAAACGTTTTGATCTCCTCATAGTTAAAAGACTGTAAACTGTGGAGATCTCCATTGTCAGAGTTGATGTTGATCATGGATGTTACCGGGCCGCTTTTAGAGTTCTCCACTAATGAATATGTTATTCGGGCATTATCAGCTACATCAGGATCAGAAGCAGATACGGTATGAATAACAGCTCCAATCTGACTGTTCTCTTTCACATAAACATTAATGACGGGCTCTGGAAAGCGCGGCGCGTTGTCATTCACATCAGAAACGTGTACAGTAATGACACTGGTACTAGAGAGAGGAGGAGTCCCTTCATCAGTAGCTGTGATAGTCACGTGATACTCAGATGTGCTCTCTCGGTCCAGGGGACCACAAACAACTAAAGAATAATAATTTTTGTAATTCGTCTCAAGCTTAAATGGCACTTGGTTCGCCACAATGCAATTTACCATGCCGTTTTTGCCGCCGTCTTTGTCAATCACTGACACGAGAGCGACAGCAGTGCCAATGCTGGCATCCTCTTTCACCGTACTGAGAAGTGACGTCACGGTGATCTCGGGCTCATTGTCGTTAATATCAAGCACCTCAACAAGCACTTTGCAGTGCGTCGACATCGGAGGCTGTCCTTTGTCACTGGCCTGTGCGCGGATCTCAAATGCATTGTTCTCCTCGAAATCTATATTGCCCTTAACTGTGATTGCCCCAGTGTTGGGATCAATGTCGAAAATCTGCAAAATGTGACTTTGATCTCTTTTAATAATAGAATAAACAATATCACTATTGCTGCCATCATCAATGTCGGTCGCGTTTAACACAGCAAGCGTCGTTCCAATAGCCACATTTTCTAAAACTGTTGTTTTATACAAAGATTTGCTAAAAACGGGAGTATTATCATTAATATCTAAAACTTTAATAATTATAAGAGATGTGCCTGTTTTAGAGGGGGTTCCTCCGTCTATAGCGGTCAGTGTGAGCTGGATCACCGGCTGTTTCTCTCGGTCTAAAGGTTTCTGCAGCACTAACTCAGCAGATACAGTCTGTTCTCCTCCCTTGTGCACCGCTAAGGAAAAATGTTCATTTGTGCTCAGCTTGTAAGTGTTTATTGCATTTTTCCCAACATCTGCATCAGTGGCGTGATGCAGAGAAAATTTAACCCCCGGAAAGGTGCTCTCTGCAATGTCAAGCGTTTGTGATTTCTCGCTGAAAGATGGCGCATTATCATTAACATCCACAATATGAATCTCTACTTGATAAAGCTTCAATGGATTGTTGATGACCGCTTCTACACTGAGAGTACATTTAGCCGCTTTTGCACAAAGCTCCTCTCTGTCGATTCTCTCGTTCACATACAGAAATCCAGTTTTTAGATTTACCTCGAAATATTTCTTCTTGGATCCCGTGACGATCTGAAACACGCGCGATTCCAGTTCCTGAACATTAAGGTTCAGATCCTTCGCGATGTTTCCCACTGTCGTTCCCGGATTCACCTCCTCTGATACGGAATAGGAGAGCTGCCCTGACACCGCGTCCCAACAACACTCCAAAAGAACGAACACAATAGACGTCACAATAGAGTTCCTTCTACTCGGCGAGAGCATTATGACATCATATGAAGCGCGTGCATTGATCCGCGAAAAGAAAGATGGTATTCCGAGTAACATCAAAGTGACTTCATAAATCGCAAACGATATTCCCATGTACAGAAGACACAAAATGAGGCCTCCGCACACTCTCTTGTGTCTAGTCCTTCTGAAACAAAGCCCTGTGAAATCTCCTCCTTAATGAAACCGGGAGGGGCTTCTACACGCAGGAGACTGTTTATAATTATACGGGCTACAGTGACACCAAGCGGATTTATGAATGAATATCTGCACAACAACAACAACACAAATGGATTATGAAACAAATGCAGTTAGTTTTAAATTTCAACTATACTCAAAGCAATATAATTAGATATTTCGACGTGTCCAATTCATGAAGGAATCGAATATTTGGGCACTTTATTCACTTCAATATTCTCGTATCTATATATTTATCTACCATATGTGGAGAAACAGATACATTTTTAGAGTATATGAGATTTATTAATGAATATCATGCTGCTCTATTTCCGTAGTTTACTATATGGATGACATAAATAAATAAATCGTGCATAAAATTTAAATTAGGCGCATTTTATTAGTTCGTTTGCACAACATACGCACCACTTATTTATTAATATTTACACGTTTAATTTAATACATTTCAATATTTTTTTTTTTTATTAATTAAGCAATCTATCTCAAAATACATTGAAAAGACAAATATTTGTATACATTTTATTTTAATGAAGAATCTAAAATTCAATTTAATGGAAATCTGTAACGAAATTTAAATGCAAAGGTCTTAAAAATAGGCAAAATATTTTTTTGAGCTGATCATTTCAGCATTAAAGCAAGATTAAAGAATTAAAGATCTTATTTGCAAGGCGAACATAAGATGTATGTTAGTATTAGTAAGATGAGGGGGGGAAAAGCAACTGAATCGATGTACTTTTAAAAGATTTAAGGACAATTATGTGGTTCAGTACCACGGACAGCTCCAAGTCAATCTTTATACATTGCAAAATATACACTTCAGCAAAACAAGATTAAATAAAGTTATTTAATAATACATACATGTCTTACCTTGTCTTTGCTAGGGAGTGTTTGTGTTCTGGTAAAAGTGTCTCCTCCATTAATACTGATCAGTTCCGCATCCGCAGGCGGAAATGACGCAGGGAAAACCACTACGTCACTCTTCAGTGTGTCTGAGCTAAAACACACGTCATACTGCTGAGCAGATTTGGAGTAAGACCAGCTCCCGTCAGGGTGTGTGGTGATCATTGGGGTGCTGTACCTGCCCAAACTGCCGTCTGTCTTGTGACATTTGACAGCGATCAAACTGATGAGACTCAGTAAAAAGATGACGCACACACACACAATGGCGATCAGCAAATACAGATTTAAATCCGAGAAACTCTCCTCCTTTATCGGCACATGTCTGAACTGAGTCTTGACGTCACCTGTGCGTTCAACAACCACAACATCAACAGACACAGTCGCGGACAGTGAGGGCTCTCCGTTATCACCAACCGAAATGACCAACGGGTGAGTTTTCAGGTCATTGTCACTCATTCTCCTCTTAGTCCTGATCTCCCCGCTGCTGGTTCCGATTCGGAACAGATTGTTTCCTTTGGGTTCAGAGATGTGGTAAGACAGCAGCGCATTGTAACCAGAGTCTGCATCTACAGCCCTGATCTTGGCCACAAAGTAGCCCGCCTCAGCAGAATAGGGAATGTTCTCGGTGTTCACGGAACCGAGCTCGGAATAGGGCGCGAGAATCGCGGGACTGTTGTCATTCTCATCCAGGATAAACACATTTACAGTCACGTTACTGCTCAGTGGAGGAACACCAGAGTCTGTGGCCTGAACTTTAAACTGAAACGTTTTGATCTCCTCATAGTTAAAAGACTGCATGCTCTCGATCTCTCCTGTCAGAGCGTTTACTTTTAGGAGCGCAGAAATGGGGGAACCGTTGACAGAACTTTGCAGTAATGAGTATGTTACACGCGCATTGTCCATTATATCTGCATCAGAAGCCGCCAGTGTGGATATAATCGACCCTACTTGGCTGTTTTCGCGCAGGTATGCACACTCTACAGGATTTGGGAAGCGAGGCGCGTTGTCATTCACGTCAGCGACATCCACGTGTATCACTTTAGCTCTGGACATGGACGGTGACCCTTCGTCTTCAGCTATGACTGTGATGTTGTACTCTGTTGCGTTTTCCCGGTCCAGTCCGGCAACTAAAACCAATGAAAAGTAGTTCTGAAACGACGACTGTAATTTAAAAGGACTGGACCCCGCCAGACGAACGCGCACTCCCCCGTTTTTACCCGAGTCTGGATCTGACACCGTCATCAGCGCAATTACCGTGCCCTTCCCCGCGCTTTCCACTACCGGGCTAAGAAGTGACGTAACAGTCACATCTGGAGGGTTGTCATTAATATCTAGGACTTCTACCAAAAGCTTAGTATGCCCCGACATAGTCACTGGACCTTTATCTGTGGCTTGAACTCTGATCTCAAACGCGTTGCTCTCCTCGTAATCAATATCACCTTTGATTTTTACATCTCCACTTTGCGCGTCAATATCAAACTTTTCCTGAATATTTTGAGGCATCCGACTGATAAAAGAGTAAACAATCTCTCCATTCATCCCTTCATCTAGATCTCCAGCGTGCAATCGTATTACTGTAGTGCCAACTGGCGCGTGCTCGGCTATTGATACTTTATACAGTGATTTACTAAAAACTGGTGCGTTGTCATTGGTATCCAACACATTAACCTCGACCATGACGGTTCCTGACCGGGCGGGCGTCCCGCCATCAACAGCAGTGACTGTGAATTCAAGCCTTGGGGTTTTCTCTCTATCTAAAGTCTTCTGAAGTACTAACTCAGCGGAGACAGTCTTATCACTATGAGTTTGTACATCTAAAGTGAAGAAATCATTGGTTGTAAGCTTATACATTTTGACTGAATTCACTCCAATATCTGCGTCATGCGCGCTCTCCAGGGGAAAGCGCACACCAGGCGCTGTACTTTCACTAACATTAATGACTACAGAGCTCATTGCAAACACGGGAGAGTTGTCATTAATATCGAGTATATTTATTCTTACCCGGTATAGCTGCAGTGGATTGTTCACCACGGCTTCCAGATTAACGGAGCATGCAGGTGCGCCTGCGCAAAGCTCCTCTCGATCTATCCGTTCGCTCACCTGCAGAGCTCCCGTCTCTGTATTTACACTAAAATACTGCTTTTTAGAGCCGGGCATGATACGGAAGCCCCGTGAGTGCAGGTCTTTTACAGAAAGGTTAACATCTTTAGCTATATTACCGACTGGGGTGCCCTGTTTCACTTCCTCCGACACGCTGTATGAGATCTGTCCCGTTACAGTCCCCAAGATATGACACGCCAACGCAAAGGAAAAGCACATCAAATGCCCCCTTTTGCATACAAACATGGTTACTCTTAAATTCCACAGATTAACGCGAAAATAATCATAAAAATGTATCATAGATCTGCTAATCCCAATTAATCAAAGGATCCGTTTCAGGCGGTGATCAGAGACTGAAGAAAACAGCCCAACATTCCTTCTGTGCCATCAGGACAAAAATATTGCGACGGTAAATCCTCACACAAAGAACCGATTAATGCATCCATCCAAACACCTCAAAGCTATAAGTATAGGACAAAAAGTGCCCATGTGATATTCCATTGGTTTTCTGATAAATGAAGCCGACGTCCAGTATTGAAGATGTTGAGTACAACAAGATATAGATGAATGAGAGGGTGAGAGAAGCACACACACACACAGAGAGAGAGATAGAGAGAGAGAGAGAGAGAGAGCGAGAGAGAGAGGGAGGGAGAGAGAGTGGAGGGGCTGGTCATGAAGAGGAGGAGACACCCCTTCCTTTGACACCACTAATGGAACAAGAGTGACACATAGTGGCCACTTTATGAACTGCAGTGCAATGTTGACTGACAGTGTCTTGTTGCATTCTCTGTTCAGACATGCACAGCACAGCTAAAGCCATATCAAAAACTAATTTTATAAATCAGTAATCAACCTTTTTCAGGGCTGAATTCAAACCTTTCACAACATATTTGAATCAGAGCAATATATCACACAAACACAAAGGCAGCTGTTTTATATATGCATCATTATGTGAAGCATTAAACTCAATTTGTACATTTATTAACTTTATTAAATGGTGTTTTGCCATTTATTGTTATTATAGTGTAATGATCATTATATTGTTTACAGGGGTAAAAAATGAAGGGTGAATATGGGTAAAGTGGGACACTTTTATAAATGTATTTATATTGTTATATTCAATGATCTCTTCTTATTTAAGGTTTTAAAGCAATATAACCTTTCATCATGCCTTTATTGAAAGCTTAGGATGTCTTCTGCCTTAGTCAACAACATAAATTATGAAATGCTAAATATTGTGAGAAAGATCCCATGAAGATCCTCTTCAGACCAAATCCCAGATTTTATTCTGGTAATACTGGTGAAGGTGAACGTTTGTATTGTCACAGTACATCGGCCACTTGATTTTTGCCTCTGAAACAGGCTAGCAGTAGTTCATTGTAAGCTTTTCATTTTGTTTGCGTAAAGGTTAAAATATCCACTAGCATCAGCTTAAATTAACAAGTTGAAGTTGTAAATTCTCCTTAAAATATCCATTAAGGTAAACCCTTTGTGATGGCTTTAAATCCCTCTCTTTCCTAGTGTTTGTCCCGCTTATATATTTGATTTGGCACATGTTTTTACGCCGGACGCACTTCCTGAAGCAACCTCCATTGGCTGGGGGACTCTCACTCACACGGGGCAATTCCAAGTGCAAGTGAGTCTCCAATTCACTTAACCTGCATGTTTTTGGACTTGTGGGGGAACCGGAGCACCCAGAGGAACCCCATGCAAACACTTTGAGAACATGTAAACTCCACACAGAATTGCCCAAGTTGAGCCGGGACTCAAACCCAGGACCTTCTTGCTGTGAGGCGACAGTGCCGACCAGTGAGGAACATGCCGCCCCTTTGTGATGGTTTTAAATATTAATGTAAAGCACGTCGCACTTCTGTGAATTACATGATATTTTTCATGGAGTTTGTTATTTATACTGTTATATATTGTGTTGTGTTACAGATGCACATTTCATTAAATGTTCAGCGTTCCTTACAAAATAAAAATAAATATACTTAAAATCCAAAAATAGCTGGAAATGACAACGCTGTGAAGCTGTAATCATTCATGAACACAGTTTTGCTGGAAAAGACACACAAATCATTATTGCAGGTTTACAGAATCTCATCTATGTTAGCCAGCGAGATCACCATGGTGATATTTAAATCAGCATAATTTATAAAATCACTGAATGACTATTAACACATGTTTAAGCTTGCAAGACATTTAAAGATCAACAAATGTAAGATTTAAAGACAACTAAGCAATCACTTCATTCTAAGGTTATACAGACCAGCAGATATCCAGTCATGGCACCACACATTTGGACACTGACATACAGTATGTGTGTCACTGTATTAGATAACAATATGTGATGTATGATGCCAGAGCTTCACTCGTAAGAGTTATTTTTGCTTTGACTTTGAATCAACTGGTGTCTAGGTGGTTTTTAGTGTATGTATAAGAGTCAGTTTTGACCTTACATCTATAGTTTTATCATTTAGAGACTGATAATTCTCAAAAACAATGGAATTCATTTATTGTTAAGTGGGACTTAAACATTGAAATACTATATAGGAGCCACTGTACTTTAAAGTGACCAAACTACTGCATGTTTTTGCACTGCAGAACTTTAAAAAGAGCTGAAGCTTCAAACAGCTCCTCCACTCTTACTCTCAACATCACGATTTTATTCTGGTCTTTTGCACTTTCACCTCTTCTCATGCAAACGCTCACAGACACTGTCCAAACGTATATTAGTAGAATCGTGTCTCTACAAGCAAATAATCTCATCTCATTTCAGTCTCTTACTCCACATTAATGAGCCAATAAAACTCAGTGTGTGTGTGTGAGTGAGTGAGTGAGTGTATGAGAGAGAGAGAGAGAGAGAGAGAGAGAAAGAATGTAAAAGTGGGACACGTCCATTAATCTGTTTAACTTGACATTGATGCAGGCATCCAAATTAAATATTTCACTGCATGTTTCCTGAAGATACACCAACACTGTGTGTGTGAGTATGTGTGTGTGTGTGTGTGTGTGTGTGTGACTGTATGAGTGTCTGTGTGAGTGCGAGTGTTTATGTGCGTCTGTGTGAGTGTGTGCAAGTGTATGTGTGTGTGAGTGTGCGTGTCTCTGTGTCTTTATGTGAGTGTCTGTATGTGTGCAAGTGTTTGTGTTTGTCTGTGTGAGTGTGGGCGAGTGTATGTGTGTGAGTGTGTGCAAGTGTGTGCGAGTGTATGTGTGTGTGAGTGTGCGTGTGAGTGTCTGTATGTGTGCAAGTGTTTGTGTTTGTCTGTGTGAGTGTGGGCGAGTGTATGTGTGAGTGTGTGCAAGTGTGTGCGAGTGTATGTGTGTGAGTGTGTGTGTGCACGTGTGCGAGTGTATGTGCGTGTGTGACTGTATGTGTGTGAGTGTTTGTGTGCATCTGTGTGAGTTTGTGTGAGTGTTTGTGTGCTTCTGTGTGAGTTTGTGCGAGTGTATGTGTGAGGGTCTGTATGTGTGTGAGTGTTTGTGTGCATCTGTGTGAGTGTTTGTGTGCGTCTGTGTGAGTGTTTGTGTGCGTCTGTGTGCGAGTGTATGTGTGTGTGTGCGCGCGTGTGAGTGACTGTATGCGAGTCTCTGTGTGAGTTTGTGTGAGTGTTTGTGTGCGTCTGTGTGAGTTTGTGTGCATCTGTGTGCGAGTGTATGTGTGTGTGTGCGCGCGTGTGAGTGACTGTATGCGAGTGTCTGTGTGAGTTTGTGTGAGTGTTTGTGTGCATCTGTGTGAGTGTTTGTGTGCGTCTGTGTGCAAGTGTATGTGTGTATGTGAGTGTCTGTATGTGTGTGAGTGTTTGTGTGCATCTGTGTGAGTGTTTGTGTGCGTCTGTGTGAGTTTGTGTGAGTGTTTGTGTGCATCTGTGTGAGTTTGTGTGCATCTGTGTGCGAGTGTATGTGTGTGTGTGCGCGCGTGTGAGTGACTGTATGCGAGTGTCTGTGTGAGTGTGTGCATGAGTGTGTCTGTGTGTCTATGTGTGCGAGTGTTTGTGTGCATCTATGTGAATGTGTGCGAGTGTGTGTACGTCTGTGTGTGCACGTCTGTGTGTGAATGTCCTCTCTAATATAGTGAAACTGGTAGAAAACCTATTAGTAAGGACATTTTAGGTGGTCCTCACTAGTAAAAATTAAAGCTCAATGAGATGTCCTCACTTATACAGTGAAACGTGTGTGTGTGTGTGTGTGTGTGTGTGTGTGTGTGTGAGTGTGCGTGCGTGTGCATGCGTGCATGTGAGTGAGAAATATAAATGCTTCTTACGTTATTCAGGGTCTGTGTAATCCAGGGATTAGCTTCTGCTCGCAGCCGCCTCTGTCCTATTTCCATTCCCTTAAAATGATTTCAAATATTAATAATCATAATCTGCAGATATAAATCAGAAACATGACGACACCTCAGACTAGGCCGCAGTGCGATAGCAAATGTTTTTAAAAAATAAATGAACATTTATATATGGGTGTTTTTTTTTTTTCAACTTCAGGAAAAGTTTTAGATATACTGTAAATATATATTTAGGGTTATGAAGGTCACATTAAAAATGACTTGGATACTATTCACCAGGCCTTTATCAAATATCTTTGGTACTTTACACTTGTCTTTACTGTACATGTTTTACGGTTTCTTGACCCAGATCCAGAATTTTAGTATTAAACTATGAAAATCCATTTTAAAATGAAAATTATGACATTTTTAAATATAATTTCAAAACATAACCATAATTTCCAATCCAGCTGTAATTTTGCAGTGTGAAAATATGATTAAAATGTGTTTATTTAGGATCTGTTAAAATAATGACAAAATTACGTAAATCTCTTGTGATGCATCTAAATACACTGCTGGACATTATTAGTAAATAAACAAGTGAGAGTGTGAAAAATATTGAAATAAGACTTCACAGAAAAGTGTCTGAAGTTGAAGAAACACCCATATTCGACTTACAGAAAACATGCAGTCAATAGAAATACACATACAAATGAATTATTTCACACTATATACACAGAAGCCTCAATTCACTTGAGAACTGTTGAATTTATGTTCACTTAGGACAGCTGATTACGATCACATGGTAAAATTACATACGAGCAACACGCTGCCTCACGCTGCCTCACGCTGCCATACATCCATCACATATTGTCTGTTTGTTTAGTGGAAATTAAAAGACATTCAGTGCTTAATTTCCTTTTATAAAAGCGACAAATACACAGTTCAGCTAGTGTGGATGCGTATAGTTACACTGGGTTAAACAGTTTAATAATCAGGTTAATAACAGCATGTTTCATTTGCTACAAGAACAAGACTGTGATTAGATCAGTCTTGAGCATTTCAAGCACTTGATTGTGCATGTGTGCTATCATTAAATGCACATTACAGAGTATCTTTCTACTGTGGCATATTTAGTAACTAGAGCCAGGATGTGACCTTTTGTGTGTATTTTTGTGAGTAGGACACAAAAATGTCTCTCTATGCCAGAGGATGCATGAAAGTGATGTGAACACCAGAGGGGGCGGTTGGATAGTGTGTGTGATATCATTAAGGGTGGGGCTGCATAAAGATATATGCATGAGGGAGGGTCATTTATGTCTATATCTGCTAATGTGTAAAGGAGATGAGTGTGTAAACCAGCACATTTATCATAATATAATATTAACAGGATAGTGAGAAAAACAAAAACATTTCTATGCATTATATTATACCAAGTCTATGTGCTTCAGAAAGAGAGAACCGTGTGTGAGAAAGAGAGTAGGGGGGAGGTGAGATGTTGTCAGGCAGCAGAAGAAACCACCCAGCAGAGGATGCCTGTTGCCACGGAAACCGCTTTACAGCAGGAGGAGCCTTTATCCGAGCCCCCATTCTGCTTAAAGACATAGCGAGACCATTCTGAGCACAATCCATCTCACAAACTACAAATCAAAGTGTATGTTTCATCACTAGAATATTAATATTAATATTAAGAGGGAACCATTAACATGGCAGGAAAATTAAGTATTGTAATGAGTCTCTCTCTCACACACACACACACACACACACACAGATTCTGAACAGCAGGTCAGCTCATGCAATGATGATGTGTTTCTACAGCAGCAGAGAGACACAGTCCTGCTGATATCAGTCACCTCCCCCACAAATACTGCCAGCCTCCAAACGCTGCCAACACACCCTACAGCGCATTCAACAATCAACAGTTTACAGTATTACACCTGATGTTGTATACATGATATAAAAACACACAGTATGGAAACAGGCCATACCAGCGTACAGACAAATAGCTTGGAGTCTTGACTAAAACATTGACAATATAGCAGAGCATGCTGTCACACTTGGGGTAAGTTGACCCAATGGAAACCTGCCACTGAATAAATAACAGTATTTTACTGAATTAATTCCTTACATTTATATAATCGCTTTTCTAGGCACTCAAAGTGATATCCATAGTATATGGAGAATCACCTCAAACACCACCAGTGTGCAGCATCCACATGGATGATGTGACGGCAGCCATAGTGCGCCAGAACGCCCATCACACAAACACCAGCCGGGGGGGTGTTCGATGTTCATGCCCAAAAGAGTTTAAGCAGGGGGGGAAATCACCAAACTAGATCACGCACCCTGGGCATTCACGGGCCCCTGGGCACTGGCCCCATTGGCCCGGTTGGTAATCCGTCCCTGGTTCTGATAAGTACCCTTACGGCAAAGATCTTGTGCATCGCTCTGCTTCTATAGAACACACACACACACACACACACACACACACACACACACACACACACACACACAACCATACGTAAACTAATCGCCCCACAGGACATTCATATACTTGTTCAAAATCTACTTCAGTGTCCCGCTCTCCTCCTGATTAAGAGACCGACTCTAAGAGGATCTGATCTTTCATGAAAATCTGGCACTAAAACATCAAATATAACTGCAGACCTTTTAAACTAAACAGATGCACCATTTTGCAGAATCCAGCAGGTTTTTCTACCAAAATCAGTCAAGAAAATGCATAAAAACGTGTTTGAAGTGATAATTAATATCGGTTTATTAAAATCCACCCCTCCTTTTAAAGCCACACACATATTCTGACGCCCATTTATCAGTCTTCACTGTCCATCAATCACATATTCTAACTGCAATGAAAAGAAACCAAGAAGTTGTAGCTTAATTCCACATTGTTTTCATCTATTTGTGAGTGTGTGTGAGAGAGAGTGAGTGTATGTGTGTATGTGAGTGAGAGTGTGTGTGTGTGTGTGAGAGAGAGAGAGTGAGTGTATGTGTGTATGTGAGTGAGAGTGTGTGTGAGAGTGTGTGCGTGTGCGAGTGAGTGTGCGCGAGAGAGTGTGTGTGCGAGAGAGTGAGTGAGAGTGTGTGTGAGAGTGAGAGAGAGTGTGTGTGTGTCTGTGTGTGTGTGTGTGTGTGTGTGTGTGTGTGTGTGTGTGTGTGTGTGTGAGAGAGAGAGAGAGAGAGAGAGAGTGTGAGTGTGTTTATTAATCTATTTATAATCAAAATAAAATTCCACGATGTGTAATATTAAGTGAGCAGATCACACACACACTCACAGCCATGACATCTTGAGAAAGATGTCTCTAAAGGAATTATAATCCAACTAGAGTTTAATTATTTATTTCCAAATCTGTGCTCAGATCCCTTCACAGGGTTGCTCTGACGGAAATGGGACAGGGGCGTGACTACCAATCAGAAAGATAGAAACCAGGGCGCGCACACACACACACACACCTTGAACTGCACTGATATATATACACATGTCTAAGGGCCTGAAAGTAATTTCATCCATGTTAAAATACTAATCCTCATGGAAATGGAGTGGCACACCACAGAAAACATAAACCACTCAGCAAGACCACATGTTCCAGCAGTCTGCCCAGGACACTCAGCTGAAGTCTGTTTCTCAAACTCTCATTTGGATTTGGATCAGTGAGGTGCCGTCTGGCAGCTGCACGACAATTCAATCATCTCTAATTCTCTTTCCCAAAATCCCAAAGCATTCTGGCAGGAAACGGTTCAACAAACCAGTCGTAACCACCATTAGACTAGACAGTGTTCAGACTATCCTGTCAGCCAATGGGTGTGTTTGATTCTTAAATTGTTACATTTCTAGCCAAAATATAGTAAAGTTTTACTTTTACTTTAATTTCTCTCCAATATAGAAATGTCCATAATTCTTGAAGATTTCACTCAATTCCACGGCTTTTCCAGGACTGGTAAACCACATTTAAAAACTCATGGGAATTCTGCCTCAACCAGCTACTCTCAGGGCACATACGTGTGTGTGTGTGTGTGTGTGTGTGTGTGTGTATATATATATATGTGTGTGTGTGTGTGTGGGTCTGAGCATGTGTATATATAGTGTGTGTGTGTGTGTGTGTGTGTGTGTGTATATATGTGTGTGTGTGTGTGTGTGTGTGTGTGTGTGTGTGTGTGTGTGTGTTTGTGGGCATGTTTATGTGGTTTACAAATTTTTTTAGGTTACAAACTGGTAATTTCAAGGGTATTATTCTATAAATGCGGTTTATGAGGGCATTTCTAGTGTCCCCATAATTCAAATCGCTTAAAAAAAAAAAAACATACTAAATTATGTTTTATTGAAAATTTAAATATGCAGAAAGTTTTCTGTGAGGGTTGACTTTAGGGGTAGGATTAGGGGATCGAATCTATAGTTTGTACAGTATAAATACCATTATGACTATGGAGAGTTCTCATGATGATAACCGCATCAACATATGTGCGCGCGTCTGTTTGCACAGAATGAAAAGTTATTACATGAATGAGAGCATTAAAATCCATTTCAATCTCATAAATAGGGTTTTTAAGTAATAAGACTAAAGCAGCTTGTGATGAGAAAGCCTCTGCAGAGCGACTCACTGACCAAGAGCTCTGATTGGCTCCTGACACACACTACTGCAAGTATTATATTGTCAGATTGGTTTAGCACACCTCTCTTAGACGCTTCTGGCTATATCATTGGCCCAGGTGTTGCAGTGCAGGTGTGAGTAATGACTGAATCAGACTCTCAGGAGAACAATCATCTAATGAGGTAAGAGTATTGATTGACATTTCAGCCCGTTCAGTTCACAGATGTATGAGCCACACCCTCAGAGAAACCAGCAACAACCAGACGATTTTCACAAGGACAGCTGACCCCTAAATCACTTACACACACACAGCTTTAAATGGGTCATCGCTTACTACAACAAATCAATTGACTGACACTAACACACACACTCAAATAGTATGATGAATCACTTATTGACAAACACTGACTGACAACATGTAAAACTGGTGGCTATGTTTTGTGGACAACAGCTCTTGCACACACACACACACACACACACACACACACACACACAATTATACATAAAACACACCAAAAAGACAAACAGATAAATAAATAATACAATGATTACCAACCACCAGGCAGAGATATTTTTTCTCAAGTTGTGAAACAAAGAAAGCAAGGAGCTCACACACACACACACACACACACACACACACACACACAGACACAGACACGTGCACACACACACACCTTCTCTCTCACAAGTCATGTTAGAGGAAATGAAAATGCAGCTCTCATGATGTTGAGAGGAGACAATCCATTCAGCAATGGCAGACAGATCCGATAACACTCACTCTCTCTCTCTCTCTCTCTCTCTCTCTCTCTCTCTCTCTCACACACACACACACACACACACACAGGCTTTAATGTATATTGTACAGTATTGTGTTACCTTGTGCATTGATTCCGGATTTAAGAATGATTCCACACTCCATTTGTCCTCACATGCACACACACATTTAGATTTCTAATGTTTTTGTATAAAGGTCATTATTTTCACTACAGGTTAACGCTACATCTTGCTATATATCCCTAACACTAGCTGTATAAACAGTATCACTGCAACTGCAAATTATAGGTTTTTCAAGATTGAGCTCATTTAGGGCTGATTTTGTCCCCAGAGTATAGCTAATTAAACACACACACACACAGACAGTAAACTAGTGACCTGCTGTTATGAAATCTATTTCACCCCTCTTCTCTCTATAATCCATTAACTTGCAAAACACACACAGAATAAATAATCCACCAGCTCCCTTCAGCATGCAACCTAATTATTCATAATTTATACACAATGAATGTCATTTAATTTGTATATCTACTGTGTGCCTGTATGCTTGTTTATATGCTATTCTTTTTGGGCAGAAGAGAGAAATTTGCCCCTAGAAGCGAGCTAAATATGGCCTCTCTTTAGGGAAGTCCACATTAGTAAAGGTGATTAATAAAGAAAACATATTTATAACACACGCACTACCGCACGCACGCGCGCACTAACGCACACACGCATGCACACACTCACGCACATGCACGCACACGTGCACGCACATGCACGCACGCACACACACACACACTCGCGCACACGGTAGAGTCAGGGTGCGAGTCAGGGTGTCTATAGTGCCGGTAATTATAATGTGCTTTAAATAAGAAAACATGAATATGGTATTTTCTTATTTAGGCAAAGAGTGTGAGACTACAGATGGATTGTTGTGTGGAATTATTGTTGGGAATTTTGCTGGGATGCTGTGTCCATGTGAGTATGTGCATCCGTGTGAGTATGTGCATGTGCGGATAGATTGGGCAGAGCCGCAGGAGTGTATGGGTTGGGTTACTGCAGGATGACATCAGCAAGAACGCTTATGGGACATTTCAAGAGGACAGAAAAGAACCCAATGTTCCAAAAGTTCTCTACTATACCCATCTCTCCCTCTCTCTCTCTCTCTCTCTCTCTCTCTCTCTCTCTCTCTCTCTCAAACGCACACACACACACACACACATCCTGAACATCATCTTTCACTCTCATCATCAAAACTTAATCATTTCACTTGGTCTCATGCATTACTAAGAGTTCCACATTCTCATCTAAGGTGTTTTGGGTGAAAATCTATAAAAAAAACACTTGCTATCTTTACAGCTAAATGTTTTTATTTGCATGGTCTTACCTTGAGTGTGCTCTGGGACACAGAAATGCAGGTCAAGTGGGAAGAGAGGGGAGAGAAAGAGAGAGAGGTCGTTAGTGTTTCTCATCGGTTAAATCAATATTTACATTCCACAAAATCTGCATCTTGAATTTACAACACACACATACAGATGTGAGGTCAGATCTGAGGTATGCAAAGTCATGCACATGGCAAAGACATGGCTCAAACCAGAGCCCACATGAATTCAAAGATGGAGAAAATTATGGAAATATGTGAGATTTGAGAGAGTAATATAACCGGTCCCACTCAACCCACTCCGAGTGGGAATCGAACCGGAGTCTCCGGCATGAGAGGCGGGCGTGCAAACAAGGAGGCTAAAGGATGCAGCCCCAAGCATCTGTCGCTAGTGCGCCTCTTGAGGCCAGGGGAGTGAGGTTTACACACTGCACAGCTATCTACCAACTGGCTACAGTTACACTCACCCCCCTAAACCTCACTCCCATCCGGGTCACGGCACCACTACAACCGATCCTACTCAACCCGCTCCGAGCCGGAGTCTCCGGCATGAGAGGCAGGTGTACTAACAAGGAGGCTAAAAGCTGAAGCCCCTAGCATCAGACACTAGAACTCCTCTTCAGGCCAGGGGAGTGAGGTTTACACACTGCACAGCTATCACGTACCAGCTGGCTCCCGTTACATTAACATACAAGTTTAGAAATCAAAGTTTAAAAGATGGAAATTGATTAAAAATACAAACTTATTAAAAAAAATACAGTACCACTGGAGTAACCTGAGTTTGAAGCCTTGATCAAAGCCACAATTTTGTGGACATCTAACCAAATACCTCCTGAGTTTAAATTACTGCACCAAAACAAACGATTGCACAATATATTAACTTCATGTTAATATAAATGTCAACTTCAGTGTTGAATAATCAAACCAGCTTCATCAGCTCATATAAAGGTTTAGATGATACCCCCCAAAGACCTGGAGTGGCAAAATGTTTAAAGATAGAAAACTGAGTGACTTTATGCACTAGGTTGTAAATACCACCTGCACATATATGACCCGGGTTCAGTTCCCCCTTTTGTCCCACTTTGGGGCAGTGGTGGCTTAGTGGTTGAGGCTCTGGGTTACTGACCAAAAGGTCAGAGGGTCCAAGCCCCAGCCCGCCTTAGCTGGGATACGTGAAAACAAATAAATTACACTGTATATATGCCAAAAGAAAGTATGTATAATGTGTGACCAAATTAAAGGCTTCTATTCTGCTTCTCTTGTATTGATAAATAAAAATCAATATATAAAGGTTGATTTGGTCATGGTGGTGGTCGAGGAGTTGAGAGAAAGGTTCAAATGAACCATAGTTTTATTATAGTAATATTGTAGTAATGCTGTTTTTGTAGCAGAAGCCAGTATTAATGGGGCAGCTGTGGCTCAGGTGGTAGAGCGGGTTGGTGGTTCGATTCCCGGTCCACATGACTCCACATGCCAAAGTATCCTTGGACAAGACGCTGAACCCCAAGTTGCTCCCAATGGCAGGCCAGCGCCTTGCATGGCAGCTCTGCCACCATTGGTGTGTGTGTGTGTGTGTGTGTGAATGGGTGAATGAGTCACAGTGTAAAGCGCTTTGAATACTGATAAGGTTAAAAAGGCGCTATATAAGTGCAGACCATTTACCATTTAATGCAATTACCCATGGTGATATTACAGTAATCTGGTGTTAACCATTCCTAATGTTGTGGTAAACATTATTTTTCTACAAAAAACCCACGGAGGTCCTATGGGTACTGTAGTAAAACCATGGCTATTTTTAGTAAGGGAAAGTTCGGTTTAGGGCTAGGGGTTGGTAAACAATAAACACACTGCAGTGATGCCCCTATACTGTTATACCTATAATTTAGGGTTCAAATTGTATCCGGCACTATTTAGCATCAAACACCATTTTCACTTAGTGCAAAGAAGATGCTTTTTGTTGCTATTTGCACTGAATGTAAACAGGCGTGCAATAGAATGAAATGGCTGAATATCTTGCATAAATATGACGTTGCTTTCTTTCGAAATGTTGCTTAAGTGCAACAACATTAAATGTTACTCACATAACCAATCCCATTGAGAAAATCATACAGAAATATTCCAGATGATTTTTGACGTAGCATAATCTTAATTAATGACAACCATAATGAAATGGACAAACTGAAGATTATTTTTTATTACCCTTTTAAGAGGGCAAAAAAAAGAATAAAAATGACACCATCACTATCAATGACTGGGTGATAAAAGTGAATGAGTGATGGACGGGAAAGATTAAAAGGGTAGAAGGAAGAGCAAGGGAATGTATTGATCATGCAGCACAGTAAAGACTGGAGAAGAGGAGAAAAATAAAATGAACCGCAGCATGAAAGAATGAGGTTAGAGAGGCGATGAGTGAAAGGACGATGAGAGACAATTAAACATGGATTAAGAGGAGAGAGAGAAAATTAAACAAGAAAAAGTGTGTGTGAGAGAACCAAATTTGGCCTCAAAAATGTGTGGGAACAGAGTGAGTGGATGAAAAGAGAGAACAAACAAGTATTCATTGTTAAAGTTTTTAGTGGCTCCACAAAAATGTGTGTGTGTGTGTATGTGTGTGTGTATGTATGTGTGTGTGTGTGTGAGAGT